>OX336389.2:553329109-553929109 GCA_946902985.2 Meconema thalassinum | reverse complement strand
GCTCTGATGATTAAGCTTTTCATTTAACATTATCACAGTTAAGCTTATATTTGAAAATGCTGTATCTTTGCGTAGTTAATAACGTTAATGTGATTTGGATTCAATAATTATTAATAAAATAGAACCCCGTATTATCTGAAGGAGTCGCCTCCGTAGAGTAGCGGTCAGCGTGGTTAGCTGCCACCCCGGAGGTCCTGGGTTCGATTCCCGGCTCTGCCACGAAATTTGAAAAGTGGTAGAGCAGACGCAATAAAAGCTAGCCGAAACTCAACGATGCGCAGAGACGTATTTTAATGCTCATTGCGGGGCTCCTGTGTTTCCCCCGAAGGCTGATTACCGGGCTCACTGCACACTCCATTCTTCAACAACGCGGCTCGCTCCGAGACGTGGTCAACAGGTGTAAACCAAGCGTAAACCCAGTCACAGTTCAGCCTGCCAAGCCTGGGCAGACGATCCGTTCAGAACTGCTGCTAGCGAGCTACTGCCGCGAAGTGGGAGGGGCGTTGTATGCCATTACCGAGCACACCCGAACATGGCCGAAGATCTGCGCAGCATTCTTCGGCAAGCTTTTCTTGCGTCTCCTCTATGAGGACTGGGATGGGGTCTACTCAGCCTCGGTTGGTTCAAATGAGTAGAGGGGGTTCAATTCCCACCTCAGCCATCCTCGAAGTGGTTTTCCGTGGTTTTCCACTTTGTCTTCGGGCAAATGCAAAGGCCACGACCGCCTCCTTCCCTCTTCCATGCCTATCCATCCTAACCTTCCCCTCCCTTCCCTCATGGGGCCCCTGTTGGCTTTGCATGTGAGGCCGCCTGGGCTAGGTGCTGATCACACCTCACCAGTTGTATCCACTCCGACCAGATGTTCCCAGCTCTAGAACACTGCCTGGAATGGCGGTAGGGGTGAGTTCCCTTGCTGAGTCCGTGGGGGCCACCACCTGGAGGGTAAAATGGATTTTAAAAAAGAATTACCTGATGGAAAATACTGGGAAAATAAATAAGTTTTGTATCTGAGGGAAAGGTCCAGTTCCTGGTGTAGCGGCTAGTATTCCTGGCAGTCACCCCGGAGATCTGGGGTCGATTCCCAACTCAGCTATGAAATTTATTTCTGGTCTGAGGGCTGGAACGGGGTACAATTGGCCACTTGAACCAAACTTCGATTCCCACCTCAGCCATCCTGGGAGTGGTTTACCACTTCTACTCCTGAAAAATGCCGGGATGGTTGATTCCTTACGTAAGGCCACGGCCGCCTCCTTCCCAATCCTCACCTGAATTACAAATACACACACTACTACAGCAATGATAATAATCATAATAAAACAGGTTATTAGACAAAATTGCACATACACCCAAGTAAACGGGTTCAAATGACCACGATATGCAAGCCCATCAAATGAAACAGAAACATTAAATTTTGCTGTAACTGAGCAGGTGTAGGACTACTACTGGTACTGCATATGCCTATTGACTTGAAGCGGAACACTGTCATTATCAGTGAGGGCTTAACTCAGTGTTGCGTGCCTCTAGCGACCTTGAGCCGGGACAGCCCCAATGACCTCTTAACTGTGTGAGTGTGAAGCCTGGGACTACGCTGAGGACTTGACGTTACAGACAGCCAGGAACGTGGCTTTGAGTAGCGGAGAAAGCCGAAGTTATACGATTGGTTACGATTGACTTCGAGTCACCACATGGTTGCTTTACGATCGGTTACGAAGTGAGAAGCTTATATCCTCTTTGTTTCAAAGTTCGTATCGCTTTTCATGTGATTGTGCCAGAGCTTATCAATATTTACGACACTTTTTCTAAATGTAAAATACTGTAGTGTAATATTCAACATTTCATATACTCAAAATACATTACATTGAAGTAATTACATTTTCTGATATTTACTCGTCGGCCTGTTGGTTTAGGGGTATGATTCTTGACTCTGGTGATAGAGGTTCTAGGTTCATATCCTGGAAAGTCCCAAATTTCTAATTTTATTTTATATCTTGAAAATATTCAAAAAGTGTATAAAAGAACCTTAGGAACGTTCTTTTTTCGTGTGAGACTTGTAATTATACCGGTAATATAAATTCATAGTTTGAGGCCAAACGCTATTTTCCTTTTTAGTTGGTTTACCCTCCAGGTTGGTTCATCCCTCGAACTCATCGAGGGATCCCACCATTACCGCCGCCAGGGCAGTGTCCTGGAGCTTGAAACACCTGATTGGGGGAAACAACTGGGGAAGTGAGACCAGCACCTCGCCCAAGCGGCCTCACCTGCAAAGCGAACAGAGGCCTCATGAGGGATGGGAAGGGAGGGGAAGATTGGGAGGGATAGGCAAGGAAGAGGGAAGGAGGCGGCTTTGGCAAAGTGTTGCCTTAGATTCTTATTGTAGGCGTATTCATTCCCACACAAACTATTTTGAGTCTCTCATATCGAGAACAAGTGTAGCCTACACTTCTATTCACATACACAAAAAATCGACATAATCCACTTAATCACACACAAAATCGAGTCCTTCGAGATTTAAAAAAACTTTGAAACAGAGGATATAAGCTTCTCACTTCGTAACCGATTGTTAAGCTACCATGTGGTGACTCGAAGACAATCGTAACCAATAGTATAACTTGGGCTTTCTCCGCTACTCGGAGCTACGTTCCTGGCTGTCTGTAATGTCAAGTCGCTGAGGTAGATGCCTAGAGAGAGGGTGATACCATCCAGCCTTGTTTCTGTAAACAAATTGTTAGCCACTCCCTACTCCTTAAGTTCCCGCTTTCGATCCCCAGGATCATCCAGCAGGATGATAAGCAATAGGCACGCTAACCCTGTACGTCTTGTATGAAAAACTGCTTAATTACAATAAGCTCCTTTCGCAATGGGATTTAAGGTTGAAGGTTAATTGGCTTTAAAAGTTTCCGGTGTTACTTCATTAGCATGAGTGGCTATACGAGCACTTGCTTCTCTCCTCCACAGGATCTAACACTTGCGACGCAGGCAATAAGCACATCAGCAAGTAGCAGCTACTACATACAATAACACTGATTTGATAATTTTACAATGTGTTTCCATTCTACCCTGTAGCAAGGAATTAGTGTTTTGTGCAACATACATCAGGCATGAAGTGTTCCTCTTCTCTTCCGGTGGTGTAGCGAATGGTCAGTAAACGACTTTGAGCAAACTGAACAATGTGCGTGACGTGTCTCCTGTGACTGGAGCAATCTATTACATAATACGAAGTACGTCCAGAAAGTAAGTTCCGTTTGGTAATAACATTAAATTGTGTAGAGATACAGAAAAATGATTTATTGCACAAAATTCTACAACCCTTAAACTACTTTTCCACATAACTGCCGAAATGTTGCAGGCATTTGTCGTAGCGTGGCACGAGTTTTTGTATACCTTCTTCATAGACGTATGCCACCTGTGTCTTCAACTAGTTGTACGTACCGCTGCAGCGCAGTTCCGCATATGCGCGGTAGACGCTCTGTATCAAAGAGAAGAAACGAAATGTATGGACAAAATGCGATGAGTGATTCAATGGTGAGAAGATGGGTCCGACAGTTCAATGAAGGACGTAGTGAAGTGCACGATGAAGAACGAAGTGGGCGTCCATCTTTGGTTACAGAAGAACTGGTTCACGCGATTAATGACAAGATCCGGGAAAACCGCAGCTTTACAATTAGTGCTCTCGCTATGGAATTTCCCCAAATCTCACGATCACTAATTCATGAAATTGTTACCGAAAAACTGAACTTTCGTAACTTTGCCGACGTTGGGTACCAAAGATTCTTACGGAGCAACACAATACAAAACGGATGGGTAGTACACTTCAGTTTTTGACCCGTTACAATGAAGGCGGCGAAGAATTTCTGACACAGATAGTCACAGGAGATGAAACTAGGGTTTCTTACGACACCCCTGAAAGTAAGCGGCAATCAATAGAATGGAGGCACACTTCGTCCCCAGCAAAGGTTAAGTCGAAACAAATCTTGACACCTCGGAAAATGATGTGCACAGTGTTCTGGGACTGGAAAGGCATCTTACTCATTGATTTCTTACCGCGTGGTCAAACAATCAACGCAGATGCTTACTGCGAGACACTTAGTAAATTGCGCCGCGCAATACAGAATAAGTGCCGAGGGTTGCTGTCAAAAGGTGTTGTTTTTCTTCACGGCAACGCACGACCACACACTGCAAACGTGACGAAAAACCTCCAACAGGGATTTGGCTGGGACGTGTTTGACCACCCTCCGTACAGCCCTGACCTCGCTCCTAGCGACTTTCATCTGTTCACACACCTCAAGTCTTTCCTTGGTGGTAAACACTTCAAAAATGACGACGAGCTGAAAGAAGATGTTTCCAACTGGTTGAAGACACAGGCGGCAAACTTCTATGAAGAAGGTATCCAAAAACTGTGCCACGCTATGACAAATGCCTGCAAAAGTTCGGCAGTTATGTGGAAAAGTAGTTTAAGAGGTGTAGAATGTTGTGCAATAAATAATTTTTCTGTATCTGTACACAATTTAATTTTATTACCTAACGGAACTTACTTTCTGGACGTGCCTCGTAACAATGTTATTGGTTTTACGTCCCTTTTAACAGCTGCGGCTTTTAGAGACGCCGCGGTGCCAGAATTTTGCCCCGAAAGGGATCTTTAACATGCCAGTAAATTTACTGACACGGCGCCCTCGCTTTGAGCACCCTCAAATGCCAACTGACTGCGCTAGGAATCGATCCTGCAATCTTGAGCACAGAAGGCGAGAACACTCTTGGCTGACACCGTAGAGGCCCGGGTTCGATCCCCGACCCTGCAAAGAAATTTAATTCTGGTCTGAGGGCTGGAACGGGATATTCTCAGCCTCGTGAGGCAATACTGAGAAGATGAAGATTCGATTCACATCTCAGCCATTTTGTATGTGGTTTTCCGTGGTTTCCTATTTCTACTCCAGGCAAATGCCTAACTTAAGGCCACGGCCACTTCCTACCCAAATCCCACCTCAAATACAAACACACAAACTAGTACCGACATCATAATTAATCAGTTAGTGTCGTTTTAATGGGCGGAACGGCGTAGTGATCTCCCCCGAGCCATCACAGTGACACAGGTTATCAGACAAATGCTACACACACGGGGCTACATGACCACAATGTTGCAAAGCCACTAAGGCATCAACAGCAGCAAAAATGTTTTTCACTTGTATTGTACCCATCTGTCAATTTGGATATACTCTATGTCACTACCGACTCGGCTAGTCAGGTCTCGGTCATGTTACGTCCACCCCGAAGGAAGCAACAACACAATATGAGGTTTATGAGCTAGGATCAGACACATACTACAATGAGAACACCCCGTTCTATACTAAAAAAATATTCAATCAAACATCACAAAATGAAATAACTAATAATTCCATCTACAACATAAATTGCCACCAAACATATTAAATCCGCTCAAAAAATCACCTCTCCTCAAAATCAAATCGTCTTAATATTCCATACAACAACCTTACATTTCCACAATTTATTTTATTCTACCTGTACTACAAGAATAATTCTTAATGCAAATCTCATTGCTATCTTGATTTCTTAATCACTGTCCCATTATTATTTAATTTCCTGTTCTGATAGCACACTCGATTGAATTAAAATCTTATTTAATCACACTGAAAAATCACATTAATTCCCTAACCAATTCTGGGTTACTAGCATAAAATCTCTCTTCATTGAATTTTGACATTTCATCTTCTCACATATTCATGTCTGTAATTTTCACAATAGCTTCAGTTCTAGTTTCATTTCACTCACTACATCATGCGTATGCCTGTAGTACCATATCTGACCATTTAGCTGTATCAGGACGTGTTTCCACTTCTCATTCAAATATTTGGATTATATCTCGGTACTGAACCCGCTGAGCTAAGGTTCATGTGATATTTTTTATAACAGCACATTTATGATGGGATGTAGTACCTTTGAACACACCCAGAAAGCCACGTGGAGCTGAGAGCTCACGCTATACTCTTTGAAGTAGCGGTGAATCGCACTTTTGACTTTGGTGAAGTCTGCTAATTATTTATCTGAGGTCTTATTAATAAGTTTTATCTTTCCACGAAACCCAGAATATTCCATTTCGTCATGCTGCATTATTAAAACATTTTGGAGAATGTTATTTTCACTTAAGGTAAGGTAATACCCTTGCAGATACGCAAACAGGAATGTAAGTAGTCGCTCAACGACTTCGTTTTGACGACCTACTTCCTAGAGGAACTCAGTGCCTTGCACTACGTCTGGAGAATCCGCCCCGTGTAGGCGTGAAATTGCATCCGTCCTATAAGACGTAGAAAATATCCGCTGTTTAGCGTGGAAGTTATTATCAGGTGCCATCGTGCACGAATATACTGCAAATCACTGTTATTTATGCACAGTGAACCACAAGAAAGCATATTGGGAAATAATTGGCAAGTATAGTGAAAATTTATAACATTACCGTAACACCACATTTTTGTACCCACGTGTTTGTGGAGGGCCGAGTGCCTGGTGAAAAATATAGAGGTAAACGTGTTATAACTGCTTTGAATAAGTGTGATTATGAAAGGATAATATATTTGAATTGCCACAGTGAATTTTTCAATTCCAAAACGACGCACATTTCACGGATGCCACGTGATGTAAAAGTCGCGTCAGCACACGTGAAGAACCACAGAACAGTGCTTGCCCACGTATTAATTTATATCTGTGAAGTAAAGGCTGTGTTATCTATTGCAATTAAAGCCTGTAACATTTACTACGAACATTGTATTTTTGAAGTGAGAGAATGAACTACTACACGATTTATTTCACCACCCACGTGATCAGACTATTCTACACCATGTTTGAGACCGACATCATGGGCTAATACCATCATGGTATAAGGGTGATGTTTCTATTGGAACCAGCATGATGGTGGAACTTCCAGAACAGCGAACGAGGAGGAAGGAATCCAGGATGCCATTCCCAGGCATATCCAGTACATCCACGAGGTTATCGACAGGGACAGATCGAACCCTGGTCTTTGGAGGAGTCCAGATGGGAATCCTGATGAGGATGATACCGTTCCGGAGAGCCAGAGATGAATTTGTACAACCCTTGTCGTTGAACAGAGAGCTGAGTGAGAGCTCCTCCATTTCGTGAGTTTTTGTACACCCTTTCCCGTTCTAATTTCTGGTGGTATAGTAGGTTTAATGTAGTTTGTGAACCAACCGAACTCAGTGACAGCCATTTTTATAGGTAGGGAATGTAACTAGTCTAATTAGATGTCATTTATTTCAGTTAGAGTGAGACACCCTTGGGTCAGACATTTTGGTCAACCCTGGTGCAGCTTGATGAACGTCGTAGAACGTCAAATCCTATCTCTTGCTAAACGTGACCGTAGTCATTTGAGGCTACTTTGTTCAACCCTATTTGGGGTGAGTTTTCAAGTCTTTGCTGACTTTAGTTATGGCAATCAGATGTCATGGATATTTCTTTAACTGCATTCTTTGCAGCCAGTCTTTGTTACACCCCTGACTTCGTTAGAACAGCCGTATCAGTTAGGTAATCGACTGTAATTACCAGTTTTGTAACTGCATTATATTTCATTTGAAATGAGCTCAGAAGCTATTCTTGGTCAAGTGTGGACCTAATAAGTAGAAGGAATGTTTCGTTGTCTAGCATCGAACCCAGTTCCCAACGAATCATTAAGCAGATGCAGAGTGTGGAATCTGCGCCACAATTTTTATTTTGTTAGTGTCATGTGAAGACACGTATTTATTTGATGTTGTACAAGCAACTACTGAATTATACCTTTGAGAGCAAAGACCTCCAGCAATAGTAACATTGCTATCATTTACATGTCTTTGGTTTGAAAGACGGAATTATATTATTGTATTCAGATTTATAGCGTGTTTTTTATACACGTATTCTTCGAGGTTTATAACCTATGGTAAAGATTTTATGATGAGGCCAGATGTACAGTTCTTATTTTGTTTAAATCGCCGGCCTTGATAGTTAGCGTGTTGTGTCCGATGAGCGCAGGAATGTTATAGCCTGTAGCGACACAAACTGGTTTGTGACCCAGTGCCCTTGAGAGCACGTTTGTATTGTGAGACAGAATTACTTTGACAAGAGACAGAATGCTTGTTGTATTCGCTTTTCCTTTCATTGCAACTTAGCTCATGGAACCCAGTGTCCATTCTTGTATCTGATCACATGTTTTATAGATTGTTTTTTGTTAGTTAAACGCACTGTTGCGTGTACCATCGTTCGACGTGTACAGTTATGTCAGGTTTTCTATAGTATGTTGTAGGCTACCCTGTTATAGGAGGAATTTATTGTATGAAGGTATTTTGTGTGTACCTTGTCCGGGATTGTTCCCGTTGACCAGATGTTATTGGAGGGTGACTGAGTGTGCAGGCCCATCTCAGAGTTATTGAACGCGAGCTGTGCGCCGCTAGTAACTTGTGTTATTGTGTGTCCGAGTGGTTATTGCTCGTTGATTATATTCCGACTTTTGAGTCGAGGCTTTTGGTGGAGATTGATCTCAGTGGAGACACTCCGTGCCCAGGCTATTGTCAGTATTATTCGCCATAAACCAACGATAAACCTAAACCGACATCTTAATAATAAAACGCATAATTTTGGTAAAACAAAAGCTAACTAACGAATTCTTTCTATCTAACTTTGTTCTTTTGCATTTGGAACCTGCTGACATGGCCGTGCAGATGAAGGTATTTTCTTTTGAGGAAATGACTAGGACAGCTGACACTATTGTAGCGACCTGAAGCTTGCTCGAACCTTGAGTTCGTAGCTTGTGGAGCGCAGGCCATGCGATGTTAGACGTAGTCTTTACTACGCAGTCGTCACCGTAACTACACATATTAGATGACTATGGCTTACAAAGAGTAAACCAAGGTGCAGGCAGGCATTTTAATAAAACTGTTGTCTCTTTCATTACTTATTTAAGATGTAAAAGTGTATGAATCCTACATGTTACCTTATTGTGTGCTGTTAGCACGTAGTTTCTAAGAATAATTAAATGTTTTTTATATGGCTGTTCACTTAGATTTGAATGTAATTGTTTTCTGTTACGGACGTCATCGCCGTAAACTTTGTTATTAACTGATAGGATTTAGCTAGACGAATTAACGTTAAATGTAAATGTGGAGATGGTATCATCCTAACTTAGATTTGTTTTGCTACCCTGTTAAATGTAAATTCAGATATTAGCTTGATCTTGTAACTTGGACTAGGGATTTGCGTCGTACCATTTTCCTAGCGTTGCTTTTGTTGCTTTGTTATTGTGAGATAGATCTTTCGCGAGGGTTTTCCGTAACTTCTCAGGTAGGGACCTGCTCTTTATTTTTGTTTGTTTATTAGCTTGCGGACTAGCCGATTGAAACCCTCCGAACTTGGCTAGGGGCTTGTGAATTTTAACAATAAATTTTCACGGTGTTTTACATAGGTTGGATGTTTATTTTCTCAGTCTAGTTTTTAAGGTGATCCTTTCCTTAGGCAGTCTATGACCATCGTCACCATGTACCACGATCCCTGTGGACTACAGTTTCTCTTGCCGCTTTGGCCTATTTGGAAGTTCACCTGATCCTCACGGCAATTATGTCCGACGGATGAGATGTTAGGGAAGTCATTTCGGTCGTTGGCTATCCTGACAGCTCCACCGACGGTCTCTTAAAATGGCGCCCAACTCATGTGCCGACGTTAACGTGGTGACCGTCAGTTCCATGTTATTTAGGAGGATCTTAATGTTGATTAATGGTAAATTGACAGGACTGGGACGAACTTAGAAAGTCGTACTGCAGATCAATTGACCGCATGGCATTCATGTTTGATAGAAGTCCATGGGGTGAGGCTTTAGAGTTAGATAAATGATGGATAGGATTTTCTTTGATGATGCCTCATCCTGAGTAAATGTAATACTTTGCTTTGCTCGCCTTTGTCTTTGTAAATGTAGAAGCACTTAGTTTGCATACTCCAGCTGTACTCGTGATATTTATATAAATGAAACAAGCTTTATACCACCAAGTAACTAATCATAGCTGTAAGTTCCATTAGATATTGATCCCTCACGTTCTCATACATATTTCTTGTCAATGGATGAGGAAACTATTCGTCGTGTGTTTGGGGAGATGATGGCAGGTGTTAATGCCAACCTCCAGCAGATTACTGCTGACTTAGGTCAGAATACTCAAGCTGTCAACACTGTAAGTGGTCATGTGGACCAAGTTAGACAAGACTTAGAGGTTAACACCCGATCTATAAACAATGTAAGTGGTCATGTGGACCAAGTCAGACAAGATTTAGAGGTTAACACTCAGTTGATTAACAATGTTAGTGGTCATGTGGACCAAGTAAGACAGGACTTAGAGGTTAATACTCGATCCATAAATATTGTAAGTGGTCATGTAGACCAAGTCACAGAGTCGATCAATAATGTAAGGACTGATCTAACTCAGGTCAGGGCCGACATGGACGCATATAGAGTCGAAGATAGGAATGATCTTACGGCAGGTTTAGCGGCTGTTAGGGTTGATGTCATACGACACCATCAGGAGGCTAACCAGCGTGTAGATTGCTTAACCGACCAGATGAATAGAGCTAGGGAGGACATGCAAACCCGATTGGAGGAGCACACAGCTCAAATTCAAACGACCATAAACAGAGTCCAGATAGATATGACAGCCGACCTGGAGCACACTCGAGAAGAATTTGGGACTCGATTGACTCACGTCGAGGGATTTATGGACACCGTGAAAAAGGACATGGCAACCATGAATATTGGATTGATTTTGATGAGAGGTGCTGCAAATGCTGTGAATAACAACGCCAAGACGATCGTTGATAGCATGATTGAGGTCAAGGACGAATTAAACACCAATCGGAGAAATATTACGGAGTTAACAGAAACCGTAGCAGGCCTACGTGAAACAGTTGACGTTCATCGTGATTAACATAAAATCGATCTCATGTTATTGAGGGGTGACCTCAACGAGCACAAGACCACAGTGGAGGCTAAGGTAGCCGAGGTCAGAGACGATGTTGGAAAGATCCAAGACAACGTGTCGAAAGTCGAAGGAGAAATCGATTCCTCACAGAAACGATTCGAGGAAGTCGCGGTAACCGAGAGGTTAGACCTTAGCTATAACCTCAGGACGGCCATACGCGAAGTTGACACGAACCTCAAAGGAAAAGTCGATGGGATCGAGCTACAACTTAACGACTTAGGTAATAAAGTCGCAGCCAGAACCATCCCAGGACTCGAGGTTAATGAAAGACGTCTTGACAGAGTTGAGACGCTTCCTAGAGAGATACACTTACCCCCACAGATGGGAGACTCCCAGGAAACACCAGTATCTCAATCCGCAGGGATGATGCCTACACATTTCCAACCCAGCGCACCTATAGAACCGCAACCATCTCAATTCACTGGTTCAGCGCAAAGTCCGACTTTGAACTTTGACGCTCATCCTTTTCAACCAGCACCCAATCGACTTAGTCACGAAACGAACACACCTACGCATAACTACATGCAGAATTCATTTAGACCCGCGCATACGCAGGGAAATGTAACTATAATCCGTTCGAGAGAGGAGCAACCAGCTCGCTTTTCAGGAACTGGAAGTGGCATCCCTCCAGTTGAATTTCTGGCCAACGTAGAAAGCTACTTGAGAGACACTATGGTAACTCCGGAGAGGGAACACGGAGTTATAGAGCGTTTGCTTGAGGGGCAAGCCAGCACCTGGTTTAGAGCATTCAGATACTCGTTTACAGGCTACCAGGATTTCAAACAGGCCTTGTTAAGAACGTACTGGTCGAGCGACATCCAGCAGAGCATCAGAGCTGAGATGTATACTCGCCGATACAGCTCTAATACTCCAACGCGTTATGCGAACTACTTCGCGATCCAGCTTGCGAAGCTTCGTTGTCTTCAACCCCCGTTGTCTGAACAAGACTTAGTAAACACCATCGTTTGGCAATACCCTGCAGACGTGCAGCGCGTATTGATTGCTGCAGGGGCATCCACTTTTCAGCAGTGTGACCAAATCCTGCGACGGTTGGATGCGAACACGGAACAGTTCCCGACACACCGTCAGCAGAAGGCTGACAGGCGCGAGGAGAGACAGGTCAACTTACCTACTGTCGACAAAGTGAGCCAGACGCCACAACAGACGCAAACCCAAGAGAGCTCTGGGCAACGTAACAACTACAACTACGGTAGGAGAGAATGGAACAACACTCCATATGCTCGAGACCAGCGAGATGACCGTCGTAGTCATTGGAATCGGCGCTTCGACCTAGGGACGAACGACGACCGTTGTCACGAAAACGACCGCCGAGGGAATAATGGTCGTAACCCACAGCACGGAAGTATCCGTAGGGACTACCGATACAGTAGAGGGTATAACAGAGATCGAGAGCCTAGATACCAGCCAGATAGAGATTGGAGAGGAAGAGCACGGGAGAGCCGTGAGTATCTTCAACAACTCAGAGAACTACAAATCCGAGAAGAGGGAGATCAGAACCCGACTTCGAGGGAAACAAGGAATTCGGCGCAGGAGACGGAGCAAAACCAGCCCAGTACTTCTCGCCAGGACAGAAAAAAAGCCGAAAAATCAATAGATTCTTGCCCGGTTGAGCACCGAGTAACTGCCACCATATTACTCTGGGAGCCAATCCAGGAAGACATGTAGGACGAACGACGAACGACGAAACACAACTACGAATTGACGCGTCTACCGAAGATTGTAGCCATCCTGAATGGATGCAACGTAGTCATTCTCATCGATACTGGGGCGATGATTAGTGTCATTTCCGCCAATTGCCATGCCAGACTGAAAGCAAACTCTGAGGTGACAGAGCTGCCAGTTTCTGCTGTAAGAGTCAGAGGAGTCATACCTGACCGTGTCGTAACGTGCAAAATCCAGATTCTATGCACTTTGAAGATTTCGAGCCACGTGTACTTGCACGAATTTCTTGTGATGAAAGGCTTGCATCATGATGCCATATTAGGTGCAGACTTCATTAGGAAGTATGATGGAATCATTGACATGGGACGTAATACGGTAGAGTTTAAGCCGAACGAACCCATTCAGATGAACTTAGTTGAAGAAGAACTGGAATTCCTATCCGAAGTCGACGTTGTCGAAAATTTAAAATGGCAAGGAAATTGAGGAGACACTGGATGCCGACGAAGAGGCAGAATCATTATCAGCACCCATACGAGAGAATCTTGATGCAATATTGAACGAATACAGGGACATATTCGACACCACACCTGGTGAGATATTGGACTACGAGTACGATCTTGTGCTACTGGATGATTCCCCATTCCAGAAGAAGATTTATCCTATCGCCGAGAAACATCGCGAAGAAGCTGCTAAGAAGATCCATGAGATGGAAGTAGCAGGCACAATCAAGAAGTCACCGACTCCTTTCTTGAATCCTATAACACCTGTGGTTAAGGTGGATGGAAGCTTGAGACTTTGTCTCGATGCAAGAGCCTTAAATGAACGCCTAGCTCCTGAGCATGATAGACCGCCCAAGATTAGGGACATCCTCAGGAAGTTCAAGGGAAAGAGAATATTTTCGTCATTGGACTTGGTACAATCTTATTACCATATCAGATTATCTGAGCATACTCAGAAATATACAGGATTTCTGTTTGATCAGACCACCTATGTCTTTCGAAAACTTCCCTTTGGATTGAAAAATGCCGGAGCAGCATTAATCAGAGCACTTGATGCGAAGCTGACTCCTGAAGTGAAGCAGAAGGTGATATGTTACGTGGATGACATCATCATAGCTTCGGAAACAGAGGAAGAGCATTTAACGACCTTACGCCTTATTTTTGAGAATCTTCGACAGGCCAATTTTAAGGTGAAATTTGACAAGTGTCGATTCTTCCAGAAAGAAGTGAAATTTGTGGGACACATAATCAATGGAGAAGGATACAGGCCGAATCCTGCAAAGATCAGAACTGTTGCTGCATTTTCAACGCCAACCCGTGTGAAACACGTGAGACAATTCTTAGGAATTCTCCAATTCTTTGCTGCTCATTGTGAGAAGTATTCCGAGACTGTCGCACCACTGCAAGGTTTACTGAAGAAGAACTGCAGATGGGCCTGGAATGATGAGTGCGAGATAGCTTTCAGGAAAGCCAAACAGATGCTAGTTGACTCAATTCAGTTAGAATATCCAGACTATTCCCGGAACTTTATTCTAGAAACTGACGCATCTGCGATTGGAATAGGAGCCATCCTACTGCAGGAGGATGATGAGAAGAAACGTCATTACATCGCTTTCTTAAGTCGACGTTTGAGAGCACATGAATCTCATTACTTCACCACTGAGATTGAAGCACTTGCGATAGTTTACGCACTTGAGTACTGGCAGAAACTTTTGTTAGGCCAGAGGATTATTGTGAGGACCGATCACCATGCGCTGACCTTCATATTACGAACAAGACTGGCAAGCGACAGGATCACACATTGGACGCTGTTTCTCCAACAGTTTGATTTGGAAATAGTTTATCGACCAGGTAGAGAGAATGTGTTGGCCGACATTCTCAGCAAGAATCCTGAAGCTACTGTTAATGCCATAGACATCGAGGGAGAATGCGAGGAACACCTTCGCCGACTTCGTCATCTACCTGAAGGACAACGACGTGAGGAGGAACTCAGACATATTATCCGTTTCCTGGAACGAAGAATGGATCCACAGGAAGCTCATTATGCGAGGATTGCCGCTGTTGCAGATGATTATTTGATTTATCATCGTGTCTTGTACAAGTTTGTGAACGAGGACCACACTCAACTGCGTGCAGTTATTCCTAGGAGATACCAAGAATCTGTTATTCTTATGGTTCATCTATCCACTGGACATGGTGGAACAGACAAGACCATTGCAACCATCAAGGAGTCTTTTACTTGGAAAGGGCTAGGAGCCACCGTTATACAGTGTTTACGTGCTTGCGACGCATGCCAGCGGAACAAGTACACGTCACACTTGTTGAAGGAACCACCTAGACCAATACTCCCAACTCAACCTAGAGAGTTATATGCACAGGACCTGTATGGCCCAATACCTAAGGCTCGTCGTGGGAATCGCTACATCGTTGTAACTATTGATGTGTTCACGAAATATACGATGCTTCATCCGATTCAGAAAGCCACCGCACACCAGATTATTCAGAGGATTAGACGACAAGTGATACCGGAGGCAGGAAAGCCACAATTCCTGTTGACTGATCACGGATCACAGTACACCTCCGCAGAATTTGCCAATGCTATGAACGAGCTGGAAATAGGTCATGTTTTATCATCTATTCGCCATCCAGAGAGCAACCCAGCGGAATGCGGAATGTCTATTATCGCAAAATTCTGTCGATTATATTGTCAAGAAGAACACTGGCGATGGACTGAAGTCCTAGTTATTATGGCAAAATGTATTAATTCAACAGTCCATGAGAGCACTGGTCAAATACCTATGGTTTTGCATTTGAACCAGATGCCGCTGAGAATATGGAATCGTGTGATTGTAAATCCACCTTGTTTACAACCATCACATGCCAGCAGACTTTTAGCTGCAAGGGATACTATGGACAGACAAGCTACCAAACGCTTGAGAAGAACTAGACGCCAGAGATTCAGAGAACCACTAGTCGAAGGAGACCTTATCCTTATAAGGAGACCCGGAATTTCAAGTCCTATAGACCGCATATATGGGAAATTTGTGTCTTTATATTATGGCCCTAGTCGTATCCGACAGCCTTTGAATAATGGAAGTTATGTAATTGAAGACATTAGGACAGGAGCGCGTATTGGAACCTTCAATGCAGCTAATCTAAAAAAAATATCACTCATGAATGAACTTTAAGTCAAATAAAAATGTCATCCCAACATTTTATTTTAAACGACGGAGAGGCAGATGAACCCGCTGAGCTAAGGTGCATGTGATATTTTTATAACAGCACATTTATGATGGGATGTAGTACCTTTGAACACACCCAGAAAGCCACGTGGAGCTGAGAGCTCACGCTATACTCTTTGAAGTAGCGGTGAATCGCACTTTTGACTTTGGTGAAGTCTGCTAATTATTTATCTGAGGTCTTATTAATAAGTTTTATCTTTCCACGAGACCCAGAATATTCCATTTCGTCATGCTGCATTATTAAAACATTTTGGAGAATGTTATTTTCACTTAAGGTAAGGTAATACCCTTGCAGATACGCAAACAGGAATGTAAGTAGTCGCTCAACGACTTCGTTTTAACGACCTACTTCCTAGAGGAACTCAGTGCCTTGCACTACGTCTGGAGAATCCGCCCCGTGTAGGCGTGAAATTGCATCCGTCCTATAAGACGTAGAAAATATCCGCTGTTTAGCGTGGAAGTTATTATCAGGTGCCATCGTGCACGAATATACTGCAAATCACTGTTATTTATGCACAGTGAACCACAAGAAAGCATATTGGGAAATAATTGGCAAGTATAGTGAAAATTTATAACATTACCGTAACACCACATTTTTGTACCCACGTGTTTGTGGAGGGCCGAGTGCCTGGTGAAAAATATAGAGGTAAACGTGTTATAACTGCTTTGAATAAGTGTGATTATGAAAGGATAATATATTTGAATTGCCACAGTGAATTTTTCAATTCCAAAACGACGCACATTTCACGGATGCCACGTGATGTAAAAGTCGCGTCAGCACACGTGAAGAACCACAGAACAGTGCTTGCCCACGTATTAATTTATATATGTGAAGTAAAGGCTGTGTTATCTATTGCAATTAAAGCCTGTAACATTTACTACGAACATTGTATTTTTGAAGTGAGAGAATGAACTACTACACGATTTATTTCACCACCCACGTGATCAGACTATTCTACACCATGTTTGAGACCGACATCATGGGCTAATACCATCATGGTATGAGGGTGATGTTTCTATTGGAACCAGCATGATGGTGGAACTTCCAGAACAGCGAACGAGGAGGAAGGAATCCAGGATGCCATTCCCAGGCATATCCAGTACATCCACGAAGTTATCGACAGGGACAGATCGAACCCTGGTCTTTGGAGGTGTCCAGATGGGAATCCTGATGAGGATGATACCGTTCCGGAGAGCCAGAGATGAATTTGTACAACCCTTGTCGTTGAACAGAGGGCTGAGTGAGAGCTCCTCCATTTCGTGAGTTTTTGTACACCCTTTCCCGTTCTAGTTTCTGGTGGTATAGTAGGTTTAATGTAGTTTGTGAACCAACCGAACTCAGTGTCAGCCATTTTTATAGGTAGGGAATGTAACTAGTCTAATTAGACGTCATTTATTTCAGTTAGAGTGAGACACCCTTGGGTCAGACATTTTGGTCAACCCTGGTGCAGCTTGATGAACGTCGTAGAACGTCAAAGCCTATCTCTTGCTAAACGTGACCGTAGTCATTTGAGGCTACTTTGTTCAACCCTATTTGGGGTGATTTTTCAAGTCTTTGCTGACTTTAGTTATGGCAATCAGATGTCATGGATATTTCTTTAACTGCATTCTTTGCAGCCAGTCTTTGTTACACCCCTGACTTCGTTAGAACAGTCGTATCAGTTAGGTAATCGACTGTAATTACCAGTTTTGTCACTGCATTATATTTCATTTTAAATGAGCTCAGAAGCTATTCTTGGTCAAGTCAGGACCTAATAAGTAGAAGGAATGTTTCGTTGTCTAACATCGAACCCAGTTCCCAACGAATCATTAAGCAGATCCAGAGTGTGGAATCTGCGCCACAATTTTTATTTTGTTAGTGTCATGTGAAGACACGTATTTATTTGATGTTGTACAAGCAACTACTGAATTATACCTTTGAGAGCAAAGAGCTCCAGCAATAGTAACATTGCTATCATTTACATGTCTTTGGTTTGAAAGACGGAATTATATTATTGTATTCAGATTTATAGCGTGTTTTTATACACGTATTCTTCGAGGTTTATAACCTATGGTAAAGATTTTATGATGAGGCCAGATGTACAGTTTTTATTTTGTTTAAATCGCCGGCCTTGATAGTTAGCGTGTTGTGTCCGATGAGCGCAGGAATGTTATAGCCTGTAGCGACACAAACTGGTTTGTGACCCAGTGCCCTTGAGAGCACGTTTGTATTGTGAGACAGAATTACTTTGACAAGAGACAGAATGCTTGTTGTATTCGCTTTTCCTTTCATTGCAACTTAGCTCATGGAACCCAGTGTCCATTCTTGTATCTGATCATATGTTTTATAGATTGTTTTTTGTTAGTTAAACGCACTGTTGCGTGTACCGTCGTTCGACGTGTACAGTTATGTCAGGTTTTCTATAGTATGTTGTAGGCTACCCTGTTATAGGAGGAATTTGTTGTATGAAGGTATTTTGTGTGTACCTTGTCCGGGATTGTTCCCGTTGACCAGATGTTATTGGAGGGTGACTGAGTGTGCAGGCCCATCCCAGAGTTATTGAACGCGAGCTGTGCGCCGCTGGTAACTTGTGTTATTGTGTGTCCGAGTTGTTATTGCTCGTTGATTATATTCCGACTTTTGAGTCGAGGCTTTTGGTGGAGATTGATCTCAGTGGAGACACTCCGTGCCCAGGCTATTGTCAGTATTATTCGCCATAAACCAACGATAAACCTAAACCGACATCTTAATAATAAAACGCATAATTTTGGTAAAACAAAAGCTAACGAACGAATTCTTTCTATCTAACTTTGTTCTTTTGCATTTGGAACCTGCTGACATGGCCGTGCAGATGAAGGTATTTTCTTTTGAGGAAATGACTAGGACAGCTGACACTATTGTAGCGACCTGAAGCTTGCTCGAACCTTGAGTTCGTAGCTTGTGGAGCGCAGGCCATGCGATGTTAGACGTAGTCTTTACTACGCAGTCGTCACCGTAACTACACATATTAGATGACTATGGCTTACAAAGAGTAAACCAAGGTGCAGGCAGGCATTTTAATAAAACTGTTGTCTCTTTCATTACTTATTTAAGATGTAAAAGTGTATGAATCCTACATGTTACCTTATTGTGTGCTGTTAGCACGTAGTTTCTAAGAATAATCAAATGTTTTTTATATGGCTGTTCACTTAGATTTGAATGTAATTGTTTTCTGTTACGGACGTCATCGCCGTAAACTTTGCTATTAACTGATAGGATTTAGCTAGACGAATTAACTTTAAATGTAAATGTGGAGATGGTATCATCCTAACTTAGATTTGTTTTGCTACCCTGTTAAATCTAAATTCAGATATTAGCTTGATCTTGTAACTTGGACTAGGGATTTGCGTCGTACCATTTTCCTAGCGTTGCTCTTGTTGCTTTGTTATTGTGAGATAGATCTTTCGCGAGGGTTTTCCGTAACTTCTCAGGTAGGGACCTGCTCTTTATTTTTGTTTGTTTATTAGCTTGCGGACTAGCCGATTGAAACCCTCCGAACTAGGCTAGGGGCTTGTGAATTTTAACAATAAATTTTCACGGTGTTTTACATAAGTCTGGTTGTTTATTTTCTCTGTCTAGTTTTTAAGGTGAACCTTTCCTTAGGCAGTCTATGACCATCGTCACCATGTGCCACGATCCCTGTGGACTACAGTTTCTCGTGCCGCTTTGGCCTATTTGGAAGTTCACCTGATCCTCACGGCAATTATGTCCGACGGATGAGATGTTAGGGAAGTCATTTCGGTCATTGGCTATCCTGACAGCTCCACCGACGGTCTCAGTACCCGTCAGGACTATTCATTATTTTACTTTATTATTAGTCAAGATCTCATCGATATGATTATAAGCATTACATTAAGTAAGATTTCGTTTCAGGGACCTGACCCACAGTTATTCCTTTATGTTACAATGATCTCATCTTCCAATTGCTTTATTGGACAATACTTTAATTATCAATAACATAGCAAATGCATTTCTGTAGTCCGGCCGGTCCTTCTGTGTTTTCACGGGTCACAAGACCTATGGGCCGTCAAGATTTATGAATCTGCACTCTTGCCCTCTCTAAACCAAGATGGCAGCTTTTAGGAGGCGGGGCTTACTGGCAATAAACGATTCCCTAACCAGAAGACACAATAATCCCTCTTCTGAGTCTTGCATACATTGATCCACTCAAGTTAAATGACCTGCGACCACATTCTCTGATTTATATTCTCCGATCACTAGAGGATCCTCATACATGTTAATTCATCAACATTACCACTACATAACTGTTATTAACAATGATTCACAACTGGACTTTCTAAGCATGGATTATAATGTTAGGCTGCCTTCTTACCCGTGGATACATAACTCTCCCCCTTTCATTACCTGTGGCCTGTTATTTAATATTCGTTCGCATTATCGCGCGTTTTGACGATTTGGCATGCGACAGGTGCGACCTGAGGCAGCGATTTACATGTGATTGTCATTTAACAACTCGACACATTTCCTTTTTACCTGCTTGGCGCTACACTGCGCGATTCAACGTTCTCAACATTATCTCATTTGCACGATTCAATTCCTGGCTACATTTTACCTTCACACATTCATGAGTACCCTTAACCGGTGCCCTTATGCACTTCACAATATTTCTACCTGTAGCCTATTAATCCATTCTTAGAAATCATTGAATTTCACATCCTACAGTGATGCCTACAAATTCTTACTCGGCTCAAGGTTGCCTGAAATGTTACCTCTTAAAACTTAATGGTATGCAATAACCCTTTTCCCTCCCAGTGATCATTAACAAGCTTCCTAATATTTTACTTGGTCATCTCTGGCTCTTACAACTTTTCCTTTTACTGTGCAAACATTAATAATACTTTCTTTCACAAACTTTATGATATTGGGGTCGGTAGTGATCCTACTCTTAATTGGTTACACATCAGGGGTTCTCAACCTTTTTCAACCATCGTACCCCTTTAAAATTTAAACATCCTGCGTACCCCCTACTTACCTTTCTTAGGAAGTAATAATGGTTATTAAAAATGTAAAAGGTATTTAGTTAGTATGGTTTAACCTTTGTAATTTTATAAGGAAAGATATTTTAATAAAACAAAATATAGTCGTTGTTTTTCAGTTCCTTTTCCCAAAGGGTGATTTTTGCAATCATTGCGTTAGTTTTCATTTCAACGTAGAACATATCAGAAACACTACCTTGCATACACTTATTCCAAATGTTCAGTTTTTCAAAAATATCACTTAAATAGGCCAATTTTAAAAGCCAACCAAAGTCATTGAGTAGGCTACTGATGATAAATTAGAATTGTGCTCGGTAAAGAAAAGATGCAATTCTTTGTGGAGTTCAAATATACGCGCAGTAAATAACTCACACAGTAGTCACGGCACGAAGCTCACTGCGCATGTGGATCGAGTAGAAAGATGGCCTGCCTCATACCCCTAAGGGGTACGCGTACCACAGGTTGAGAACCCCTGGGTTACATGATTACATTCTTCTGCAAAATTCGAGTCAGTCCAATCTCATTACACACATAAATTCACGTCCTGATTCATGGTATCTATAACGTTACACATAATGAAACATGGTACTCACGTTTGCAGCATTTTGGGCTCCACTTCCAATGCAAGGACATTTTCACCCACTCAAAGTGATGATTCTCACACTCTCATATCACTCACTTCAAGAGAGCTCGTCTTAAAAAAGAGGGTTGCTCATGACAATTATATGCAAGGTTTCCTTGGTTCTGGAGGCGATGGGTGGAAAATAATTTACAGTTATGTTAGGAGAAGAAAGGGAAATTCAAATAATTTGTCGATGATAATGTCCGGTGTCGGTAAATTAATTACTGAGAAACAGGAAATTGCTAATGATTAAATGTATTTTACGGTAGTGAGTTCAATAAATCCAATAGCTGTGTGTTGGACCTTAACGACGAATCAGGGGCCCCCTTTTTCCAAATTAACCAGTCAGCAATTGTAAAGCGAATACAAAAGTACGTTGCAATATATCGAAGGGTCCTGATAATATTGTTAGTGAAGTACTTAAACTAGTAGGTAGGGCCGTGGTACGATACGTGGAGGTGATGTTTAATGTGTCCATAAACAATGCGCAAATCCCAGATGACTGGAAAAGAGCTACGGTAGTCGCAATATTTAAGGGAGGGAGCAGACTTGAATTGGGCAACTACAGGCCGGTTAGCATTACGTCCATCGTTTGTAAACAGATGGAGCATCTCATTTGCGACTACTCGAAGGAACAGTGGGAAACTTTATCATGGTTTAATGATAGGCAACATGGATTTCAGAAAGGTTACTCATGCGAAAGTCAGATGCTATCACTTTTTCAAGACATTAGCGAATCGTTAGACAATCTAGTTTCAGTCGACGCCGTAGTTATAGATTTTGCGAAGGCATTTGATGTCATGCCGCATGACATGCTACTCCATAAATTAGCTTCAACGAAGATTGATAGAAGAGTAATTTAATGGATCCAAGAACTTATGACGGGTCGTTACCAGTAAGTGAAAGTCGAAGGCCTATTCTCTGATGAAATTACCGTAACGTCGGGTATCCCTCAGGACAGCGTAATCGGAACTTTGTTATTTTTGGCGTTTATAAATGACTTACGAAATGGGATTCGCAGTGATTGTCGATTGTTTGCGGATAATTGTGTAATATATCGAAAGATATATGACTCACAAGACAACGCAGTACTTCAAGATGACCAGAACCTGGTCTATAAGTGGGCGATTGAAAATAAAATGAAAATAAACACAAGAAAATGTAGTCTCATAAAAATAGGGAAAGGGCGAAGGCAATATTTTCAATATAACATTGGCTCGGAAATACTTGTAGAAGAGGATTCTTGCAAATATGTGGGCATTCACATAAGGAATGATATGAAATGGATTAGTCATGTAGGATGTGTAGTTTCTAAAGCTTACAAATCCCTGCAATTTGTGATGAGGGAATTAAAAGTAAGTAGTACCTCTGCTAAAGAATTAGGATATTTGTCACTTGTAAGACCTATTCTGGAATACGTCTCGGCGGTTTGGGATCCATATCAAGTAGGGCTCATCAATGAGTTGGAAATGGTACCAAAAAAAGGCCGCTAGATTTGTGCTCAGTGACTTTAATCCCAGGAGCAGTGTGAGCCGTATGTTAAAGAAACTTGGGTGGGAAACACTTGAGCCTAGGAGGGTGAAATCTAGACTCTGCACTATGTACAACTCGTACACAAATCAACCATCATGGGGTGAAATTAGCAAACGTATGTGAAATTCCACTTACATGAGTAGGAGTGATCATCTTTTCAAAGTTAAGGGCCAACCACAGCGTACAAATTATGGTAAATATTATTTCGTTAACCGTGCCATTGATAACTGGAACTCTCTACCTGCCGCAGTCCTAGAGCCTTTTCCTAAACATATAGTTGTGTTTAGGAAAAGACTGACGATTTGGGTAAATACTCCAGTTTAATTGTTATTGAATTGTTATGTATAATTATTTATTTGTTATGTATACCCAATTTGCCACCGGGGGAAACACCCTCAATTGCAAATAAATGAATGAATGAATGAATTAATGAATGAATGAAAAGGAAGCTTGTAGTTTAACGTGACCGTTAATCTTGAGATCATGAGCCACGGGACCTCCTTTTTACGTGGAATCCGAACCACAGGACATGGCATTTCAATTCGAAAATCTCACATGCATAATGAATGAATGAACTTCACAAACCATGGTACACCTTTCTTACACTGGCTTTTTGACAACACAAATATTTTACACTTAATAACACTTTCAAAAACTTTCTATACACTAGATAGCTTTTGCACATTGACCATACAAACATTTTATAACTTCCTTTTTCACTTATCCGTTGTTTTTTTTCACTGATTCCTTCTTCAAATTAATCCCATTTGACCCCATCCACGCAGCAAATCAGACGTTGATTGAAGATCATCACCCCCAACTGCCCGAATGCTAGTCTATGCCCTGGATGTGAATTCCCGGTCAAATATGAACTTCTATCTCCCTTGCCTAAATCCTATGCAAGTTCAACTGACTGATAGCTCTCGTTAAGCTGGATCCTCGATTTCTCGCAGACAATAGTATCCTTAATGGGTCTGTGTAAGTGTCCTATTATCTGCTTAATTTGTATAACTTATGCGTCTGGCATTTATACTTTGATAATGTTGGCATGGACACATCGTGCCCGTTTTGTACTGTTCATTGTTCGCCAGGCGAACACGTGCGAAACTTGTCCTGCAGTAATGATTTTAGGACGTTGCTCTCATTGTTCCTTAATTGTGCTCGGGACGACTTGTCTCCTCTCCACAGTTAATTATCACTCGCAGTGCATTGTCACGACGGCCGCGGTTTATGGCTTACCCGTACGCGAATCCGATACTTTCGATTTACTAAATGCGTGATTTATATTCTGCGATACCTTCACCTTAATGTGATAATTATTTATCAGGTGTATTGCGGCGTCCACTTTTACCTGTTTTACTTGTGAATTTTTCTTCTCACTTTGGTTGATATAGCACGCCCATTTGGGTGGCAGAACGACGTGGCTTCACCGTCTCAAATCTGACAGTACTGTGTGTGGGCAGCTGCTTGCGGCCAAAAGTCTCCCAGTTGAAAATAGTTCTGACTCCTCCCATCCGGGAGCAAATCTCTCGATCCAGACTACTTAGAGTCCTGATTCTTGCGGCATCTGACGTAAATTTTCCTGATAATTTCAACGCTGTGCTGTGGAGCTTAATCGTATCAGCCGTTGATTAGATATCAAGTTCGCGCCATCAGTCAAATACTGACGCTCTGCTGCTGGGACTCCCAATATCCACTTTCCAACTCTGCGAGAATCCACACTGATTGTTTACTTCTCTGTACCTACACGTCTGGTTTGAATTTTGTTTTTATTAGAGAGTTTCTCGGCGTTTTAATTCAATTTCGAATTTTGTGTATCCGCCATGATCTTTGGTTTGAAAATCGGTCATGCCGTTTGGATAATATCAATAATCCGGGGGCGTGGTCAACTTTTCTCACCCTACTTTCCATTGTCTCAGAGTGGTCCAGCGTCATCCCAGGGATTCTTATAGCTTTGAATGTAGCCCCAAGTGGTTGACATTGACATACGCTGGCGCCAGAGAAAAACGACTTTTTCTCAGAGTCATTTGCCAAGCTGTCAAACTGAGCTCTCTGTGCTGGTTTCCCAAGATTTCTTCGTATAGACTCTGGAGTTTTACAGTATAAAATCTGCAGTTAAATTAATTAATTTCGTCAATGTTTATCAGCCAAACCATCCTAATATTTGCAATATTATTTCCTTTTCTCAGACGCTTCGCTTGAGCTCATACTTGTTAAGCTGAGGTTCATGGTTCACATCATCAAAGTTCTGAGTTCACCTTTTAGTTCGGGCCCCCAAAGATTACAGTATCTTCACAGAAGTACATAATCACAGATTTGCGTTTTATTGTCCATATGATTATTACATCTTTCAATAAGCGTGCAAATACAGTAGTTAACATACTTAACATTTTTATTTTATTTTCCCAAGTCTGCTCTCTCATGCTAACTTCAAATTATGAATAAGAATAGTTATTGTTGTTGATCCTTTTTAGGGGCTTTATGACATCGTGGTCATGTAGCCCCATGTAGATTGGAGTGTGTATAATTTGTCTGATACCTTGTGTCACTGTGGCGTCTGTACTAGTGTGTGTATTTTTTAATTGAGGTAGGATTTGAGTAGGGAACGGTTGCGGCCTTAAGTTTGGTACTGTACCCGTATATTCGAGAAGAGATCTGTCGAAAATCCGGAGCTGGGCTGGATTGCGGATATTGAATGCACCGGCTAATTTACAAATCAAAAATCCGCTCCGACACGATCTTCAAGAACATACGCAGAAGTAATTACAATGAAACTGTGAAATACATAAATACACCTGAGCTCAGGCGACCACTTACCTTGCTTTCTCTCGGGGATAAAGTAGTCAGCTTCCGACCTGAAATGGGGGCTTTCACAGTGTCATTTCTCACTATATCTCAAATAAATCACGCTAAACTATCATATAAAAACCAACTAAACAATTTAATAACAAATGTAAACTAATTTCTAATCAAAAAAATATTCCTAAACTAACAATTAATTAATAAATACAAACACTCATGCACATCTCCCTTCATCTACGCCACTGAAACGCTGTGTTTCTAGAACACCAGAACATAAATTTTGGTCGGCCTAAGCCTTTTCTAATCGATAAAACAATTAACAGAGTTTGGCGTGCTTCACAGTCTTCTACAAGCTATTAAGAACATCTGGACGCGCGCTGTACGCGTACCTGGGTCATGTGACACGGTGACATAATGATACCGTTGCTTCCCCAGTCCACTGGCTGGTTCTCATTCATCAATATACGTGTTTACTATTTCCCTGCACATTTTGTAGGCAGCGCTGGCCTTGGGCGAAAGAACAGGTTCTCCAAACAAACCCTGTGCTCAAATGAAATCGGCCCAGCGAATACACATCTCTGCTGCATTCTGACAATATTTTAAAAACACATTCTCTCTTAACAAAATTGGAAATATTCCAGTCATTCCTTACTCGAAATCGTTAAAACTTTCCCACAACAATGCTTTCATTCCCTCACATCATGTTAACCTGATGGAGCTATCCTCATCCGTACTTAACAATAAAAAAACTCATTCAAAACACATCGACTTTCACGCAAAGTACACTTGATTAAATAATTACTTGGAACTTATTTACTGCATAAATCTGCATTACAATTAATAGCGTGGGCTATTATAATGATATAAATTCGTTATCTGTATGCACATATGAGCGTTGGCTCTGATCACAAGTTAAATCTTGCCACATATTTTTGAGATCTATAATATCTCCATCAACCTTCAAAATACTACTGCACTCAGACGTTATTGGTTTATAGTCGAATTCAGTCGAATATGTTCGACCAACAAAGGTAAAACATATGCATTTACTTAAATCGTGATTAATAAAAGTAAATAATAAGTATACATAACAGACGTTAGTATCCGTTTTCTTGTCTTAATTTCCGAACAAACCTACCGTCTCCACACCTAAGTCGTGTATTAATTCAAAAGAGTTCTCCATAACTCACTTCCTATGCCATAATGCCAAATGCTTATCCAAATAGTCTGGCCTATGCAACGACTTTACTTCAATGCGGCAAATACCTCACGAACAACGCCTCGTATACAATCTGTATACGGAAATGCAAACGATTTATTGCACACATAAATGTTATCACCATCTCCTTCAAAAAACTAGCATTTTCTAAAATTGGCATACTCCTCAGCGTTGCCATAATCAACCGCTGGTATATTAAACAGTTACATCTGTTGTTATTGCGTTACTTTTATACATACTAAAGACCTTAGACACAACGTGTGAGACCTCCTTGAGTTTACTTTCAAAACGATACTGGGATATCCACATACTGTTGCATACATACTTAATAAAAAATACTATACTGTCTCTCCGTACTCCTCTGGTTTCAACTTCACATATGTAGCAATAACACGTCTACAATATGACGTTATATTACACATTGTGAATAAATAACTACAACTGTTATTTATGTAAGTCCCATAAATATCAATCTCGACGGGGTAATCTAGCTAGGAATTCCCTACCGTCGGGTGATAATAATCTTCCATGAAGATTAATCTCTAAAATGTTTAAATGAATGAAAGATCTTAGCTTTCTCCAAAATATAAAGATTGTCAAATTCGGAATGTGTCTCCATTCTATACAAGAATGTTTATGAGTTTTATGGCTTTCATAGATATCGTGACGAATGTTTCTTGCCATATCGACGCCAAGTTCATAACAATTTTGTGATATTTCACAATATATCACATGTTCCATCTTCTTCTCTTCAAGTTTCTTCTCGACAAAATAAGATGCCCAAATTAAATTAATAAAAGAATTTAATTGGCATCATAGACGAAAATGTCTATCTCCTGAATTCAAAATGAATTCATATATGTCGAAAATATATTTACTGATCTTCAATTATAATTACTGGAATACTGATTCCTTAAACAAGTTAGCTATCTCAGTTCAGAAACTGGATCGTAGTAAAACATTAAGAAAATGTCGAAAGACGATCACCACAATTGATCTCGTAGAATAAAATGTTGTTACAAGGAATACATAAATGTGTCGAAATATGGATAAAGGAATTGCTCTAGAATGTCATCATATAGCTCTAACTACACATTAATAAACACTGCAACCTTGACTGAAGATCTCGAAGTTCAAGTAAAGTATTAGGCTATACTTAGTTGTTTCATCCTTCAAGAACCTTGGCTGGATCCTAGTTCGTCCCCTCGAACTCACGACCTCGGACAAGGAAGGACTCTCTCTCCGGAAAACATCAAGCTCCATCTGGGATCGAATCGCGAACTCCCCTACGTCAATCTTCATTGTTGCCGTGAACCTCTGGCATCTTGAAAATATTCTTGTATCTTCTTTCTCCGTCATGATATAGTTTCATTATGATATCGAGTAGTGTCGAAAGTTCAGCTTCATATTCCGAAATAAATTCGAAATGGAAGTCACTCGTATATAAAATATTCATGAAGGTGGACTATGAATTATTTTATGTAGTCTCAGATGTTAAGTCCAAGCTCATGTATAACGCTAATGTACGAGAATGTTGGTGTACATAACGTCTCATGCTTGCTTGAAAAGTAGACAATCATGAACAATCTCCTTATCGAAGCTCCATTGTTGAATATACTACTCTGGCGCACATAATTTCTCATTCCATAATCACAATCTTATTAAATTTCATAAAAGTCTTCACTTGCTGAATATACACAGCCATTATACTTGTGTAGCAATATACTTCTTCATTGATAATGTCAATCACTGTTACTCACGTGAATCTGATAGCACGGATCTGTATTCGCTGCAGTCTGGTTGGAACTAAAATGCTTTACAGCGATTGAGGCCGTCACATTTCTATTTCACTTCTACAATGACTATAATTCTTTAAGTCTTCCTTTGTTCACGCTGAAAATGTATATAACACTTCTATGTGTTCTGTACTAGAGTCTGTAGTTGAAATATTTGTTCTATTAACAAATAGTCAAAAGTTATTGCGGTATGAACTCTCCTCGCAACTTCACATAGATCGTAAGCACGGGCGATCTCCACAAGCTACCCTCTAGATGCGCTGTCTCCATGAGTCAACCAAACTCGGACTCGGCTAAGACCTTCGGGACTGCAACTTTCCCGGAATATACGTCTGAACACTTCCAACTTCGCAGGAACAAGATCCCTGATGCCTTGTGTCTCCCCTCCAAGACACCAGATCTAGCCGCCATTCTTGGTTCCCTCGAAAAATTTAGCGCGCACTAGAAAAATGCTTATTATGTCGTATTTCGACCTCCCGTCGATTTTCAAAATTTCTCTAATATTTTCTTATAATTTTCTTCCTATTATCAATCCATAAAATAACTCTCTTGGGGCCTAAATATGTTAATTCTCCAAATAATTTAGTTGAAGGAACTCCCGTCTTCACTAAGACTTCTCCTTATTGGCTGTGGGCTTATATCCAATGGTATAATTTATAACAATATTTAAACATTTTCTGAGATAATTCTCTGTTGCTAGGTCAATTCCAAGCTTCTAGAACCTTCGATTGCGCAATAATATCACGTGACGGATTCTCCCTCCGTGCTCAACGTAACAACACGACCCGTTTGTGTCAAGTTCCAGCATATATATTGCCTGGTTAAATTTTACCATGGGCTTCGAAAATAATCCCATTTTCAACCCAAATAATTCATTTTTCGGGGGCAGTACCATCCCGGCATTATCCTGGAGTAGAATTGGAAAGCCACTGAAAACCACTTCCAGGATGGCTGAGGTTGGAATCGAACCCGACTCTTCTCAGTTTTGCATCACGGGGCTGAGTGTACCCAGTTCCAGCCCTCAGACTAGAAATAAATGTCTTTGGCAGAGCCGGGAATCGAACTCAGGCCTCCACGGTGACTGCCAAGAATGGTAGTTGATAGCGAGTCACCAGGCGTCCGACAATTTAAATCAATTTAACCCTTTCTTTCTACTTCGATTATACCACCTCATGGTGTAGTGGCTAGCGTTATTGGCTGCGATCCCTGATGTTTCGAGTTCATCCCCAGTTCTGCTCCGAAATTTAATTTTGGGCTGAGGACTAGAACGAGGTTCACTCATCCTTGCAAGGATAACTAAGAAGAGGTGGGTTCGATTCCCATTTCAGTCATATATACCCCCAGATAAGTCAATTTGATCAACAAAATTTGTCTTACACATCAGTAGAATTTAAGTGAAAATTGGTTTCCAACGTCATAGGCTACATCCCAGAATACCGACTGGTCATCGTGAGCCTGCATCAATCATGTACACTCTTCCCATGGTGTCTTAGGATCTGTTTCTTCAATTTTCTCGTCCCGATCTGGTGTTTTTTTTTTTTTAAGCCCTATCAAAGCGCTTGCCCGATACGTAACGTAGGTTCGATACAGTATCGCACCTGTTTGAGCTGTCAGGCGACCCCACACATAAACTATGCGGAGCACTGACGGCCTTTCGCTCGCGTACGGTGGGAATGAACGTATTAGGCTTCTACACTCAGTATATTGATGTGTGTGGGGTGGTGAACACCAGATGCTCTGTAGTCTTCACACCCGAACTGAGCGACGGACTGACATCAGTAACGCCCTTATGGACGTTCTTGGAGATACGGTGGTTCTACATCAGGTCTATCACCCTCCTGGCTGTGCTATCGCATACATAGGCGGATAGTATATGAAATGAAACTTTGACGTGTCTAGACATAATAATAATAATAACATCGAGCGAGTGGCAGCGTGATTTGGATCACGTAGCTGTCAACAGTGTCAACTTGCATTCGGGCGATAGTGGTTTGAACCGAACTGACGGCAGCCCTGCAGATCGTTTTCCGTGGTTTCCCATTTGCACACCAGCACATGCCGGGACTTAGCATTAATAAAGGCCCCGGCCGCTTCCTTGCGCGTCTAGCCCTCTTCTATCCCATTGTCACCATACTTTACGACCTATCTGTACCGGTGCGACATAGACTAAATTGTACATAATAATAATAATAATAATAATAATAATAATAATAATAATAATAATAATAATAATAATAATAATATAGATTATTCCCCACCCCCAGCTCTGATTCACCCTTGGCTTCTGGAAAGAATGTAATATTGTCGAGGTTAGTAACAAAGATATGTTCCTGCAACGGAATAAATGAATTGCATTATACACATACTTTTGCCGCACTATTGTACGAAGAATGTGTTGTGACCCGTTGCCAATGATGTTCTGTAGGCAGAGACATGTGCATCGAATCATCGCACAAACACAGATTGTGGCTGTCGCCACATTACAAATACAGTTTGAAAGGGTTATATGCATAAACTATAGAGCAGTGCACAGCAAATACAGGACGAGCCGGTACCGCCTAGCACAATACTCTAAACGCAGCCTTCTTGGGGTTTCTGGATGATAACGGCGCGCACAAAAGCTCGCGAAAAGCTTGAACTTGTTCGAACTCTGACGTCATCTGTTTGAGCAGCTCGAGCCGGGCTCAAGCACATCACTATGCAATAGCCCATCCCGGAAGCGAGATTGCAATTTCTAGTTCTTTTTAGCATTGGAGAAGGACACTGCTTCATGATTGGCTATTCTGACGAAACACGTCTGCAGCAAAGAATATGATTAGTCAGCGTAGTTACAGGGTGGAACATATCAGCGATGTCATTCCAGGTTCGAAAACAATATGTAGAATTCCCGCTGTTTTAACTTCGTAATTTCTTGTACATTGTAATGCGCCTTGAAATAGTTGCATGCACATTGTTCCTAGGCCATAAGTGTTTCCATATCTTCTTAAATCAAGAAGAATCATTACCAGAATGTCTTTCAACGATTAACACCCCCTTGTAGCCCACCATTTGGGTGATTCTACATAATAGGGGACACTTTACAGTCCTATGGCTGTATAGAGTTTATTATTCTAACAACACAGTTCTATGAAAAATGTGTCATTGTATACATGCATATCTTACAAATAGACTACATTTTAACAACATTTTAAAAATCGAACAATACAACAAAACAATACTCAATTTGTCATTAACATGGATGTCCCTTGTAATCACTTCCTAAGTGTGTGCTATTACATTTATTGAAGTATGGGGTTTCTTTTCGTTTTGAATGCATAAATTTGACTAGCATATAAACCTCATCTTAATGGAACGACATCGTTGATAGATCCCACGCTATATCTACGCTGCCTAATCACATCCTTTGCTGCAAACGTGTCCCGTCAGAATAGCCTATCAGGAAGCCGTATCTCTCTCCGATGCTAAAAGTGAACTAGAAATTGCAATCTCGCATCCCGGAACCACAAGCTCATAAACCCTGACCTGCTCTCTTCAGTGCGCATGTGCGAGCCGAGTTTAACTAATGCCACCTTGTACTCGTTTCCCTCACAAATACGCTTTCGGTTGGCCAATGGTCTTATCTCAGTGGACCAATAGTTTCATTGCTCACCGAAACTTATCTCGGTCGACCAATTAACCTATACGGTACTCGACTTGCCCATGCGCTTTGATGAGCGCAAGTCAGGGTTTAGGAAGTCTGCCACGCAAATTCTAATGCCCATTGTGGTAAGTATCTCCTGTAGTTCAAGTTAAACTTATGGGCATCTCTAATAATCTTATCCAATCCATAAGCGGTAATCCTCACTCCAGAAACAACCTGCGTGGAGAGCGAGCAACCACAGACCGCTCCTGTGTTCCGCTTGGTAATGATGTGGCCAGGAAGTTTGCTTCCCTCATCTCTGACGGGCAATGCAAATACAACAATAACAGCAGCCAATTTGGACTTTCTGTTTCAGATAGTTCTTCTTCTGCGGTTTTTGCTTTCTGAGTAGTCTTCGAGAGATACCATTTTTATTTTTGCTGACAAGCTTCCTGAAAAATGCTAACCAAGGATAAGTGTATTTGCTGTTGTTGCAGTTTCAATTTGGGATGTGGAACATAGTGGTTATCAATCCCACACACTAGGGTAAATGTTACAATTAAATTTGCTCTAAGTTCCATGTCCAATACGAGAAATTCTTCCTCTTCTCCCCACTCAAATGTTTGGCACAAACACCACAGCGTAGCTAAGTGCGTTAAGTCACGCACCACGACTGCAAGGGATTACTGAGAATTCGGATAATGACGATTAGAATCTCGGCGTTGACGTTGCCATTGTGAGTGTGGCTTTTCGCAGCCACCACAGAAATACGGTTTATCAGACAAATTCAATAAACACCCAATTACTCGGAGCTGATGATAAAGATGTCCAGGCCTATAACATGAATTCACCGCAAACAACTTAAAAAGAATGCTTTCCAGTCGGTCAACACAAATTTTGTACCCAATTACATTTGGCTGGAAAACAAGTATTTATGTACAAACAGTACATTTTTGTACATAAAGGCGTGTTATTTTTTGATAAATATATTAAGTTAATACTTTTCATGTTAGGGCTTATACCTATAAATACTTGCTTTCCCGTCTAATGGAATTGGACACAAGTTGTGTTGACTGACTGGGAAGCTTTCTATAATAGAACTAGGCAACAATGAAAAATGGCTTGTAATAGTTTGCTTGAACAAACAACTTTATCACATGACACATCGCTGCACATCCAGAGGATTATATGATTTATTCATTCTTTAATTTCCACACATTACATACACCCGCGCGGTTGCGCGCCTATATTTTATATGATGTTCAATAGAACGCGAGAAATTAATTTTCTTTTAGAAATCCCAACAGTCACCATCTTGCATTTTAGAAAACAATTGAAGTTTCATTCCAGGGGCTTTGACATCTTGGTCATTTAGCCCCGTGTACTTGGATGTGTGTATGGATATACATAAAAATAAATGATAACCTGTGTTATTGTGGTGTCTGTAGTAGAGTGAATGTTTGAAATTGAGGCTAGGATTGGGAAGGAAGTGGTTGTGGCCTTAAATTAGGAGCCATCCCGGCATTTGCTTTCAGGAGAAGTTAGAAACTACGAAATATAATTTCCAAGATCGCTGAGATGGGAATCGAACCCACCTCTTCTCAGTTTTGCTTCAGCTCTCAGACCAGAATTAAATTTCTTGGCAGAGTCAGTAATCGAACCCGGACCTCCGGGGCGACAGCCAAGAAAGCTAGCCACTACAGTACCCCATGTTGACTGCGCAAACTACAGCGTTGTTAAGCCATGTTTCACTGCGCACGGATAGGGGTGGTGTACAAGGGTAATCAGCAAAGAGCTATGCATCTCCAACTCTCAAACTCCCTGAGACAATTGCTGAGCAGTACCTTCTACTTGGTACACTAGTATCTAGATACGTTGACTGCTAAAAATAGACTAAGTCAAAGTAATATATTACTTTTCGTCTATACCGTTAAGAATAGAAGGAAAGTCTGAAATGATAATTTACTCAGATTACTGTCTTTGACCATCATTTTCACGCAGGTGATGTATTTTTATTTTCATACTGAGTAACTGGAAGCTGAAAATTCCACTTTCAGTATGTACTCCGGAACAAAGTAGGCTACACACATTAGACTATTATTATTATTAGTAGTAGTATTATTACTTATTACTGTATTACTATTATTATCCCAACCCGTGGTTAAGTTGTTAGCATGCTTGGCTTTGGCCTTAAGTGTCCAGAATTCGAGTCCAGTTTGGACCGTGAGAATTGTATCTCTTATGGTTAATTCCTCTGGCCTCGACACTGAGTATTTGTGACGTCTTCAGCATCATATAATACCCACCTTAACGCACAGGTCAACAGGGAGCGTCAACTTGACTTGCTCGGAGGTTATTGTTATTATGATCATCATTATTATTGCTAGTATATTATTATTATTATTATTATTATTATTATTATTATTATTATTATTATTAACGCAATATGATAAAAGTTGGCACAAATGATTAGCGAAATGTAGAAAGGAAGCGGTGAGAGATAGCATGTTCTCACTTGTTTTCACGAGTACCGGTAGCGCATGAGACGGAACACATTGTGGGTTTCCTGGATGTTTATAACTGCGACACTGTCATTTAAATGAATATAGATAATATATGGAGCGTCCAAGTAACATTATAGCCTAGGTTTATTGTAGAAACGTTTACTTCGATCACATGATTAGGACACAATAAATAAAAACTTTATTTTAAAATTAGGCACAGCCGCGATCTTGCTTTTATGAAAACAATTGAAATGAATTAGATGCCAGTAGATTAAGTCTTGTATAAACATTAATCGTACCAAGATTCACTGCACTCGGTTGATTAAATCTCGAGAAAATGCCATTTTAGTTTTATAAATTCACTTGGCCGCCATATTTATTTTGTACTTAACATGTTTCTAAGCATCACATAGCTGAACTTACCTTAGTATCGTCTATCAACAAGCGGCTTCTATGCCCAAGGGCACGGGTTCAAACCCGGCCGAGGTCGTCAGATTTTTTAAGAGCGTTAAAAATCCCTCAGTATGCCTTCCTTCGGAAGGGAAGTAAAGCCAGTAGTTCCATGTCATAGATTTATGGCATGTAAAAGAACCTTCCACTAATTACACTTATGTGAAGCTAAATTATATGTTAGATTTCACTGACGCTCTAAGGTTCCAACGTTTGTCGCCAGGAGCCGACTGCGGTGGCATCTAGTAACCAAGGTCAGAACTAGTTGTCGTTGACTGTGGCGTTTGGTAGCAAAAGTAGGAACTACTTGAAAATTGAATGTCTGTAGTCCTTACTTGAATTAAAAACAGATAACACACATTAATACAGCCATCACAATTAACACCGGTTATCAGACAGTTTCTACACACACCCAAAGTACATGGGGCTACATGACCGCGTTGTCGCAGCCCCTAAACTGAGGAACCAACCAACCTGTCTATCAACATACAACATTTCAGGGCGATACCAGTGAAATATTTCGCACAGCCGCCATGTATGAATGATGAAACGTATTTAAATTTGCAGTGTAGTGCTGGGGTCGGACAAAATAGTACTATGATCGTATCAAGTTTCATTGATATCGCTTCAGCCGTTTATATTTTATTAGGGGACAAACACACATACACACACGGACAACAGGTGATCGTATAGGCTACGTCATGAAAACCCACAGCATGCATCCAGTCGACCGACCGGGTCAGGGAATGGAATGAATGAAGCCCCCACCTAGAGGCGAGGATATGAACTGTGCCGGCTGCCGAAGCCTGTCGCACTCCCCTGGGGCAGTTATTAAATGAACGACAGACGAAATGAAATGACAGTGGAGAGTGTTGCCTGAATGAAATTTGTGACAGGGAAAACTGGAGTACCCGGAGAAAAACCTGTCTGCATCCGCCTTGTCCAGCAAAAATTTCATATGGAGTGACCGGGATTTGAACCACGTGCCCAGTGGTAAGAGGTCGGCGTGCTGCCGCCTAAGCCACGGGTGCTTCAGGCTACGTCATAAGTAAGGCCCGGAGAGTTATGTGTTGTTTTTAAGTAAATATTTTCTATTTATTTACATATTTCTGCCATTTTTATAAATAAATACATATTCTGGCGTATTTAATCATAAGCCCATATTTCCTTTATTTGGTGGTTTGTTGTAGTCCTTAGATGCCTGCTGTCCACATTTTCGACCCTTGCCAATTCCAGTAATTTGTTTCTCTATTTCGTGAATACACCCTTTCCTCTGAACTGTAGTAGTATTTCAAGACAGGAATTTGCCGGTCATTAAGGGGGACTGGGGTCAACAATCCCATTAAGCCTCCAATAGTCTTTGCCTTGACAGGAAGTTTTATTTGAGATTAGAGTGGTCTGCGAAACTTGTATTGACCGAGTGCTATGAAAGTTTTTGAAGTAGCCTTTCCTTCTGCTCTTTAGAAAAAAATTCGAAAACAGCACATACATGATTTCGTATCGCACATCTGCAGTAAGTATTGTAGGATTAGGAAACTGAAGCAAGCCCCGGCCTGTTAAGCGGGAATATTTGTACTGCAGACAGAATTGTTGATTATTATTCAATCAGCTGGACGTTTCAACTATATTTTGAGGAACTGGGGGACATAAATATGATACAAATCCAATAACATATTTTGGAAACTTAATCACATATTTTCCACTTTTAAGCACATAAATAAATACATATTTCTGAAAAGTTAAGCACGTAATTATCCGGGCCCTGGACATTAGGCTCCTAATTATCACGCAGCTCATTGAAGAATACATATTCGTACATCTTGCCATTCAGTGAAGGCTTTTATCGACCGCCTCGTTGCGTAGTAGCTAGCATTCCTAGCTGTCACCGCCGAGGCCCGGGTTCGATTCCCGGCTCTGCCAAGAAATTAAATTCTGGCCTGAGGGCTGGAACGGTGTACACTCCGCCTCGTTAGGCAAAATGAAAAGAAGTGGGTTCGATTCCCATCTCGGCCATCCTGGAAGTGGTTTTCCGAGGTTTCCCCACTTCTACTTCAGGCAAATGCTGGGATGGTTCCTAACTTAAAGGCACGGCCGCCTCCTTCCCAATTCTCATCTCGATTACAAATACAGTAGGCCTACACACACTGATACAGCCACCCCAATAACACGGGTTATCAGACAAAATTCCACACTCACAATCTCCAACCCCCCCCCCTCCTTGTTTTTTTGCGTATGGCTGTTAATGCCGGGAGTGTCCGAGGACATGTTCGGCTCACCAGTTTGTAGCTGCTTCTATGCGGACACCCATGGGGTGAGCTACAAGTATCGTCACTTGTGGAGTGTTGTCTGGGGAGGAAAGTTTGAATGTAAGGACGAGGAGTTGGAAGGTAGCGGCTGTGGCCTATAGTTAAGGACCAACCCCGGCATTTGCCTGGAAGGAAGACCAAAGAAGACCATCTCCAAGGTTGCCGGTGGGGGGGATTCGAATCTCCTCACCTCCCGGATGTGAGCGACTGCCTGCAGCCACGCCGTAACGACCACGGCTAACTCACACGGTTCCAAACCCCTCAAATGTAGCAACAACAACTAAAGGCTTGGCAGTAGCAAGTCTCATTAATCTGATTCACACCACACGCATCACAGAAGAAATAGAGTGCGGGGAATTTTGGCACAAAATATTACAAAATGAAAATAAAACCATAAAAGAAAACTACCGAAAATGACAGCGAAGCTGTGCATCGCGAGTAGCTCAGGATTGAGATAGGCCTAGTACGTGAACAGGAGCGTTTCAATGTTTTGTTTGAATGTTGTATAAGGAGAGAACATGTCAGTGTTTGAAAGGGAGTTGCTAAGCGTACGTAGAGCGTTTCTATAGTTCAAAAAGTGAGGGAGGTACGTGGTGTAAATCGTGCTGAGGCGTTGGACGGGAGGGAACGTGGAGCGGGAAGTAGATGAGTAACATGTACATTTTGTGTAGCCAATTATAATTTTGTATAGTAAACACAAACCAGGAAATTGTACACGGCTTCTCAGGTGGAGCACATTGAGCCGATTTCTTTATTATCGCTGGTGGATGTGTGATTCCAATTTATTTTAGCTATTTCATGTTTTGTGGACATACCCTGAGGAAAGGAAATGAAGCCATTGAGAAAGAGGCACTGGATTGGAATCCACAGGGTACGAGGAGGAGGGAGAGACCCAAACAAACGTGGCGCAGATCTGTCCACTTGGAGGCTATAGAGGAGGAAGACCTGGAGCGAGGTTAAAATGTTGTCAGCAAACAGGACCAGACGGAGATGCTTCATTGATGCCCTATGTTCCACGAGGGACAACAGGAACTAAGGCTGTGTCCCAAAGCTCAAGTTGTCAGCTATTGACTAGCTGCAAGCAACTACTCACTAGGTACTACGCACTACGGAGATTTGGGACATGTGTGCTTGATCACACAGCCTCCTTCATAGACTTGTGTTCTGAAACGCTCTGGACTTACACTCAAGATGGCGGTGATCTGCTACTCCTTGTAAACTCTTTGCGCTTTCATGACGATTGAGGAGTGTTCAAATCTCGATCGAAGGTTCAAAATTTGATTTAAGATATCAGCTGTTTTAAAATAACGATACAATTCTTTGGATTGCTTTGGATACCATCATGGATGCGCCTGGCATATCTCCTTTTAGCCGAGACATAATTATGGTTAGTGTTTGGCTGATTAAGCGAATTCAGTTCAGGAGGAAGAGAAGAAGGGCAATCATGTTAATAAGGCAGCGGCAAGTTGAAAACTTGAGACGAGGCCCTTTACTGCGTTTACATGGCGAACTCAAATCGATTTGAGTACACTTACCGTATTTAATACGGTCATGTAAACGGGACTCGGATCGTATTGAGTTTCAAGGTCGATACGATAAAATTGTGGGATCGAATCCTATCCAAACAGGTATTCAGGAACAGGAACATGTAAACGTGGATCGTTTTGAAAGCGATTCTGCGCGCTCTTGAGTTACAATTTTAAACTAATTTTGGCCTACTTTCGTCTGTCGCCTGACTCTCGAATCGCTTGTTTTACTTTCTGCCCATATCCTTCAATGTGTTCCTGTCGTGGTTGATAATCGTATTTTGCACGCGGTTTTAGCGTTAATGTATTTTTGTCTGTTTTATTTTTAATGTCTGGTATATCCGTACGTAAAATGTGATCAACAGAAAAATTGAAAATACACCGTCTTACTTTGCCGCGTAATCCGTTCCTTTTCCAATTTGTCCACTAGAGTGAGTAAATTGAACACAGACTGGCTGAGTGGCGCAGCGGTAACTTTCTCACCTGCTTTTCCCAAGGCCTAAATGTGAGGGAGCCGTGTCAGTAGATTTACTGGCACGTTACAGATCCCAATCGGGGCAACATTCCGGCAGCCCAGCGTTTCTAAAACCTTCAGTAATTAAATGGGACGTAAAACTATTAGCATTTTATTATTAATAAACTGAACATAAACTTGTTAAGAAAAAACAACATCAAAATCTTCCGCGTATCCATTTGTCATATTTACAAACAACCAGTCAAAAAAACGTGCTAGAGAGCATGAATCGAGATTTTGTTTCAATCCTCGGTCGTGATTTCCGAAAAACCAAGCATTAAAATTTCGCACCATTTCTGATTTCCACGGGAAGAGAGTTTTCAGAAGAACTATCCATTTATAATAAATTAAATAAACAGAACAAGAGAGGACGCGGGTTGAAACACGGTTGAGAAGTTGGCAAAGAGTATAGGCCAAGTCCCAAGCAAAGAGGAGTCATAATTAAGACCAAAGACAACCTACAATTTCTATAACTTCCTTGTACAAGTCGACAAGTCGGCCAATCTAGCATGCACTTTCGTTCACTAGCTACTACAGACTTGATTGCTATGTGCTAAGCACCTTTGGATCATGACTTGTGACGTCACATCTGGAATATTAGTCGACTATCTAGTTCACTATGACTGAAAATGTAGCTTTGGGACACAGCCTAAGTAATTTCATGTTTTGTACAATTCTTTTCAGCCATAAAGTCTGTTTCCATGACACTCAAATGTCACTGTCTGGTCACAAAGAACACATATTTTTCTAATCAATTATATGCTCGCTAACTGTACGTAAATAGTTATAATTCAATAGCACCAATAATGCAGAGTCGTTGAATTCTTCCAACTTTCGAGGAGTAAGTGTACTGTACCAAGCACACGAAGGACTATATTAACTAATGTATGTGCAGGTAATAAGAAATTATTCTTAGAGTTACTGACACACCTGAAGAGTCTTTAAGTCGGCATAACAGTTACGACCACGCATGTATATTAGCTTAATTTCCGTTATGGAGGTTGGAATCGTTACATATTTTTGAAAAACATATTTAGGATATATTTTAATGAAATAATAATACTAATTATTATTATTATTACATAGCTGGAACGTGGGTAGAACATGGATACAGGTAGTGGGTAGGTTTTTGCTCATATCTACTTCCACTACTCCATGAGTCTCCATGACCCGCATAGGGTATTTATTGCCTTTACAGTATGTGGATTGCCCTGAAAGAATGGTGCGTCAGACAGGTACAAGGAGACCAATACCGTCTTGGGTTCAAATTAGAGCCTTGTGCATAAGAATGCAGCGAACTCTGCATCCATGCGTTTCTCATCTAGGGGCGTGGTGGCACAGCGGTCAAGCTGTATGCCTCTCACCAAGGCGGACCGGGTTCGATTCCCGGTCAATGCATGTGAGATTTTCGATGTGAAATGCCATGTCCTGTGGTTCGGATTCCACGTAAAATGGAGGTCCCGTGGCTTATGATCGCGAGATTAACGGTCACGTTAAACTACAAGCTTCCTTCCTTCCTTTTTCGTTTCTCATCTGCGACAGCATCCCCGAATATTCCAATATTGCTACCATTTTATTAGTAAATTAGCAACCCTCCCCGCCTTTGCCCGGTATCTTTAACGGTTTACCTAGCGTAAGCTTAAAAGGCGCACGGACGGCAGATCCCAGACGCAATTCAGAAAAGCCAAGGTGAACAGCGAAACTCTAAACACATATACTCTTTTCTGAAGTCTTAACTCGTAAACTCGCTCCGAAGCTAGTAATTTAAATTTCCACAGAACGGAGATTGTTGGAAGAAATGAAAACGTAAAAACATTTATAGTGGGCGATGTAGGCTACTAAAGATAGAGGTATGCTGTTCCGGATTATTGTTTTTGGAACTTTTCATGCTGAACAATTCTTAAACTCATAGTATACAGATATTTTAACGGTTTACCCAGGGTAAGCTTAAAGGCGCGTGGACGGCAGGTTTTTCTTCGACTCGATTCACTGAAATCGTTACTGCTCGGCTTCCTTTGGTCATAAATGAATGTTTTTCTACAGAAGCCTTCCTCGTGATATCATTTACAGAATTGTGAAAACCGCTACAAAATCCATCCTGTGGTTCTCGAAATCACCCGTCACATCCCAGAATCGGAGACTATGTTTTATACTAAGTTTACGTAGAGATAAGACCGCTTCGTGGTATAATGTTTAGCGTTATTGGTGCCATGACCAAGGCCCCGATGAAATGTAATTCTGGTCTGAAGACTGCAATGGAGCTCACTTAGCCTCAGTCACCCTATTGTGGTTGTACATATAGTTCCCAGTAGGTAATAAAGAGCGGTTCTGGCACAGGGGCTAATGGGCAAGATGGCCGCCGCGCGCAATCACTCTATGTTATTCTTATGGAGGGGTCATTCAGAGCTGGCACAGGGGCTATTGGGCAAAATGGCCGCCACGGCCTGAGACCGTGGATTACGTCACAGGGAGAGGTCGGCCGTGTAGTTGCCAAATGGAATATTTATTATTATTATTATTATCATTATTATTATTATTAGGTAATTGTTAATTGATCATGTATAATCAAGACCAGCCTTATATTGTCCACTTCTTGGTGTAGTGGCTAGCATTCTTGGAGGTCATTCCTGAGGTTCGAATCCCGGCTCTGCCAAGAAATTTAATTTCTGGTCTCATGAGTGGAACGGGGTACACTCAGCCTTGTGAGGCAAAACTGACAAGAGCTGGCTTTTGATTCATACCTCAACAATTCTGCCTAACCCAACTTCACCTAACCTAACCTAACCTAACCTAACCTATCCTAACCTAACTTAAAAGTCAAAGCAAATATGAGAGCAAATGTGAAAGCACACATAATAAACTAAGTTATAACCTAACCTAACTTCACCTAACCTAACCTCACCTAACCTGTCCTAACCTAACCTAACGTAACCTACCTAATTTAAAATTGCAAGCGAAAAAAAATTAGCAAAAAGTATGAAAAAAAATTAAGAGCAAATGTAAGAGCACAAATAATAAACTTAGTTATAACCTAACCACACCTAACCTAACCTAACCTAACCTAACCTAACATAACCAAACTTCAAAGTGAGAGCAAAAATGTAAGAGCAAATGAGAGAGCACAAATAATAAACTTAGTTATAACCTAACCTAACCTAACCCACAGAAACCTCATTTAAAGATTTTAGATTTTATGTTTTAACATTTTAGATTTTTGATTTTTTCATTTTACATTTTTTAGATTTTACATTTTACATTTTTGATTTTTGTATTTTAGATGTTAGTTTTTTTTAGATTTTACATTTTAAATTTAAGATTTTTTGATTTTAGATTTTACTTTTTACATTTTCCGAAAAGAGTAAACTACTAGGTCACATACCTAACCTCACCAAACCTAACTTTGCCAAACCTAACTTAAGCTAATTCAAATGCTAATGCACATACACAAAGTATATAAGGGTACAAGCAACTATCCTTATGCTAGTTTTATAGGTTACTGTACAATATGATAACTACCCCAACCGTTTTTTTTTTCATTTTGTTGTTTACACATATGACAATTTTCCAATTTCCCATTTTCATTTTTTTAATGTTAGTTTTAAGTTTTTCAATTTCATAACATGGAAACATGGATTTTGCATTATGTTGTTTACACATTTATCAATTTCACAATTTCCCATTTACAGTTCTTAAAATGTCAGTTTAAAGTTTTTCAATTTCATGATATAGAAACATGGATTTTCCAATTTGTTGTTTACACATTTGTCAATTTACCAAATTCCCATTTACAGTTTTTAAAATTTCAGTTTAATGTTTTTTTTTTATTTTGTCAATATGGAAACATGGATTTTCCAATTTGTGTTTTACATGTTCATTTTGCATTAGGAGTGGAGAGAGGTGGGTAGTAATAAAAAATGTACAAGCAGTTTCCATACGGTACAATATTTTTTTATTTTAAATACATGTACACTATTTACACATAATACATTTTTATATATATTCCTTATTGTTATAAATTGTAAACTTGTTTTTATTTTGTTTTATATTTTATTTATTTTTGATTATGAATGCCATTTCTTATTTTGTTTTATTTTTATTTTTGTAGTGCTATTGTTTTATTTCCTAAATTGTTTTGTTTTATGTATTTGCTAGTTGCAGGCAGAAGATTTTGATATTCATAACTTAACTCTTTAAGCATGGTTAATGATTGAGTAATGACCATAGGCATGTGTACCTATACCATCAGCATCAATCACTCTTTTATCATCACCAGGACACAAAGCAATTTTGTTTAGTCTTATAGATGATATGTCATGTTGTTTAGAAGCGATAATGTTCATTGGTATTCTTTTTACATTGTTTTTCATGACACAATCCTTATAATCTTGAAAGCTTATACAATTTTTGACAACACCTCTGTTAATACCTTTAATCTTTTTGATTTCTTTACCATTTATGTCTAATGCGTACATTTTAGCTCTAAGTCCAACAAATGCTTTTATAATTTGTCCACAAGCCTCGTCTTTAAATTTCCCCAACGTTTTCTTGTTTGATGTAGAGTAACATATGTGATTAGTAGGATAATCTGATGTGTCCAGGTGTTCTAGGAAATCCAACTTGTCTTGATATACATCTGGGGTGTTAACCAAATAAATGAACGAGTCGGTATCCATATACATGAGTTTAAGATTGTTCATTCCATAATAGGGTAGCAGGACATCATAGTGGTGGGAATACATTAGAGTTTTTGAAATATCCAGTATACACATTCCAATATATATAGGCTTATTGAATACAATGTTACGTTTAACCATGTGGAAAGCAGCTAGGTTAGGACCATAAATTGTTCTGTCGATGAATGTTGGTTTAGCTATTAGCTTTTCTGCCTGTTTGCTGTCAGTCACAAGACGTATGTCTATTCTTTTACGGATATTTTCCATTGTTTTCCCAAAAATGGCATTGTTGAATAATTTGTACAGATTTTTCTCAAAATCATTTTTGGCTTGTTTTCGAAGGTTGTTATTAAAATCAACGTATGCCTTTAACCAAGGTCTTTGTTTAAACTTTAACACACGATGAATTTTTATCAATTTTATTCCATGATCTAAAGCCTGTTTTAATGCCATGTAGTGAACAACATATCGCCTTCGATTTCCAAGATGAGGAATTAGTTTTTTCAGAGACGAATCCTTAGGTTGTGTACACTCTGGTAGGAAAGGTAAATCGTTGTGTAGATCATGAAGGTCAGATGGGTAATCAACATCAACGTCTAGAATGTATCCCACAGGATCGTCTTTCTTTAGTTTTTCTAGATCAACAGTATCTGGAGAAACCCACTGAAATCCACCATAAGGAAGGGAGTGACACATAGCCCACCCGTATTGGTTGTTGGCATCATCATAGGTAATAAACTGCGATGGTTTCTCAGAATCATAGGTTTCCATGTATTTATTGTTAGCTTCAGCATACCGATGAGACACCTGGCATATGCCTCCACGTATTCCAGACTCGATTAAAAGAATCTGATCGTAATCCTGTAGCAATTCCAGTTCAATGCCTGTGTAAAGGAGCATTGCCTCGAAACTTAAACCAGGCGAAGTAAAAAAGTGTGCAGCATCCACTCGGTGTGTTTCTAGTGTTTTGTTTCTAAAGGTTTCAAAGCTGTCTGCAAGAAGGAGTACATCTGAAGTTAGGTAGAGGTCACTATATTCCCCTAGAGTTTTAATGTTGAACTGATTCCAGACACTTTTGGCATGTTCATAGTCTTCTTGACTAACATCTTCTTGACTTAATTTGTTAAAGAATGCCTCTTTTGGAGGTAAACACGTTTCACTTAACTTTTCCCATGAGTCAATGTAGTCATAACAAAATACCCCTTTACGAGTCATGAGCATTGCATTTTCTTTTCCAAAGTACTTGTCTGTTTCAGGGCATGATGTTAAGTTGGAAACTAAGTTTTCCAAACTACTCGGCATTAACCGAAACGTATCCACAAATCTAAGCTTAACATTTCCTACATATTTGGTAAAGGAAATGTACTTTTCTTTGGAGTTAGCGATAACATCCACTCTCTCAGTAGTACATCCCAATTGCTTTACAATGAAATTTGCGTCGTAGCCACTCATATTATGTAGAAACACAGGAACGGGGTTTCGTGTTTTACACCTCAAATTACAGTTATTGTGAGCACTTCCACGGTATTCCCCTGTAATATGGCAGTGGTCTCGAACTTTCCAGTCCTGTTGGGTAAATGGTTTTTGACACAAATAACAGGTTTCAGAACATTGGAACTCTGCTTCTTGAGCCTGAGTTAACGCCTTTGGAACATTTAAGCTGTAAAGTCGATCAATTTCATTAGCTATTGAGATCAAACAGTCCATAAACTTTCCTGCAGCGTCAGGTCCACGATAAATAACAGGTTGGCTTGAAAGGTTTGTCTTTATGTGTTCCACAGCAGGTGAGGGTTTAACGTATATACCAAAGCTCATAGGAACATGACTCTGGTATGGCACTGTATAACTTGCTTTAGGATTGGGTAAACATGTTTGATAGGGTAAGAGTATACTTTCAAAATCTGCATAGATAACGTAAGGTATTCTCAGCATTTTTTCAACATTTAAGAATTTGACAATGGGGTTTTTAATAGGCATTTCAACCCTAGCAATGTCATGCTGGACACACAAAGCTCTATGTTCTTTCAATTTTTCCATTCCTTGTTGACCATATCGATTATCAAAGTGTGTAAAACACCGTTTACACGTATATATTTTATGTTCATAGCGGGTAATCTGATGTCTTACTAGTTTATCAAAATCTTTGATAAAGACGTAGTGGTTCTGGCCGGATGATGAACTTAGCAGAAGGAGGTCACGATGGTCTTGCATCTCTTGATCCACAACCTTTAGAGGGAACAGTTTATTGTTTTGTTCCAATCCAAATACATTAATGGATATATCGTTGGCTTTTTCAAATTTGGGAATGTCAACTAGCGATGTAGGAAACGATATTACAGAAAAATCATACTTGTTGTCCAGGTCCTTGTATTTACTAATGCGATGAGCATTCTTTTTAACCAGTTTTGCTAAAATGGCATACATAAAACACTTTTCATCATTCAAATTTTCAGGATTAATGCAGGCTTTTCTTGCTTGTATAGCTGCTGGTAATGGAATATATGTGCTTCCACGCAAGGGATTGTACTTATTTATTTTCAATCGTACTCCTTCCACTGCTAACAAAGCCCAATTACTGCCTTTTAGCTCAGATTCCTCCATTTCCGTAGTTAACTTTGTAAATTGTGTTTCCAAGAAACTACTTAAGTCCGTTTACAAAAATAGAGCCTGATTTCGTGTTTTAAATGCACGATCTGTAATTTCATTGGTAGATGTATGAATGAATCTACATTCAGCCACAAGATTAACTTTTATCGACTTGTGCATTGCTAGTTCTTTCTGCATAGCTTGTATTATTTGCTGTTTGGACTCTTTAAGGTATGAATTTAAATCCTTGCACGTATCGCAACGAATGAAATAGGATTTAAGTCGACCTCCAAAAGATGTCTCATATTCAATAAGTCCATTTTTATCAGGGACCAATGACAGTAGGTAATGTTTTGTAGGCTCTGCTTTTTGTCTTTTAGCTACCGACACAACATTACAACATTCTTCATGACGACGTCCATTGTAGGCATTGTTGAATGTACTACCACAGGTCTTGCACTCATGAAATTCACCACACGATACTTCATGTCGCTTCCTATGATAGTCTCGAAGAAAAGTCTTTCCACACTCTTTACACATATAGCTAGGAATGGCTTCTTCCATTATGAATGTTGATTTCTGCAAACAGCTGCTTACTGCGTATCACAGGGCTAGAGGTTGGTCGGTGAGACGGTCTTTCACGATGTGAACACCGTGAGAGGTAGTAGTCAACTGGTGATATTCTTGTGAAGGGTCCTCTAATATACCCCTAGTCTAGACCAACAGCTCTTTACAGCGTATGACAAGGCTGTATACTGGACAGTGAGACGGTCTTTCACGATGTGAACACTGTAACGAGTAGTAGTCAACTGATTATATACTTGCTAAGGGTTCTCTAATATACAATAGTCAAGACCAACAGCTACTTACTGAGTAGTACAAGGCTGTACAATAGTTGTTTTGACAGTCTTTCACGATGTGGTCACTGTGAATGGTGGTAGTCAACTGATGATATTCTTGATAAGGGTCCTCTAATGTACCCCTGGTTAAGGGTAACAGCTGCTCACTGCTTATGACAAAGCTAAAGACTGGTTGCTTCAACGGTCTTTCACAATGTAAACACTGTGACAGGTAGTAGTCAACTGAAAATATTCTTATGGCCTACTCAAGGTTATCAAGTACTTACTGCATATCAAAAGGCTGTACACTCATGTGTGTTAGGCACTCTTTCTTGCTAAGGACCCCAATATTCCCTACACAAGGCTATACATGTTAGTTCTAAACACTTAGTGATTAATTGTATATTCAATTTTCGTACAAAGCTTATACAAGCACGTTTTTATGAGGTAAAACTTTGTTAAATAGCTGCATGCGACACGCAAAGTATGTTGCCGCTATCTAGCGGTGACTATGAGAACTACTTGAACGACCAGCATGCTACCTAGCGCTCCATTTCAACACTCGCTCACTGAACGACCAGCATGCTATCTAGTGGTCGATAGCAATACTCCTCAACTACCAGCCTGCTATCTATCGGTCAATATGACAACTCACTCAACTACCATCATGCTACATGGCTTTTTGGTCAGTTTTTTGTTGGCTTTTTTTGGTCAGTTTCTGTTGGCTTATGTTGGCTTTTGTTGGCTTTTGTTGGCTTTTTGTTGGCTTTTTGTTGGCTTTTGTTGGCTTTTGTATTAGCTCTTTTATATTTGCTCTTGCTTGTGGGGGCTTATTTGGTCTTGGAAAGTATGTCAGTCCTTTTTTTATGGCTGTAAAATGCTTACAGCCATGTTTGTAAGCAGCAACAACAACAACAACACACAAAATTCCAAAAAAAAAATCAAAAGTACTCTAAGTTTTATCAATGACTCTCAACTCTTACACTTACCTCTATCCCATGCATAGTCAAAAATTAGTGTATTTTTCAAATTTTTCAAAAAATATTTGGAAAGTAGGCTGTATCATTAAACTAAATATCCTGAAAGGACATATGTTAACTCCAACACCTACTTCTATACCCCTCTCAGTCCAAAAATAGTGTATTTTTCAAATTTTCCAAAACATATTTCCAAAATGGGTTATATTTCCGAAATTAAAAAGTTAACAAAAATGTTTGTTTGACATAAATGAATGGCCTTTGTCTCCTCTACCACTGTACCAAGTCCCAGGTCTCCAGGACAAAAAAATAAATTTTTTAAAAAGGGTTTTATTTCCAAAATTAGAAATTTTACAAACACATTTTTCTGACGTAAATCAATGGTCATTACCCCCTCTACCCCCCACACTAAGTCACATGTCTCTAGGACAACAAAAATAAAATTTTGAAAATGGGCTTATATTTCCAAAATTAGGAATTTTACAAAAACGTTTGTCTGACGTAAATCAATGGTCCCTACCCCCTCTATTCCAACACCAAGTCTCAGGTCTCTAGGTCAACAAAAATAAAAATTGGAAAAAATGGTCACTATTTTGGAACCTAGGAATTCTACAAAAAAGTTTGTTTAACATAAATGAAAGGTCTCTATCCCTTCTACCTGTAAACCAAGTTCCAGGTCCGTATGGCAAAAATGAAAAAGTTCAACTGGGAAAGTAGGCGATTTTTCATATATCCAAACATTCTAAAATGTGTTCTATGGGCTTAAAAGAATGGCCTCTATGTCCTTTATTTTTTTAAATAAAACATTTTTATTTTTTACACTTTTTTCAAAAAATGTAACTTGGTGTATACACTGGAACTTGGTTTACAGGTAGAAGGGATAGAGACCTTTCATTTATGTTAAACAAACTTTTTTGTAGAATTCCTAGGTTCCAAAATAGTGACCATTTTTTCCAAATTTTATTTTTGTTGACCTAGAGACCTGAGACTTGGTGTTGGAATAGAGGGGGTAGGGACCATTGATTTACGTCAGACAAACGTTTTTGTAAAATTCCTAATTTTGGAAATATAAGCCCATTTTCAAAATTTTATTTTTGTTGTCCTAGAGACATGTGACTTAGTGTGGGGGGTAGAGGGGGTAATGACCATTGATTTACGTCAGAAAAATGTGTTTGTAAAATTCCTAATTTTGGAAATAAAACCCTTTTTAAAAATTTTATTTTTTTGTCCTGGAGACCTGGGACTTGGTACAGTGGTAGAGGAGACAAAGGCCATTCATTTATGTCAAACAAACATTTTTGTTAACTTTTTAATTTCGGAAATATAACCCATTTTGGAAATATGTTTTGGAAAATTTGAAAAATACACTATTTTTGGACTGAGAGGGGTATAGAAGTAGGTGTTGGAGTTAACATATGTCTTTTCAGGATTTTTAGTTTAATGATACAGCCTACTTTCCAAATATTTTTTGAAAAATTTGAAAAATACACTAATTTTTGACTATGCATGGGATAGAGGTAAGTGTAAGAGTTGAGAGTCATTGATAAAACTTAGAGTACTTTCGTTTTTTTTTTTTGGAATTTTGTGTGTTGTTGTTGTTGTTGCTGCTTACAAACATGGCTGTAAGCATTTTACAGCCATAAAAAAAGGACTGACATACTTTCCAAGACCAAATAAGCCCCCACAAGCAAGAGCAAATATAAAAGAGCTAATACAAAAGCCAACAAAAGCCAACAAAAAGCCAACAAAAAGCCAACAAAAGCCAACAAAAGCCAACATAAGCCAACAGAAACTGACCAAAAAAAGCCAACAAAAAACTGACCAAAAAAGCCATGTAGCATGATGGTAGTTGAGTGAGTTGTCATATTGACCGATAGATAGCAGGCTGGTAGTTGAGGAGTATTGCTATCGACCGCTAGATAGCATGCTGGTCGTTCAGTGAGCGAGTGTTGAAATGGAGCGCTAGGTAGCATGCTGGTCGTTCAAGTAGTTCTCATAGTCACCGCTAGATAGCGGCAACATACTTTGCGTGTCGCATGCAGCTATTTAACAAAGTTTTACCTCATAAAAACGTGCTTGTATAAGCTTTGTACAAAAATTGAATATACAATTAATCACTAAGTGTTTAGAACTAACATGTATAGCCTTGTGTAGGGAATATTGGGGTCCTTAGCAAGAAAAAGTGCCTAACACACATGAGTGTACAGCCTTTTGATATGCAGTAAGTACTTGATAACCTTGAGTAGGCCATAAGAATATTTTCAGTTGACTACTACCTGTCACAGTGTTTACATTGTGAAAGACCGTTGAAGCAACCAGTCTTTAGCTTTGTCATAAGCAGTGAGCAGCTGTTACCCTTAACCAGGGGTACATTAGAGGACCCTTATCAAGAATATCATCAGTTGACTACCACCATTCACAGTGACCACATCGTGAAAGACTGTCAAAACAACTATTGTACAGCCTTGTACTACTCAGTAAGTAGCTGTTGGTCTTGACTATTGTATATTAGAGAACCCTTAGCAAGTATATAATCAGTTGACTACTACTCGTTACAGTGTTCACATCGTGAAAGACCGTCTCACTGTCCAGTATACAGCCTTGTCATACGCTGTAAAGAGCTGTTGGTCTAGACTAGGGGTATATTAGAGGACCCTTCACAAGAATATCACCAGTTGACTACTACCTCTCACGGTGTTCACATCGTGAAAGACCGTCTCACCGACAAAACCTCTAGCCCTGTGATACGCAGTAAGCAGCTGTTTGCAGAAATCAACATTCATAATGGAAGAAGCCATTCCTAGCTATATGTGTAAAGAGTGTGGAAAGACTTTTCTTCGAGACTATCATAGGAAGTGACATGAAGTATCGTGTGGTGAATTTCATGAGTGCAAGACCGTGGTAGTACATTCAACAATGCCTACAATGGACGTCGTCATGAAGAATGTTGTAATGTTGTGTCGGTAGCTAAAAGACAAAAAGCAGAGCCTACAAAACATTACCTACTGTCATTGGTCCCTGATAAAAATGGACTTATTGAATATGAGACATCTTTTGGAGGTCGACTTAAATCCTATTTCATTCGTTGCGATACGTGCAAGGATTTAAATTCATACCTTAAAGAGTCCAAACAGCAAATAATACAAGCTATGCAGAAAGAACTAGCAATGCACAAGTCGATAAAAGTTAATCTTGTGGCTGAATGTAGATTCATTCATACATCTACCAATGAAATTACAGATCGTGCATTTAAAACACGAAATCAGGCTCTATTTTTGTAAACGGACTTAAGTAGTTTCTTGGAAACACAATTTACAAAGTTAACTACGGAAATGGAGGAATCTGAGCTAAAAGGCAGTAATTGGGCTTTGTTAGCAGTGGAAGGAGTACGATTGAAAATAAATAAGTACAATCCCTTGCGTGGAAGCACATATATTCCATTACCAGCAGCTATACAAGCAAGAAAAGCCTGCATTAATCCTGAAAATTTGAATGATGAAAAGTGTTTTATGTATGCCATTTTAGCAAAACTGGTTAAAAAGAATGCTCATCGCATTAGTAAATACCAGGACCTGGACAACAAGTATGATTTTTCTGTAATATCGTTTCCTACATCGCTAGTTGACATTCCCAAATTTGAAAAAGCCAACGATATATCCATTAATGTATTTGGATTGGAACAAAACAATAAACTGTTCCCTCTAAAGGTTGTGGATCAAGAGATGCAAGACCATCGTGACCTCCTTCTGCTAAGTTCATCATCCGGCCAGAACCACTACGTCTTTATCAAAGATTTTGATAAACTAGTAAGACATCAGATTACCCGCTATGAACATAAAATATATACGTGTAAACGGTGTTTTACACACTTTGATAATCGATATGGTCAACAAGGAATGGAAAAATTGAAAGAACATAGAGCTTTGTGTGTCCAGCATGACATTGCTAGGGTTGAAATGCCTATTAAAAACCCCATTGTCAAATTCTTAAATGTTGAAAAAATGCTGAGAATACCTTACGTTATCTATGCAGATTTTGAAAGTATACTCTTACCCTATCAAACATGTTTACCCAATCCTAAAGCAAGTTATACAGTGCCATACCAGAGTCATGTTCCTATGAGCTTTGGTATATACGTTAAACCCTCACCTGCTGTGGAACACATAAAGACAAACCTTTCAAGCCAACCTGTTATTTATCGTGGACCTGACGCTGCAGGAAAGTTTATGGACTGTTTGATCTCAATAGCTAATGAAATTGATCGACTTTACAGCTTAAATGTTCCAAAGGCGTTAACTCAGGCTCAAGAAGCAGAGTTCCAATGTTCTGAAACCTGTTATTTGTGTCAAAAACCATTTACCCAACAGGACTGGAAAGTTCGAGACCACTGCCATATTACAGGGGAATACCGTGGAAGTGCTCACAATAACTGTAATTTGAGGTGTAAAACACGAAACCCCGTTCCTGTGTTTCTACATAATATGAGTGGCTACGACGCAAATTTCATTGTAAAGCAATTGGGATGTACTACTGAGAGAGTGGATGTTATCGCTAACTCCAAAGAAAAGTACATTTCCTTTACCAAATATGTAGGAAATGTTAAGCTTAGATTTGTGGATACGTTTCGGTTAATGCCGAGTAGTTTGGAAAACTTAGTTTCCAACTTAACATCATACCCTGAAACAGACAAGTACTTTGGAAAAGAAAATGCAATGCTCATGACTCGTAAAGGGGTATTTTGTTATGACTACATTGACTCATGGGATAAGTTAAGTGAAACGTGTTTACCTCCAAAAGAGGCATTCTTTAACAAATTAAGTCAAGAAGATGTTAGTCAAGAAGACTATGAACATGCCAAAAGTGTCTGGAATCAGTTCAACATTAAAACTCTAGGGGAATATAGTGACCTCTACCTAACTTCAGATGTACTCCTTCTTGCAGACAGCTTTGAAACCTTTAGAAACAAAACACTAGAAACACACCGAGTGGATGCTGCACACTTTTTTACTTCGCCTGGTTTAAGTTTCGAGGCAATGCTCCTTTACACAGGCATTGAACTGGAATTGCTACAGGATTACGATCAGATTCTTTTAATCGAGTCTGGAATACGTGGAGGCATATGCCAGGTGTCTCATCGGTATGCTGAAGCTAACAATAAATACATGGAAACCTATGATTCTGAGAAACCATCGCAGTTTATTACCTATGATGATGCCAACAACCAATACGGGTGGGCTATGTGTCACTCCCTTCCTTATGGTGGATTTCAGTGGGTTTCTCCAGATACTGTTGATCTAGAAAAACTAAAGAAAGACGATCCTGTGGGATACATTCTAGACGTTGATGTTGATTACCCATCTGACCTTCATGATCTACACAACGATTTACCTTTCCTACCAGAGTGTACACAACCTAAGGATTCGTCTCTGAAAAAACTAATTCCTCATCTTGGAAATCGAAGGCGATATGTTGTTCACTACATGGCATTAAAACAGGCTTTAGATCATGGAATAAAATTGATAAAAATTCATCGTGTGTTAAAGTTTAAACAAAGACCTTGGTTAAAGGCATACGTTGATTTTAATAACAACCTTCGAAAACAAGCCAAAAATGATTTTGAGAAAAATCTGTACAAATTATTCAACAATGCCAATTTTGGGAAAACAATGGAAAATATCCGTAAAAGAATAGACATACGTCTTGTGACTGACAGCAAACAGGCAGAAAAGCTAATAGCTAAACCAACATTCATCGACAGAACAATTTATGGTCCTAACCTAGCTGCTTTCCACATGGTTAAACGTAACATTGTATTCAATAAGCCTATATATATTGGAATGTGTATACTGGATATTTCAAAAACTCTAATGTATTCCCACCACTATGATGTCCTGCTACCCTATTATGGAATGAACAATCTTAAACTCATGTATATGGATACCGACTCGTTCATTTATTTGGTTAACACCCCAGATGTATATCAAGACAAGTTGGATTTCCTAGAACACCTGGACACATCAGATTATCCTACTAATCACATATGTTACTCTACATCAAACAAGAAAACGTTGGGGAAATTTAAAGACGAGGCTTGTGGACAAATTATAAAAGCATTTGTTGGACTTAGAGCTAAAATGTACGCATTAGACATAAATGGTAAAGAAATCAAAAAGATTAAAGGTATTAACAGAGGTGTTGTCAAAAATTGTATAAGCTTTCAAGATTATAAGGATTGTGTCATGAAAAACAATGTAAAAAGAATACCAATGAACATTATCGCTTCTAAACAACATGACATATCATCTATAAGACTAAACAAAATTGCTTTGTGTCCTGGTGATGATAAAAGAGTGATTGATGCTGATGGTATAGGTACACATGCCTATGGTCATTACTCAATCATTAACCATGCTTAAAGAGTTAAGTTATGAATATCAAAATCTTCTGCCTGCAACTAGCAAATACATAAAACAAAACAATTTAGGAAATAAAACAATAGCACTACAAAAATAAAAATAAAACAAAATAAGAAATGGCATTCATAATCAAAAATAAATAAAATATAAAACAAAATAAAAACAAGTTTACAATTTATAACAATAAGGAATATATATAAAAATGTATTATGTGTAAATAGTGTACATGTATTTAAAATAAAAAAATATTGTACCGTATGGAAACTGCTTGTACATTTTTTATTACTACCCACCTCTCTCCACTCCTAATGCAAAATGAACATGTAAAACACAAATTGGAAAATCCATGTTTCCATATTGACAAAATAAAAAAAAAACATTAAACTGAAATTTTAAAAACTGTAAATGGGAATTTGGTAAATTGACAAATGTGTAAACAACAAATTGGAAAATCCATGTTTCTATATCATGAAATTGAAAAACTTTAAACTGACATTTTAAGAACTGTAAATGGGAAATTGTGAAATTGATAAATGTGTAAACAACATAATGCAAAATCCATGTTTCCATGTTATGAAATTGAAAAACTTAAAACTAACATTAAAAAAAATGAAAATGGGAAATTGGAAAATTGTCATATGTGTAAACAACAAAATGAAAAAAAAAACGGTTGGGGTAGTTATCATATTGTACAGTAACCTATAAAACTAGCATAAGGATAGTTGCTTGTACCCTTATATACTTTGTGTATGTGCATTAGCCTTTGAATTAGCTTAAGTTAGGTTTGGCAAAGTTAGGTTTGGTGAGGTTAGGTATGTGACCTAGTAGTTTACTCTTTTCGGAAAATGTAAAAAGTAAAATCTAAAATCAAAAAATCTTAAATTTAAAATGTAAAATCTAAAAAAAAACTAACATCTAAAATACAAAAAATCAAAAATGTAAAATGTAAAATCTAAAAAATGTAAAATGAAAAAATCAAAAATCTAAAATGTTAAAACATAAAATCTAAAATCTTTAAATGAGGTTTCTGTGGGTTAGGTTAGGTTCGGTTATAACTAAGTTTATTATTTGTGCTCTCTCATTTGCTCTTACATTTTTGCTCTCACTTTGAAGTTTGGTTATGTTAGGTTAGGTTAGGTTAGGTTAGGTTAGGTGTGGTTAGGTTATAACTAAGTTTATTATTTGTGCTCTTACATTTGCTCTTAATTTTTTTTCATACTTTTTGCTAATTTTTTTTCGCTTGCAATTTTAAATTAGGTAGGTTACGTTAGGTTAGGTTAGGACAGGTTAGGTGAGGTTAGGTTAGGTGAAGTTAGGTTAGGTTATAACTTAGTTTATTATGTGTGCTTTCACATTTGCTCTCATATTTGCTTTGACTTTTAAGTTAGGTTAGGATAGGTTAGGTTAGGTTAGGTTAGGTTAGGTGAAGTTGGGTTAGGCAGAATTGTTGAGGTATGAATCAAAAGCCAGCTCTTGTCAGTTTTGCCTCACAAGGCTGAGTGTACCCCGTTCCACTCATGAGACCAGAAATTAAATTTCTTGGCAGAGCCGGGATTCGAACCTCAGGAATGACCTCCAAGAATGCTAGCCACTACACCAAGAAGTGGACAATATAAGGCTGGTCTTGATTATACATGATCAATTAACAATTACCTAATAATAATAATAATAATAATAATAATAAATATTCCATTTGGCAACTACACGGCCGACCTCTCCCTGTGACGTAATCCACGGTCTCAGGCCTTGGCGGCCATTTTGCCCAATAGCCCCTGTGCCAGCTCTGAATGACCCCTCCATAAGAATAACATAGAGTGATTGCGCGCGGCGGCCATCTTGCCCATTAGCCCCTGTGCCAGAACCGTTCTTTATTACCTACTGTTCCCAATTCTTCTCCGGTAAAGTACCGGGATGGCGTAATTTGAGGCAACGGCCACCTCTTTCTAAATCCTAGCCACCCAAATACACCCACCGCATTATGGGACAGAAATACATGGGGTCCATGACATCGATGTCGAAAGCCACTCAAATAAATAAATAAGTAAATAAAAATAATAATAGTCTAATAATAATAAAAATAATAATAATAAACAAGATGTTCCGAAAAGAACTAAACAGTGTAGCCAACTTTCCACTTCTGTAAGGAGTTAATTTATTCGTCAGAAAATTTGGAAATTTGCCAACGTTAGTAAGGCGTGTTATAAGTTTGACAAGGAATTGCGATACTGAACCACAAGCATTGTTGTTCAGAATACTTTGGTCTTCACGATGAGTCCCTTGGCATGGTCAATTATTTCTGGATACAAAAACTTACAATATCCGGGGATGAAATTGGTTGGACACAGTCCAGACGATTCTATACAGTATAACCATAAGTAGCCTATTGCTGGTAGAACAGCGTACAAGGTGCAGTCTCTGTAAACTGTTTGTGCGAGGGCTACACTTGCTCTTCGTCTGACCATGAGCAGAAACGTGGACATAAATATCCCCGATATGATTGGGAACTCCTCAGAATTACTTCCATGAAATAAACATCATAAACATTTTAGACGAAGCTCGACTTCTTTACGGGGAACCTAGTTATAATAACTAATTGAGTTGCCTAGATGCAAAACTGTCCATGTCCACTTTTCAAAAAAAATGAGTTGGCAACACTGGATTGTAGAGCTAGACTTATTACACATGCCTGAAATGCTATTTATGCTCAAAACTGTCCTTGTCCTATGAATACCAGCTCTCGAAAAGTGTGGTTGGATTCAAAACTGTCCATGTCCATACGTAAGTGAGGCACAAAACTTGCCTTGTCCCTTTCCACCAATCGCAATGAAGATTGAAGTCAGATGACTAATACAAGATGGCCGTCTTATGTATGTAAACATTGAGCCCCTGTGTGTGTTTTAACGTTTATGCTGAAAGTTATACGCACTGTTTTCATCACAATAAATATGGAACATGTCAGTAATGTTGACCGAGGCATTGCGGAAACAACATCTGACCGTTCTAGGAAGCGAGTACGCCGTGAAGATCAGTGAAGCAACAAGCAAGTTGTTTCTATTCGTCGCTGAAGGAAATGCGAGACAATTTTCTGCCCATGTCTTTCGACTGCCAAAGGAATTAAAATATCTCATCAGAGTGTATATTACAGTATGCAATTATACCTATACAATCTTGCCATTGTAGTATTTTCCTCTAAATAAAGGTTAACCACTAATAATATCTTCATGTACACATGGCTTGAGAACGAAGGTAAGAAAGGGTCAAATGTAATATGCTCAGCTCTCTACCACTATTTATGCCATACAGACATGAGCAACATACTAACTTTGGGATTAATTGCCGATGGGTGCCCTGGGCAAAATAAAAACACAATTGTTGTCTAGATGCTGTGTCACTGGATGTACAAACAGGCAACAAGCGTCAACAAAATAGAAGTGAATTATTCCATTATGGATATTCATTCATGCGTTCCGATAGAATGATTGGGCTCATCAAAAGGCAACTGCGGAAACGAGAAACGATAGTTTCAACCATAGCATCTTGGAAGAGTATGGGACCCTCCACAAACTAGTCAGAGACTGGGAGATAGCTGACTGGAAAGGAGCCATTCAAAACGTCATCAAATCCGCAGCATCATTCCCCTTCCAGATAACAAAAGTAAAAAGAGTCATCATCATCCGTAATTTACAGAATGTTATTCACGTTCAAGGGGAGCCTAATTATAGGTCTGACATCAATGAACCAATGGGTGTATGCAAACGGGGAATACACTATAAACAGGTAAATCCGGGCTGCATAACAAACTCTCCCGTGACCATTAATGGAAAAAAAAAACTAGAAGATGTTTCAAATCTCCTAGAGAAACACTATGGTGAGTCCTGGAGGGAGATTAACTCTCTGTTATAGTACATGAACTTATTAGGCTAGCAGGAGAGGATCAAGACATTGTTGCAGGTATGATGTACTAAGTGCGTGGCAGATTGTCAGATATTACACCATGTACCTTTCAAAAAATGCACAAATTTAGATTTATGTTCATTCCATATCCTCTCCTCACATGTACTTTCAGAAATGAAAATTGAATACAAAAAATTAGATTTATGATCATCACATGTCTTCTCTTCACATAGTCCCTAGTCTGTTTCAAAACAGACCATGTCCATTACAGTTGCATGCAAAAGTGGTCATCGGCAATATGAGATGCAAAAGTGTCCATGTCCATTTTTATTTTGCATATATCTTGCATGCATTGCGTTCCTGGTTTTTTGTCAATAGCTCAAGAGATGTGTACTAATTCATACTTATTTATATGACAAACAGTGTAGGCTTATACCAATCCACCAAGTAAAAACACATTTTCCACTTTTTCTCAAAACCAGTTATGGAGGACATGGACACTTTTGCATCTAAGCGACTCAATTGTAAATGCTTGATGTAAGAACTTCAGTAGTGTGTTTTGGCCGGTTCCGCAGCCTCCACCTCCACACCCTCTACACAAGATGGCGGCAGCCCGATAACTCCCGAACCCGTGGTCGGATTTTGACGAATGAGGTGTCATTGAACTCGGGCTGACACCCCCTTTCCAATGGACGACATATTTCAACCCCAAAAATAAAACCTACCCCAACTAGGGGGTGGAATTGTATTTTTTTTTTGAGAATCTCTGTTACCAATTGCAACATGTGAGAGTTTGAATGCCGATATGGATTTAAACGTTGTTCCACATAAAGTGCATATGTTTGGTGGAAAGCCACTATGAATTAGCATGCCCACTCATGGCTTTTGTAAGAGGGTGGGGGAGCGGATCCCTATAGATGGGTTATTGTTGACGGGTCATTGTTGGCGGGGTCATTGTTGTCGAGTCCTTGTGGACGAGTCCTTGTGGACAAGTCCTTGTGGACAGGTCGTTGTTGACAGGTCATTGTGGACGAGTCTGTGTGGACGAGTCCTTGTGGACAGGTCCTTGTGGACGAGTCCTTGTCCCTTTGGACTGATCACTTTGGCCTGGTTCCTACGGACTAGCCCATGAAATTATTTAAATTATGTCAAAGGGTCTAACTACATTTTGTGTGTGTTGAATTGACGTTGTTCACCACTACTATAATGGAATAACGATATGAAAGGAAAGTGACGAAATACATGTGAACACGTGTGAGATGTCATTATTAGCATTCTCCTTGTGAAACAAGTCACATCCTGTTTTGATTCATACGTGAGAAAATGCGAGTTCATGTGTAATATGATCTAACACACAGGTGTTCACATGTGCACGTGCACGATAAGAGCTAACAAGTCACAACCTGTTTTGGCAGTGGTGGGAATAAGGCTAGAGACATGTACGAGTAGTCAAATTACTCCGGCAGACAACCCCTTTCCTATGGATAACTTATTTCCACTCAAAAATAAAATCTACCCCTACTAGGGGGTGAAATAATAATTTTTAGGTAAAAGTCGCTTTCCATGTGCAGCATGTGGGAGTTTATATGCCAATATGAAATTAAACTCGTTCCACATAAAGTGCATGCATACAACTGAATGCCGCTATGATTTATCATTTTTGTTTTTTGTTTTACGAATGCGCAATTGAGGTTTTTGTAAGAGGGCAGGCTTTTTGAATAATGATTTATAGATACGTTTTTTTTTACAAATTAACCAAAGATCCAAAAACTAATAGGTCATCGGCTTTTTAATATCTTATGAACTAAGAAAGCTAGAAACTTGTATGAGGGGTCGTTGGACTTGTGGTGACGCCCTGTTTTTGAATGTATTAATCATTTTTTGTCAAAAGGGCCTAACTGCACTTTCGTTAATATCTCGCTAACTAATAATCACAGAGGGTCGAGTGAGGTGTCATAGGACTTAAAATGGCCAACCCCTCCCCATGACCAATGAATTTACCAAAAAAAAACAGCAAGGTCATTAACCTAAGATTGTATCAACTAATAATCAGAGAGGGACAAGTGAGGTGTCACAAGACTCAGGATGGCCAACCCTTTTCCATGACCAACGAATTTACCCAAAATACCCAAAACAGCAAGGTCATTGACCTAAGATTTTATAAACTTATCAGTAGAGAGGGTCAAGTGAAGTGTCATAGGACTACGAATGGTTAACCCTTTCCCATGACCAATGAATTTACCTCAAAAATTCAAAACAGCAAGGTCATTGACCTGAGATTTTATAAACTAATAATCGGATATCAACATGTGAGGTGTCATAGGACTTAGAATGGTCAACCCTTTCCCATGGCTAATGAATTTACCCAAAAATACCCAATACATCAAGGTCATTGACCTGAGATTTTATAAAACTTATAATCGGATATGGACATGTGAAATGTTTACAGTGAGTGATGAAACATAGCTAGGTAGTGAAAGAATTATTGTAGGCTACATGTATGGTGACTGACAAATCTTTCACCATTGGAACTTGTTTTCAGATCAAACTGCAGTACAGAGAGAGTATAGGTTGTAGGTATGGGATAATAAATGACAAATGGTGTATACAAAATCTGATTAATCGATTCAAGAAATAAGAGTAGTCAATCTTTAATTGATTGGTTAAATAGGATAGCTAAAATCCAAAATGGTGACTACATTGAACTAAACTGAACCAAGCTGAATCAAATCCAATCAAACCGAACCAAAACTTAATCAAGAACAAGCCAATGGTTTAAGTGTAAAACTTGTGGTTGAATGTGGGCATTGGTAATGTCAGAAAGGAAAGGGATAACGCTCTACCTATACAGGGTAAGGTAAAGCTAGTGCATGATGCTAATGCACACACACACAAGTACATGAACCATACACAACCATCCTATGCAGTTATTATGGGTTGACTGTTAAAACTTGCTCAGTGGTTACTGGGACAAGATGGTCGCTACACACAACAAGCTTTAAATACCTGAGGCTAATAATCTATACACACACTCACACACACTTGTTCTAAACTAAACTGTCTTGCTGGCAGAGCTCACACAGTATGTAAATGACAGAAATGCTTGGCTAACAGAAATACAATCATTTTCGGTTGTCTAATGTTACCAGCTAAACATTACGTGCTATAGTGGTGAGCACATGTGCCTCTTTCACTGGAGATCTTAACTCGATTTCTAGCTCTAAGGCCTAGAACGAATCAAACTAAGAAAAAAGGGTATGGTGACGCAGTGGTTAAACTGTTAGCCTTTCACTAAGGTAGACTAGGGTTTGATTTTTGGTTAATATGCATGTCATAAACAATCAAATAAAAGCAGAGATAATGTTTAAAACTGATTACACTTGTCTCTTTTCAAATTATTACTTAGATTACAAATACAAACGTGGACTGGGTTTGACATATAGTTAATGCTTCCTATCACATACCAGACTGCAAGAAAGCCAAACAAGCAAAAGCAGTGGTAAAATCGCTATGTGTAGAGAAATACCTAACGGTTTTTATGAACTGGCAAAGTTATGTCGCATAAACAGTGCAGGATACAATCCAGCAACCATAATTTTTATCTCGTGGACAAGAGAAAACATATATATAGAGAGATATATATAGAAAGCTTGTGTGTGTGTGTGTGTGTGTGTGAGTGGGTAGCATTGGTTGTTTGACCAGAGAAAATACGGTGAGGTAGGGTGGGGAGAGGGAGTATTAGCACTTATATATGAATGGAAAATAGATTTTTTTCAATCGTTTTGTTTTTCAAATGTAGTGGTAGACAGTCGTTTTTTGTAAAACATTCTTACTTGCAGTAGTAATAAGCCTCTATGGTTCCGCTAACACATAGATAGACTGTATTATTGCCATGGTCAAGCACTCACATTAAGATCATTTACAAAATCATAAAATGAAAAATAAAAATCTTGTTTTGGAAATATCGTTTTTCAACATACACACAAAATAAATATATAAAAAAATTGTAAACAGCAAATTGGAAAATCCATGTTTCCATATAGACAAATTTTAAAAACATTAAACGGACATTTAAGAAAATATATGCAAATGGGAAATTGACAAATGTGTAAATATGAAAATGGAAAAATCCATGTTTCCATATCATGAAATTGAAAAACATCAAACTGTCATTTTAAAAAATGCAAATGGAAAATTGACAAATTGCAATGTGTGAAATGAGAAATTGAACAAATGGCTATCATTATAAAAAAAAAAGAACATGGTGCTCTATGGTTGAGGTGTGAATCAAACCCTCTCTACTTATTTGGACCACTCGAGACTGAGTAGACTAGTTTTAGTTGTCATACCACTTTTAAAAGTTTTTGTTAAATCTAGGAATTGAACCCAAGAGCTTGTAGGGGGGATCCAAGGTTATAATATGTTAAACAGATAGCCTTGAATGTAGGGTGTGGTAGTTATATAGAGATGAGACGTTTCGCTCGGGGCAGGGAGGCATGGAGATCTGCATCAAACCAGTCAAAAGACTGACGACTCAAACAACAACATGTAGAGCTCACCAAAATAATGTTGTGTAACGGTAAATGTTAGTCAACGAACAGTAATGCATTACTAAAACCCATGACACGATACCTAAGAGCTTTTCTAAAATTATTTTAAAATGCCTTTAACCCTATATTAAACACCCAGTTCACAAGACTCATAACTGTAATGTTATGGTCAAACAAAACAAAATCTATATTTCAAAACAAACAAGTGGTTTAGTCAATGTATACTGGAAAAAGTTTTATAAACACTCAAGTCCACAAAAATAATTAAATTAGTAACTGTCAGGTTGACCGAGTGGTTATGGTGTTTGACTTAAGTTCAAATTTTCTGTACAAGAAAGCAAGGGTTCGAATACCTTACCTGATATAACTATTGCCTCAACATGACTTGACCACACTGTATTATTGTGTACTCGGTACACAAACCATAGATAGAGTGTATTGTTTAAGGTCACTCTCTTTGCGAACATAGTCAGAGACTGTTGATGGTTAACAATTGCATTAATAGTGGGACATAGGGATAGCAATTAAGAAAAACAGACAATACCCATACACTTTTTTTGTATTTATTTAATGTAAGTACTTGTACAATAGTTATATACAAACTACAACACTCTTTTGTCTATTACTATCTAGTCCTTTTCGATCCACTTGCATAACAAGGCAGATGACTTTGTAGTTCAGCCCCTTAAAACAACAACAACACTACCTCTTGCATAGTCTGTGATGTTGATGACTCTTGAGGCGTGGAAGATGGATACAACATAACTTTTACAACAGGGGTTAAACGTTGCTCAACAATCAATGCACTATTTTGAGTAGCAACATCTTTCTCTTGTACTAACTTATTAGCATTCTGATAATTTTTTGCCAACACCATTAGTGTTTTGTCTGGAGCACTACATTGATGATCACTCACACTTAAAACCACACCATTTCTACTTTTCATATTGCCTCGACATCTTGTTGACCTCTGTTTTGAGCATCGCCAGAATATTATTCCTTTTACATTTTGTCGTCTATAGTTATAAGAGTAGCCTTTATAGAGTACACGTTGTTTACCTCGGTTAGTTGTAGTAAGTTCCATAGTAGTAACTAACCTGTTAGTATGATTTGCACACTACAAAGGTTATCTCTGTTCTGGTAATAGAATTATTTAGCGTTGGCTTTTATATTTAATATGTACAGTTAAAAGTGATAGAAAAGTGGTAGAAACGTGGTAGCAAAGTGGTAGACAAGTGGTAGACAATTGGTAACATAGTGGTAGAAAAGTGGTAGCAAAGTTGTAGCAAAGTGGTAGAAAAGTGGTAGAAAAGTAGTAGAAAAGTGGTAGCAAAGTGGTAGAAAAGTGGTAGCAAAGTGGTAGCAAAGTAGTAGAAAAGTAGTAGCAAACTAGAAAAGTGGTAGAAAAGTAGTAGAAAAGTAGTAGAAAAGTGGTAGCAAAGTGGTAGAAAAGTGGTAGCAAACTAGAAAAGTGGTAGCAAAGTGGTAGAAAATATTACATGTATTGTTAAGAAATAGTTTAAGCGGTTACATGGATTCATTACACTATAATTTTAGCATCACGAAGCTCATTTTCTATATCCAAAAGTTCTTCCTCATATTTAGTATGACCAGCCTGTTAACAGGTATGCAAGTACTGAAGCCGCTGGATTAGCTTATTGGGATTGTTCCAGTAAACAAATTTAACAAATGATTTTTTGGGTGTAAACCATTATCATCCTCCTCCTCATCATCATCATCATCATCATAATCATCATCATCATGGTTATAATCATCAATATAATTATCATCAATATAATCATCATCACTATTACTATCTAATCCTTTTTGTTCATCTTGCAATGCAACAACCTTTGGCATAGTTTGTGTTGTCCTTGATAGTGTTAGAGGTTTCTTAGACGTTAACGACTGTCCTAACATGTCTTTTTCAGGAGATAATAAATGCTCTTTAACAAACAAAGCACTATCTTGAGCCACACTATTTTTTTCTTGGTCTTGCTTTTTTACCTTGGTTAGAGTATTTTGTCCATTTAAATGAGTATTATTTTGAGATTTACAATGATGATCGATTGAAATAAGTATGTTGGAGCCTTTTGTTTTAATCATTCCTCGACACTTTTTAGATCGTTGTTTCGAACAGCACCAAATAACAGTTCCATTTTTATTAGTTCGTTTTACAATATATGCATATCCTTTATAGTAAGCACATGGCTTACCATAGCTAGTCGTTGATACTTCCATGTCGACTGTTGAGCATAAACTAACCTCTAGTAAAGTTAACTCGATAATAAAAATGATAGTTTGTAGTATGTGCAGTTTAAAGTAAGAGCAAAAGTGAGAGTCAAATGGTAGAAAAGTGTTAACAAAGTGGTGGAAGAGTGGTAGCAGTTTATAGTAGTCATGATCTTTTTTACCAGAATGTGATTTGAGTAAATGTAATTTCTAAACCTTAGCAGTGAGTAGTCAGTTAGTCTTGGTTCAGACAAGCGTAAACAGTTCTCCAATGAATCAGAGATCAAGATTTTCATTATGAAACAGTTGTGTGTAACCAATTAGGTATCGGTACTTGATAGCTTCACACATGAACAAAAATTCCAACATATCTGACATCAGATTTTCATTATGAAACAGTTGTGTGTAACCAATTAGGTATCGGTACTTGATAGCTTCACACATGAACACAAATTCCAACATATCTGACATGAAATACATGATTTGAAAGTTGACAAAGAATATCCAATCAACCATTGTAGTTGCAATGTCAAACACAAAGACAAAATCAGCATGAACTTTTAAGTTACAGGAAAATTCTATGAAATAGACTATGCATGAAATTTGGAAATACACATTAGAAGTTTGCAACACCATCCTTCTAGCCTATATAAATTATCGACATGGAAAGTGTGCACTGCCCCTAACATTAAACCAATTTATCAATAACGCAAGTCAACAATCAAAACATTTTGTCTTGAGTCTATCATTTAATGCATATATTCTGTCTACATTGAACAGTAACAAAAAACGCCATTCATAATTAATTAAGTTTGCTTTAATTCGTTATGTAATGATAAATACATATTTAAAGTTTTGGCTGACTGTTCAGAGTGAATCGGCTTTGAACACATAAGAGAGGGAATATTTTAAGACTTAACCTCTGCTCACCTAACATAACCTAAATTTACCTAACCTAACCTAGTCATATAGGTAATAAACGGGTCAAGCTATGCTTTCGACTACCGAGTTTCAGTTACTTTTCAAGGTTACTCTCCCGAACATTGCCGGAGACTGCTGATAAACACCTTTGTTCCCACGGCGGCGGCGCGCAACGACTTACATGATGCGCTTCCCCCTTTTCATTGATCCCTGTTGATTTGTCCCTTTGGACTGGTCCCTGTTGACTAGCCCCTTTGGAAGGGCCCTTTTCGAATGGAGTCATTCTTGACGGGTCCCTGTGGACAGGTCCTTTTGGCTGATCCCTTTTGGACCGGTCCCTTTGGACTGGTACCTATGGACTGGCCCATGCAATTATCCAAATTATGTCAAAGGGTCCGGTCCAAAGGGATCAGCCAAAAGGACCTGTCCACAGGGACCCGTCAAGAATGACTCCATTCAAAAAGGGCCCTTCCAAAGGGGCTAGTCAACAGGGACCAGTCCAAAGGGACAAATCAACAGGGATCAATGAAAAGGGGGAAGCGCATCATGTAAGTCGTTGCGCGCCGCCGCCGCCGTGGGAACATAGGTGTTTATCAGCAGTCTCCGGCAATGTTCGGGAGAGTAACCTTGAAAAGTAACTGAAACTCGGTAGTCGAAAGCATAGCTTGACCCGTTTATTACCTATATGACTAGGTTAGGTTAGGTAAATTTAGGTTATGTTAGGTGAGCAGAGGTTAAGTCTTAAAATATTCCCTCTCTTATGTGTTCAAAGCCGATTCACTCTGAACAGTCAGCCAAAACTTTAAATATGTATTTATCATTACATAACGAATTAAAGCAAACTTAATTAATTATGAATGGCGTTTTTTGTTACTGTTCAATGTAGACAGAATATATGCATTAAATGATAGACTCAAGACAAAATGTTTTGATTGTTGACTTGCGTTATTGATAAATTGGTTTAATGTTAGGGGCAGTGCACACTTTCCATGTCGATAATTTATATAGGCTAGAAGGATGGTGTTGCAAACTTCTAATGTGTATTTCCAAATTTCATGCATAGTCTATTTCATAGAATTTTTCTGTAACTTAAAAGTGCATGCTGATTTTGTCTTTGTGTTTGACATTGCAACTACAATGGTTGATTGGATATTCTTTGTCAACTTTCAAATCATGTATTTCATGTCAGATATGTTGGAATTTGTGTTCATGTGTGCAGCTATCAAGTACCGATACCTAATTGGTTACACACAACTGTTTCATAATGAAAATCTGATGTCAGATATGTTGGAATTTTTGTTCATGTGTGAAGCTATCAAGTACCGATACCTAATTGGTTACACACAACTGTTTCATAATGAAAATCTTGATCTCTGATTCATTGGAGAACTGTTTACGCTTGTCTGAACCAAGACTAACTGACTACTCACTGCTAAGGTTTAGAAATTACATTTACTCAAATCACATTCTGGTAAAAAAGATCATGACTACTATAACTGCTACCACTCTTCCACCACTTTGTTAACACTTTTCTACCATTTGACTCTCACTTTTGCTCTTACTTTAAACTGCACATACTACAAACTATCATTTTTATTATCGAGTTAACTTTACTAGAGGTTAGTTTATGCACAACAGTCGACATGGAAGTATCAACGACTAGCTATGGTAAGCCATGTGTTTACTATAAAGGATATGCATATATTGTAAAACGAACTAATAAAAATGGAACTGTTATTTGGTGCTGTTCGAAACAACGATCTAAAAAGTGTCGAGGAATGATTAAAACAAAAGGCTCCAACATACTTATTTCAATCGATCATCATTGTAAATCTCAAAATAATACTCATTTAAATGGACAAAATACTCTAACCAAGGTAAAAAAGCAAGACCAAGAAAAAAATAGTGTGGCTCAAGATAGTGCTTTGTTTGTTAAAGAGCATTTATTATCTCCTGAAAAAGACATGTTAGGACAGTCGTTAACGTCTAAGAAACCTCTAACACTATCAAAGACAACACAAACTATGCCAAAGGTTGTTGCATTGCAAGATGAACAAAAAGGATTAGATAGTAATAGTGATGATGATTATATTGATGATAATTATATTGATGATGATAACCATGATGATGATGATGATTATGATGATGATGATGATGAGGAGGATGATAATGGTTTACACCCAAAAAAATCATTTGTTAAATTTGTTTACTGGAACAATCCCAATAAGCTAATCCAGCGGCTTCAGTACTTGCATACCTGTAAACAGGCTGGTCATACTAAATATGAGGAAGAACTTTTGGATATAGAAAATGAGCTTCGTGATGCTAAAATTATAGTGTAATGAATCCATGTAACCGCTTAAACTATTTCTTAACAATACATGTAATATTTTCTACCACTTTGCTACCACTTTTCTAGTTTGCTACCACTTTTCTACCACTTTGCTACCACTTTTCTACTACTTTTCTACTACTTTTCTACCACTTTTCTAGTTTGCTACTACTTTTCTACTACTTTGCTACCACTTTGCTACCACTTTTCTACCACTTTGCTACCACTTTTCTACTACTTTTCTACCACTTTTCTACCACTTTTCTACCACTTTGCTACAACTTTGCTACCACTTTTCTACCACTATGTTACCAATTGTCTACCACTTGTCTACCACTTTGCTACCACGTTTCTACCACTTTTCTATCACTTTTAACTGTACATATTAAATATAAAAGCCAACGCTAAATAATTCTATTACCAGAACAGAGATAACCTTTGTAGTGTGCAAATCATACTAACAGGTTAGTTACTACTATGGAACTTACTACAACTAACCGAGGTAAACAACGTGTACTCTATAAAGATTACTCTTATAACTATAGACGACAAAATGTAAAAGGAATAATATTCTGGCGATGCTCAAAACAGAGGTCAACAAGATGTCGAGGCAATATGAAAAGTAGAAATGGTGTGGTTTTAAGTGTGAGTGATCATCAATGTAGTGCTCCAGACAAAACACTAATGGTGTTGGCAAAAAATTATCAGAATGCTAATAAGTTAGTACAAGAGAAAGATGTTGCTACTCAAAATAGTGCATTGATTGTTGAGCAACGTTTAACCCCTGTTGTAAAAGTTATGTTGTATCCATCTTCCACGCCTCAAGAGTCATCAACATCACAGACTATGCAAGAGGTAGTGTTGTTGTTGTTTTAAGGGGCTGAACTACAAAGTTATCTGCCTTGTTATGCAAGTGGATCGAAAAGGACTAGATAGTAATAGACAAAAGAGAGTTGTAGTTTGTATATAACTATTGTACAAGTACTTACATTAAATAAATACAAAAAAAAGTGTATGGGTATTGTCTGTTGTTCTTAATTGCTATCCCTATGTCCCACTATTAATGCAATTGTTAACCATCAACAGTCTCTGACTATGTTCGCAAAGAGAGTGACCTTAAACAATACACTATATCTATGGTTTGTGTACCGAGTACACAATAATACAGTGTGGTCGAGTCATGTTGAGGCAATAGTTATATCAGGTAAGGTATTCGAACCCTTGCTTTCTTGTACAGAAAATTTGAACTTAAGTCAAACACCATAACCACTCGGTCAACCTGACAGTTACTAATTTAATTATTTTTGTGGGCTTGAGTGTTTATAAAACTTTTTCCAGTATACATTGACTAAACCACTTGTTTGTTTTGAAATATAGATTTTGTTTTGTTTGACCATAACATTACAGTTATGAGTCTTGTGAACTGGGTGTTTAATATAGGGTTAAAGGCATTTTAAAATAATTTTAGAAAAGCTCTTAGGTATCGTGTCATGGGTTTTAGTAATGCATTACTGTTCGTTGACTAACATTTACCGTTACACAACATTATTTTGGTGAGCTCTACATGTTGTTGTTTGAGTCGTCAGTCTTTTGACTGGTTTGATGCAGATCTCCATGCCTCCCTGCCCCGAGCGAAACGTCTCATCTCTATATAACTACCACACCCTACATTCAAGGCTATCTGTTTAACATATTATAACCTTGGATCCCCCCTACAAGCTCTTGGGTTCAATTCCTAGATTTAACAAAAACTTTTAAAAGTGGTATGACAACTAAAACTAGTCTACTCAGTCTCGAGTGGTCCAAATAAGTAGAGAGGGTTTGATTCACACCTCAACCATAGAGCACCATGTTCTTTTTTTTTATAATGATAGCCATTTGTTCAATTTCACATTTCACACATTGCAATTTGTCAATTTTCCATTTGCATTTTTTAAAATGACAGTTTGATGTTTTTCAATTTCATGATATGGAAACATGGATTTTTCCATTTTCATATTTACACATTTGTCAATTTCCCATTTGCATATATTTTCTTAAATGTCCGTTTAAGGTTTTTAAATTTTGTCTATATGGAAACATGGATTTTCCAATTTGCTGTTTACAATTTTTTTTATATATTTATTTTGTGTGTATGTTGAAAAACGATATTTCCAAAACAAGATTTTTATTTTTCATTTTATGATTTTGTAAATGATCTTAATGTGAGTGCTTGACCATGGCAATAATACAGTCTATCTATGTGTTAGCGGAACCATAGAGGCTTATTACTACTGCAAGTAAGAATGTTTTACAAAAAACGACTATCTACCTCTACATTTGAAAAACAAAACGATTGAAAAAAATCTATTTTCCATTCATATATAAGTGCTAATACTCCCTCTCCCCACCCTACCTCACCGTATTTTCTCTGGTCAAACAACCAATGCTACCCACTCACACACACACACACACACACACACACAAGCTTTCTATATATATCTCTCTATATATATGTTTTCTCTTGTCCACGAGATAAAAATTATGGTTGCTGGATTGTATCCTGCACTGTTTATGCGACATAACTTTGCCAGTTCATAAAAACCGTTAGGTATTTCTCTACACATAGCGATTTTACCACTGCTTTTGCTTGTTTGGCTTTCTTGCAGTCTGGTATGTGATAGGAAGCATTAACTATATGTCAAACCCAGTCCACGTTTGTATTTGTAATCTAAGTAATAATTTGAAAAGAGACAAGTGTAATCAGTTTTAAACATTATCTCTGCTTTTATTTGATTGTTTATGACATGCATATTAACCAAAAATCAAACCCTAGTCTACCTTAGTGAAAGGCTAACAGTTTAACCACTGCGTCACCATACCCTTTTTTCTTAGTTTGATTCGTTCTAGGCCTTAGAGCTAGAAATCGAGTTAAGATCTCCAGTGAAAGAGACACATGTGCTCACCACTATAGCACGTAATGTTTAGCTGGTAACATTAGACAACCGAAAATGATTGTATTTCTGTTAGCCAAGCATTTCTGTCATTTACCTACTGTGTGAGCTCTGCCAGCAAGACAGTTTAGTTTAGAACAAGTGTGTGTGAGTGTGTGTATAGATTATTAGCCTCAGGTATTTAAAGCTTGTTGTGTGTAGCGACCATCTTGTCCCAGTAACCACTGAGCAAGTTTTAACAGTCAACCCATAATAACTGCATAGGATGGTTGTGTGTGGTTCATGTACTTGTGTGTGTGTGCATTAGCATCATGCACTAGCTTTACCTTACCCTGTATAGGTAGAGCGTTATCCCTTTCCTTTCTGACATTACCAATGCCCACATTCAACCACAAGTTTTACACTTAAACCATTGGCTTGTTCTTGATTAAGTTTTGGTTCGGTTTGGTTGGATTTGATTCAGCTTGGTTCAGTTTAGTTCAATGTAGTCACCATTTTGGATTTTAGCTATCCTATTTAACCAATCAATTAAAGATTGACTACTCTTATTTCTTGAATCGATTAATCAGATTTTGTATACACCATTTGTCATTTATTATCCCATACCTACAACCTATACTCTCTCTGTACTGCAGTTTGATCTGAAAACAAGTTCCAATGGTGAAAGATTTGTCAGTCACCATACATGTAGCCTACAATAATTCTTTCACTACCTAGCTATGTTTCATCACTCACTGTAAACATTTCACATGTCCATATCCGATTATAAGTTTTATAAAATCTCAGGTCAATGACCTTGATGTATTGGGTATTTTTGGGTAAATTCATTAGCCATGGGAAAGGGTTGACCATTCTAAGTCCTATGACACCTCACATGTTGATATCCGATTATTAGTTTATAAAATCTCAGGTCAATGACCTTGCTGTTTTGAATTTTTGAGGTAAATTCATTGGTCATGGGAAAGGGTTAACCATTCGTAGTCCTATGACACTTCACTTGACCCTCTCTACTGATAAGTTTATAAAATCTTAGGTCAATGACCTTGCTGTTTTGGGTATTTTGGGTAAATTCGTTGGTCATGGAAAAGGGTTGGCCATCCTGAGTCTTGTGACACCTCACTTGTCCCTCTCTGATTATTAGTTGATACAATCTTAGGTTAATGATCTTGCTGTTTTTTTTGTAAATTCATTGGTCATGGGGAGGGGTTGGCCATTTTAAGTCCTATGACACCTCACTCGACCCTCTGTGATTATTAGTTAGCGAGATATTAACGAAAGTGCAGTTAGGCCCTTTTGACAAAAAATGAATAATACATTCAAAAACAGGGCGTCACCACAAGTCCAACGACCCCTCATACAAGTTTCTAACTTTCTTAGTTCATAAGATATTAAAAAGCCGATGACCTATTAGTTTTTGGATCTTTGGTTAATTTGTAAAAAAAAACGTATCTATAAATCATTATTCAAAAAGCCCGCCCTCTTACAAAAACCTCAATTGCGCATTCGTAAAACAAAAAACAAAAATGATAAATCATAGCGGCATTCAGTTGTATGTATGCACTTTATGTGGAACGAGTTTAATTTCATATTGGCATATAAACTCCCACATGCTGCACATGGAAAGCGACTTTTACCTAAAAATTATTATTTCACCCCCTAGTAGGGGTAGATTTTATTTTTGAGTGGAAATAAGTTATCCATAGGAAAGGGGTTGTCTGCCGGAGTAATTTGACTACTCGTACATGTCTCTAGCCTTATTCCCACCACTGCCAAAACAGGTTGTGACTTGTTAGCTCTTATCGTGCACGTGCACATGTGAACACCTGTGTGTTAGATCATATTACACATGAACTCGCATTTTCTCACGTATGAATCAAAACAGGATGTGACTTGTTTCACAAGGAGAATGCTAATAATGACATCTCACACGTGTTCACATGTATTTCGTCACTTTCCTTTCATATCGTTATTCCATTATAGTAGTGGTGAACAACGTCAATTCAACACACACAAAATGTAGTTAGACCCTTTGACATAATTTAAATAAATTCATGGGTTAGTCCGTAGGAACCAGGCCAAAGGGATCAGTCCAAAGGGACAAGGACTCGTCCACAAGGACCTGTCCACAAGGACTCGTCCACACAGACTCGTCCACAATGACCTGTCAACAATGACCTGTCCACAAGGACTTGTCCACAAGGACTCGTCCACAAGGACTCGACAACAATGACCCCGCCAACAATGACCCGTCAACAATAATCCATCTATAGGGATCCGCTCCCCCACCCTCTTACAAAAGCCATGAGTGGGCATGCTAATTCATAGTGGCTTTCCACCAAACATATGCACTTTATGTGGAACAACGTTTAAATCCATATCGGCATTCAAACTCTCACATGTTGCAATTGGTAACAGAGATTCTCTAAAAAAATTACAATTTCACCCCCTAGTAGGGGTAGGTTTTATTTTTGGGGTTGAAATATGTCATCCATTGGAAAGGGGGTGTCAGCCCGAGTTCAATGACACCTCATTCGTCAAAATCCGATCACGGGTTCGGGAGTTATCGGGCTGCCGCCATCTTGTGTAGAGGGTGTGGAGGTGGAGGCTGCGGAACCGGCCAAAACACACTACTAACTTCAGCTTCTGGATAGCGTAATTGTCATTTATGCCGTCCTGAAAATGATTTTCGTAGTTTCCCATTTTCACCACCAGGAAAATGCCTGGATGGTTCCTTTCAATAGGTCCACGGCCGATTTCCTTCCAATATCCCTTCCCTGACGCGTCCTGAAAAGAAAAGTACATGGCCATTGGTTGTATTAATAACATTATTGGTAATTGCCATTCATCGGTCCAAATTATATATGTATATTCTATTATATGCCAGCCCCTGCCTCTTACCCTGAGGCCCTGGGTTCGATTCTCGGCTCCTTCAGGGATTTTAAAAATTGACGTAAGTGGTAGAACGGGGTGCACTCAACCTATTGAGGACGAGTAGCTGCCAGACAATGAGGCAACGCCACGGTCACTGAAACCAAGATTAACGGCCGAGGGTACCTGACGCGTTGACCACGTGTCACCCCGCAATCTGCAGGCCGAATGGCCGGGCAGTGGTCGCTTGCTCATGGTAAGACGAAGAGAAAGTGTAGCCCTCGTACACACAGTTCAGAGAGACTGCACCTTGTACGCTGTTTTATCAGCAATACTTCTGGTTATACTGTATAACATCGTCTGGACTGACATTAATATTGTCTCCATACAACTTCATCCTCTGTACCCAGGAATAATTCACCATGCCAAAGGACTCATCGTGCAGACCAAACTATTCTGGACAACAATGTTTGTGGTTCTGTACCGCAATTCCTTGTCAAAGTTATAACAGGTCATGATAAAGTTGGCAAATTTCCAAATTTTCTGACGAACAAATTAGCTCCTTACAGAAGTGGAAAGTTGGCTACACTGTTTAGTTCTTTTTGGAACATCTTGATTATTATTACTATTTATTTGAGGGGCTTTCGTCATCGATGTCATGAACCTCGTGTGTGTATTTGGGTGGCTAGGATTTGGAAAGAGGTGGCCGTGGCCCCAAATTACGGGCCATCCCCGTATTATTCGGAGTAGAGGGGCTCAGTGGAATAAGGGCCCATCCCAACCAACGGCCGACTTTGAGTTCTGTACAGCAACGGTATCTGGGAGCCATCTGCAGTCAATGTTCACAAGCTCGAACTTCAATCTTTACTCAATAGGTGGGGTTTGACATGTTCTTTGGAACATTATGTTTTGAACTGTCGCTCGCGCGAGTGGAATAAAGGCCCATCCCAACTCCCGCCATGTGACCATATGTTGCTGCAGCAGTGCGAAGCATACCGCTCTCTCGTCAACATCGCGTGGCAAAATGCCTCCTTCGCCTGATTCTTGTGTTAATGTTGATGTTTCCAAGTCTAAGAAGCGGAAAAGAAATGTGCAGCAGTGGCGTAAAACAAAGAAGAAGATTCTACGAACCCGTGGAGAAGAGTATGTGTCGGCATCTGGGAAAGTAATTCCTGGTAAACGCCTGGTAAATATTGAACAGTGTTGCCGGACAACATACTGTGTTTACAGCACACTTTCTCAAGAAAGTAAAAAATATATATTTTTCGACTTTAACAAGTTACCTAGCTATGATATGCAAAATGCATATCTATTTGGCCTCATAGAAAAGCATAAGTGCAGAAAAGTATACAAGAAAGATAGGTTAGCCTACATCCTGACTTTTCGCAACGGAATGCAACTTACAAGTACTACGTCAAGGATCCAAAAACTGGTTTTAAACTTCAGTTATGCAGGACAGCATTCTGTACAGCACATAGCATATCCAGCAAACGTCTGAGAGTTGTAAGAGGTATGTAAATAATACTTCAGTTTTATAACGCGTAATATATATATATTATATTTCGGCCTAATGTTAAAATATATTGTTATTTGCTTCCGTTTTATGATTACAGGTAATGTAAATGCAGAGGATTTCTCAGGAGGGGGTTTGAACACTCCCCCTATGGACAAGCGTGGCTGCCATAAAAACAGACCCCATGCGATATCTGAAGAAAGAAAGGGCGTAGTGAGAAAGACAATAGAGAGTTTTCCCAGGTACACTTCACATTACAGCCGAAAATCTAATCCCAATAAGTCATATATAACATCTGTTCACTCCATATCACAGCTCTACAAACTGTATCTGGAGAAGTGTGAAACTGATAATGAAGAGTCAGTGAAGGAACATATCTTTCGTGATATCTTCAATACTGAATATAACATTGGATTTAAGCTCCCCTCAACAGATACCTGTAAGGTGTGTGATGAGGCACAGCAAACGGACCCAAAACCACCCGAGTATGAAGTGCATCTGCGGAAAGCTGAAGCAGCTTACACGAGTCTCTTAAAAGAGACAAACTAGCAAGTAAAGCTACAGACAGTGTGATACGTTAGTTATTACAATGGACTTGCAGCAAGCCCTTCCAACTCCTCACTTGCCCACTGAATGTGTGTTTTATCAACGACAACTGTGGACTTACAACTTTGACATTCACGTGTGCAACAGTGATACTGCAGTCATGTGTGTTTGGCCTGAGTCTGTTGCTTCCAGAGGTGCAGATGCAATCGCTAGTTGTTTGTTGAAAGCTGTGTCATTGATTGAGGAAAGGGTTGGCAAAAGGAAACTTATTGTGTATAGCGACTCGTGTGTTGGTAAGAACAAGAATTTTGCAGTAATGGGGCTATGGCTATATATGATTGATTGCGGATTGTTTAAGGAAATCGAACACAAATTTCTTGTGCCAAGTCACACTTTCCTTCCATGTGATCCTGACTTTGGTGTCATTGAAAAACTTAAAAAGGAAAACCCAAGTGGTTTATACACCTGGACAGTGGTGTGATCTTATTAGGAAAAGTCGCGTGAAGAAACCTTTCACTGTTATTGAAATGGGGACTGAGGATTTTAAAGATCTCAACAACTTAAACAACAAGTTCATAAAGAGAAATGTGACAGTGGAAAAACATAAAGTAGATAATGAAAGGCATCTCAGTTTCGGTTTGTGAAAGGAACCCATGCTATGCAAATAAAATTTTGTTTTGGGGATTTGGCTTCAGAAGAAACAATAAGTCTACAAAAAGGGAAGGGGAAACCGCCTGTACTACGTGACGTTGTGCTGAACACAAAATACCCCTGTGGCAGGAAGTTAAAGAGGGCTAAGTATGAGGACATTACGAAACTTATGAAATTTGTACCACCTGTATATCAAACATTTTACGAGGGCCTTAGTTCAGACAACAATGATATGGATGCCTCAATTATTGAACACCTGCAATAATGAGCTGTAAATCATGTTTCTTGAATCATTTAGTCATAATATAATAATAGTGCAAACATATACTACGTATTTCAATTCATGCTCCTATTATTAATTTTCTTACAGCATTTCCACTTTCTTCAGAAACATTCTATCGCACTAAACATTTGCAGGTAAAAGGGTCATTTTATGTAGAATATACATGCCAAATTTCATTTACGTGTGCTCTTTACATTTGGAATGATGTAAAATCTAACAAAACCCATTTTTTCTCAATACTTAGTCTGGATGGGATGGGCCCTTATTCCACTGAGCCCCGCAGGGAAAATACAGTGCGTTCGCTTACGGGTGAGGCCGGGAGAATCCTCGCTTGCCTGGCTGAGCTGAGACGCGCGCGCTCGCCAGTCAAGGTCGAGAAGGCATCAGTCAGTTGTAAGCAACTCAGCTGTTTTCCGGGTAGAGAAACTGTTAGACGCCTTATTAACAAACTAAGGACAAGAGGATCGCTAAATGCTTCAATTCCTAAGCGAAACCGAAGCGCATTGACGGAGGACAACATTGGTGAAATCCCGCCCGCCAGCGACAGCGTAGCTCGTGCCAGTCAAGCGAGGTTTCTCCACAATTATTAGGATTAGGATGGCTGAGGCTAAGTGAGCTCCAATGCAGCCTTCAGTCCAGAATTACATTTCATCGGGGCATTAGGCATGGCACCAATAACGCTAACTATTACACCACGAAGCGGTTTTATTTACTAATAAAATGGTAACAACATTGGAATATTCGGGGATGCTGTCGCAGATGAAAAACGCACGGATAAAGAGTTCGCTGCATTTCTATGCACAAGGCTCTAATTTGAAGGCAATTGTCTCTCTCGGACCTTTTTGGATATTTGAGTCAACCTAACGCTGCCCCGTATGAAGGTGTTCTTGATGTGGTCTTTCCTCGTAACACCACACATCCTTCTCAGCATTTTCATTTCGGGAAATTGTTACCGCTAGACGTGGAGCGGGCCTGTAGTGTATACATTACGTGATCTCTCCTCGTTATGGCTGCAGCGAGTGGTTGCGGGGCAAGATGGGAATGCATGTACCGTCATACAAAGAGAATACACCGCACAGCGCGTGATCCAGCATGAATCAAGCACACAAATGAGATGCGAAGAGGTTTCGCTGGCGACAACTGCACGTCTATCGCAGGCGTGTGGCTGGGCGGAGCGTATTAGTTCCGATTTCCGCCACCGGTAACAATTCGCTGGTAGGGTAGTAGCCTACATCCAGTCGCTTATATTATGACTGTACCGTTGGCCAAGTTTCTGCTCCATGTAGCATTGCAGGTCTCACCGCACATTTGTATGCTTTCCCTTTACTTGGACGTTAAGTCTCCTGTCACAGAGCACAGTAAACAACTCTTTCCAGTTAAACCAGGCAGCATGCATTCGGCGGGTAATTTCTAGGTCTAGAGTGCCATCATCAGATACAGAGGATCCCGGGTACTTGAAACTATTTCTTGCCTTGAGCTGGTTTCTATCCATTTGCAAACTTTCATTTCCAGTTCCTCCGTGGCACAGGTATTCAGTCTTGTTCTGGCAGATTTTAAGACCTCTGTCCTCTAGTGTTCTTTCCCAGCGTTCTAGTTTGAGTTCAAATTGGTTGTATATTTGTGCAACATCATCTGCAAATAGCATGCACCAAGGAGCTGATTTTCTTAGGCAATCAGAGAGCGCATTCATTAACAGATAGAAAATATAAGGACTCATTGCAGATCCTTGATGAAGACCAACTTTTACGATAATTAATAATTTTACCAATTTAACAACCTTACTTGGCAATGGTGAGGAGAGTTCAAGCACTGGAAACCTTCTCAGTTCTTGGAAATGCACTTAATACAACTTAAGACCGCTCCACAGCAGTGAGTGAGGACGCGGATGAAGAGATTAGATTATTTTCCAAGGCTGTGACTTCTTGCCCATCTGCATACAGGCAGTTTGACACAGTTCTCAACTGCAAGGTTAGTCTTCAAGTGCAAAATACTGTAATTAAATACCTCGCGTGCATTCATTCTTACTGCGTGTGAAATTATCAGATGTGGTTTTCTATCATAGTGGCTATCTATTTTGGCAACCATTGTGCCCGGGGCAAGGTTTATAGGGGTTATCAAGCGCATTGTTCGTGTATAAGTGCATGTCACAATTTACAATGTCGGCGCTACTGCTGGGAACACATTAGATAATATCAAGAAGATGCGTATTGCAGCAAACCTGGTGAGACAATGCAGCACTACACATTTCGCTTCACAAGCCACTTGTCCTCAAATAATGTAGTTTGTGAATTTCATCATATAATAATAATAATAATAATAATAATAATAATAATAATAATAATAATAATAATAATAATAATAATGTACGCTAACGAGATATGAGCCGAATCTTGTTGAATCTGTAGGCCCACAAAACGTAGACCACCGCAATAAATGTTATCGTAAAGCAAGCTGGAATAAGATGCGCTACAGACTACAGGCACTCATTGTCAGTTGCTGGCAGAGAGACATATTGGGCATAACACATAATGTCTGATTAATTGAAGAGAAATAAGATGTTCAGTAAAGAACATATAGCCTACTTTCTCCTAAATGCATGGGTATAGTTTTTGTCCTTTTCAAGGAGTATAATTGAATGTTAATTGTAGTAGCTTGTTGAAATACAACGTGCTATACGGATATTATACGTTGATTGATTGAATCCTCACCTGAATTATATATACACACACACACTAATACAGCCATCACAATAACACAGGTTATCAGACAAAATGCAACACTCACCCAAGTACACGGGGCTAAATGACCATGATGTCCATGCATCTCAAATGAAACAACAACAATAGTTTCCTGCCAAATCCTTCCTCGTATAAAAGTACACACACTAGTAACCCTACAGACAGGTTATCAGACAACTTCTACACACACCCAAGTACACGGGGCTACAAGACCATGATGCCGCAAAACCCTTAAAGAATCAACAACAACAATAGACTCTACCGCGGATCAAGGACAACGAATTTCAATTGCTGCAGTCGAGTGTTGAAGTATGTGGTGTTATAAGTATATATATAATTTTTGATTGCAAATACACACTATATAATGATTAACATTAAAACGTGCGAATAGTTATAAATCAATAAATACAATAAATGAAGTAAAACAAATTGAGCCTGCTTGGATTTCATCCACGAACCTCCAGAATATGAGTCCAGGTCGCTACCAGTACGCCACACATGTCGTACACTAATACATGGTTAACAACTGGTTTAGTATAACTTCACAATATTTTGTCTTGCAATAAACGATTTCATTAGCGTTTTCTGCCGTTTCTATAAACCATTTGATACTAAATATGTATTACTTTCTTCAGTACATTCCTAAGAGGATATAAACTTACGAAGTTACGGAATCATATGGATTTACGAGCAAACAATAGTGGCCATTTAAACCAACGGGACGGCACTAACAAGCACTGTCAGCCTGAACTATTAGTCGCTCCAGCGGTTATATAATCTATTTTATGTTCGACGATGTCGAAATGTAAATATTATATGTCAGAAAACTGTATCATAATGCGGGTCATTATAACACTATTTTTCATTATGAAACAGTTTCTCCCACCAATCAGAGCTTAAGAAACAGTTGTGTGACCAATTAGATGAGGATAGCATCGCACTTGCGCTGACTTCCACGACCTCCTATTTTAAATTTCACTGCGTGGCTAGTGTCATAGTGGGGTATTTGAGGAGGCCATAGTCTAATACAAGGTATTCTCTGCGTCACATACGCTTTGTTCAGTACATAAAACTGGCGAAATCTCGACAGATATTTATGAATATTTTTGTTCGAACATAAAATAGTTATAATTATCGTCGAACATAAACAGTCGTATGCAACTCGCCTATAATGGGCACTCGTATGGAAATTATAAAACTCGCTACGCTCGTTTTATACACATACTCGTGTCTTAATTATTGCCATTATAGACTCGTTGCATAATGTACTCTTAAAATGCTCATATCCTACCGGTAACTTCCTTGAAGACAGTTTAAACCTCCCTATGCACGATTATCGTATTTGGTAAGGCCAGGCCTTGTTGAATCGTAAGTTACGGTTTGGGTATAATACTTAAATGATTCATGCATCCGCCATCTTAAAACTATTTGGCTATGGCCTAGTAGTTTGGGCAAAAGACGCTTCTCACATTGAGGTATATTGTTGCAAAATTTGGTAGAGATCGAATGATTAGGTTAATCGTAATTTGATTTAAGCTCAGAACATTTGAGTGGGTGTCATTTTTTTTTACGATGGTGGCTATATACAACATGACACTGAGTTGTCCCTTGCTAGTGCTACCTCTGTACCAAAGTTGGTTCGATTTAGTTTCGTTGTGTTTGAATTGATAGCGGGGATCGATTTGTACACACATACACGGCCACCATCTTCAAACTATTGGGCTGCTGACCTTGTAGTTTGGTCAAAAGACGCTTCCCGCATGAAGGTATGCAGTTGCAAAATTTGGTAGAGATCAGATGATTAGGTTAGTCGTAATTTAAATTAAGTTTTGAACATTTGGGTGCCCGCCATGAAGTTTCCATCAAGATGGCGGCGATTTGAAACATCACTCTGAGGTGCTCTATGCTAGTGGTATCTCTGTACCAAATTTCGTTCAATTCAGTTTCATCGTGCTTGAATTGATATGGGGGGGGGGACAGACATACCAAATGGCACACATATACACACACAAAGAGACACACTATTTTGGGTCCTGTGTAGATCTCATAAGTCTAATTCCATTTTTTGCAAAAATCGAAAGTAGGCTAAACAATACACGGATCAATTTAATCAAATGACGTTCAATTACTATATCAATATACCGACAGTGGTAGCTACGCTCGCTAAAGCGCAGCGTTAGGACATGGGGCAAGCTTTCTGCTGACTCGGTAGACGCGTGGGTTCGAGCCCCACCGTCGGCCGCCCTTGAAATGGTTTTCCGTGGATTCCCATTTTCAACACTAGGCAAATGTTGGGACGGTAACTTCTGACAGGCCACGGCCGCTTGCCCAGTTTCATTCATCTTCATCAATTCCATCTCTCATCAGGCGCGCAGGTCGTCCACGGGCGTCCACTAAAAAAACCTTCACTCGGCCTCTCAGGAGGCCACACGACTAAAAAAAAGTATATCAATAATTCTCTCATTTCCAGCAATACGTTCTTCTGCGTTCTATGGGGAAGCTTCATACTGCTCGTTTCACTAAGATTTAGACGACATTCCTGTTTTTCAAATCATCAATGTTCTACGGATGTGTTGAACTTCAGCCTGTCTTGATAATTTCTCAGCTAGATCATTCCTTCTTAGCCGTTGCTGGCTTGAGAGTAAGGTAGAAATGTTCCTAGATTACACACAATTTTCTTTCTTTAAAAGAGCACTTTTGAATTTAAATTAATTTAAAATATTGTCAATTTTTTGTCTCTTGAAATGAAGTAATCGAGCCCACGAAACCCGACATTTTGTTTACGAACGAACTGATTGTAATAAAATGTTGATATTGATTTGACAAAAACAGTATGTCGCGCGTGTCGTGGTGCGCCCAGTCGTGAGCTAGGGGAAATGACAGTACGAATTCAAAACCCACGACCCGGGGCCTTCGACCAATCCATTTAGCCACGAAGCCGTACAAGTAGAAACTGATTTAATTCTTATTATCATATATAATAATTGCAAATGGGGGTAATTCCCCGGTGGCAAATTCTACAATTACAGAAAATTACCAACAATAATATCAAACACAATATATTGTACCCATGTGAGTAATCTCGATGGAAAATATGCTTCTGCCTCCAGCTAGCTTCAGGACTCGAGGGTGTACCGTCCTCCCACTGAGCAGTTGCATACTTTGGATTTGAGGCTAAAAGGTATCAACTCTACAATGATAAAGCACAACTCTATTCTAAAACTTTAATTCAGTAAATAAAATCATGGCTTTAAACAAACAAAACAATCCCCATAACCATAAAACAAAAGCAAACAAAAATTACTTTCCACAATCCACCAATATGAACATAATATAATCATAATAAATCATATCATACCACAAACCTTTACCCTTATGTGAACATCACAAAGATATTCTAGTGCGCTGATGCACGTACAACTTCAGAAACAAACTGTACATTGACACTACTGTCATACAATGTGACTTCTTTAATATCACAACATTACTGATTCATTAGACCTTCTTAATTTGACAATTATGTGTACCGTGTGTGTTTTGATCTTTCTTTTCCCACCAAATGCTTCACATGCATAGGCCTATTCTGGTGTTGCACAGCAAACTACGTGCAACTCCATATTTATGTAAGCTACCCCTACTCTTCCTCTATTTATATAGTTCCACTGCATGCCGTTTTGTGATTTCATATAAAAACGTTATGTTATTGTTGTGTCGGATGGTACAATCAAACTACCTTGCGCGCGTAGCCTGTGGAATCTGGTAACCAACTTCTGAAAAAGTTGTCAGTGACAGTATAAATGCAACGTCTAACCATTCGTTAGATAGCTAAAATCATGAACCATCAGGATAATATATAATTATCAACGTATTCTAAAACCACATGGCTTCATTACTCAACATAACAATATTTCACTTCATATCATTAACAGGGTCTAAAATCTGTTCCTTTCAACCTTACTTTTACGGTCCGTCTGGCCGTCCCCAGACCCTCTCCCCGAGCGGTCGGCATACAATAGCAGTGGGTTGGGTTTCCACCCTAACTCGACCCCCGCTTTTATGTTTGAAGGCTTACTTCCAAAGCATTGTAAGATTTTACAAGACAATACTGTGCTCCCAATGGCACACATATCTCAATAGATTTTAAGTGAATATTATGCACACAGGTAGTGAATGAGCTTTATATTTATTCCTACCCCGAGGATAATATAACTGGCACCAAACAAGGCCCATTTCAACATGAAGGTACGAGGTTCGTAAAACATTGGTCTATTAGGCAACCGGTGTCTTAAATAAATTATGCGGTCAGTCCAAGCTGCCGACATTTGAGGTTCGCTTCAACAAGCCGAATCACTCAACAATATGTTCTCGGGAAATCATAGAGTGACGAGGTGTCCAAACGTTTGCCTCGCACCTACATGTGATTCCAATCCGGAACATTTCACATCCATCATCAGAGTTAGGGTCCAACACTAAACACTCTGGCACAAATCATATCTCCAATTATGCTCATGGCATAGGAGACTTCATACGTAGAATAGACCACCTGGCTCCTTACCTAATGTTACGACTTCGTCCTATAATATTAAGAGAAATCTATCAATTACTCTATAAGCTTCTCACATAAGCTGCAAATTCAATTCACTAAAAGCCCTTCCATTCCTGGCATAATTATATTCCCATTAATACAATATATTCTGATATCAAACTCTTTCTTTAATCCCGTAATGTAATCTTACTGTATAATCTTACTGCTTGGATCGATAAGTCTTGCAAATAGCGTAATTATTTCCTGTTTACAATAATTTCCTGATGCGTTCATTAATACCTTTGATATTCTTAATCCTTATTATTATTATTCTCACTGAAATAAATTACCAAAATCATTCCTTATTATTATTATGATTTCTGACATATTTTACCAAAATCATTCCTTATTATTATTATTATATTTCTGACATAATTTACCAAAATCCGACACAACCAATCATCTCAAAACTCGAACAACTGTGCTCGTAACATTTACATAACTGATTGCCATCTTAATTAATAGTGGTAATGATTAATCCACTTATTGATGCACATTAACATCTCAACTCTATAAAAATCAATACAATAATGACTAAACCTGGAGGGTCTACCTCCTAATCTGATTCTTACTGGCATCTTTACTGAAATCACATAACATGCATTGGCCTATATTCTCTAATTAACCATAATTTGTGGGGTACTCACATATCTCAAGGCTTCTCATGGTGGCTTCAACCAATCATATCCTTCCAAGTCGCCCGCCATATGCAGGTTTAACGCGACATATTCATCTTGAATACACACATTTTATGACACACAACTTCCGTTAACCATACGGCACTTTGCATTTCTATAATGAAGCTATTGCTTCCACACATGTGACACTTCATAACACTTATAAAACCACTACTTTAAAAGATATTTTACATATGCTTTATACACAACACACGTCGCTTTGTACACTTTTCATTGCTTGAAATTCCCTAGCAAAGATATCAAAATTGCAGGTGTCGACGGCATCTCCCGTGCTCCTATCAACTCCTGATTGAAAGTCTGGTTTACCTGCCCTCGGAATTCACCAACAGTTTTTATCCATACTCCTACGGTAAGCTTCCTGCGTCGCATAGATATGCTAACTTCCGTCCTGAGCGTTATTATTTGGTATTCTAAAACATCACCAAATGCTTCGTAAAGTTTCTCCCAGCGCATTCCAGCGTAATTAGACATGAATGATCAGTCGATATTTGATACATTGCGCTTAACACTGTCCATAACTTTACACAAATTATTATTATTTACAATAGTTCTGCCACTCATCTTACACGGTGCTTCCTAAGTGAACACGCCATTGTTCGTACTGCTGAGTATACCTGCAGCACGACTATTATTAATAACAGCTTATTAAATGCTTCACTCAAATGTAAAAATCTTTGTGCGGGCGTCCTTTCATGCACCGGACCAACATATGTTCCGCCATGACGACTGTCTGCGCCTCTCTTGACAAACTGTGACAAACTGGTGTGAGACTGGCTTAAGACTGAATGCAACTAACGTAAGGCTGACTTAAGACTGAAGTGCTCTGCCAAGGGTCGACTCCCTTATATCGGATTCACACAGAAAGTAGAGCGCAATCTTCCCGCGGGATCTCGGCTCCTCTCCCAGCATGATTCTGGTCTCGAAACCATGTTCATTGGGTTCCTTTTCTTTCACTGATCCCAGAACTATCTGCGTGCTAAAGAATCGCTCGGCCAATTAATTAATATTAATTCCTTTCTTCATAGCGTGGGCACGCTACCTCACTGGGATTCCCTGGCAACCTCCTCAAATCCCGCCAAGAACAATGATAGTCCTACGGTCCTTCCGCACTTCCTTAAATATGCGTCAATTTCGCAGATTAAAGGCTCTAAAATTAGCCTCCAGTCTAAAGATTCACCTGTGGGCAAGTCTTATGTCATTTCGTTACTCCAATCACGAGTAATCAATGATTTTCCTTGTGATCTCTCCCCACCATTCTCAAATCCATTCTCCGTCGGGGAAGAACTGGGTCATTATTCAGGCCCTCACCCTCTTCCAGACGACAGAATGAGGTCAGAAAGATTGACTTGGCTCCACTGAACACCTCCCACAATTCTGGGCCTATTTGTAAAATGTCAACTCTGCACTTGCAGTGCTCCAAGCCCCGTATAGCCTACACCAAGTAGTCTAATAGTACTGTATTCTGCTCAATTTCCCTGCATTATTTTTATAAATAATGTCACTGCAACTGAAATCACACCAGTGATTTAATATACACTTCTCTCTAGGGGTTTTTACAATGAAACTCCCTCCACAGACTTCGGGTTCGTTCCCTGGTGGAACCTTTATACTGAGATCACAGTCTCTGAGAACCACGTTCGATTCCAGTCAGCATAACCCCCTCGGGTTCATATTCCCCTTGCGAAACTTATAGAAGTCAATTGCAAGTGGCTCTCTATAAGTAACCAGCTGACTGTCTATCACTGTCTTTGTTTACATCTGGGGTCCTTCACCTCGTCTGGCTGCGAGTAGGTTAGTACAGCTCCCCATTCCACGCTGCGCTCTTCCTAAGCTGTTCATTCTCCAGGCGGAGGGTCATATTTATGGCCTCAACCTCTCTCGCCGCTGCAACCATTTCTTCATAGAATTCTCGCAGACACTGTCATCTTTGTTGTTCGTCCCTTCCACTGGGCAAACTGTCTGCTTCTCGTTCCGTCTTGCCGCTCGAACTTTCAGGTCTGACTGCTTGTCTGACTTCGCTCTCCACGTTGAGTTGTGTGTGCGCTGTTAATACTTCTTCTTGTTCGTCGAATTCTTCTGGCGGATAATAAACCTTTAAATTGGCTACATTCATAACGAGCTCGTTTCCAGTTTCTAAATGCTTTAACCTGTATGCATTGTTCTGTAGGTCTCTTATCACCTCGAACGGGCCGTGGTAAGCAAAAATGAACTTCTTATACTTCCGTGCCTCTGGATCTGAACTGGCTGGTTTCCTAATTAAAACTTTCTCTCCGACGAGAAGCGGTCTATGATACCTCTTCGCACGATTTCTTCTCTGACGTCTCTCCGCCTGTGCTTTGAGATATTCTAAGGTTCGTTGGATCCTCAATTCTCGACCTGGCTGTGCGTCTACTGGTAATGGAATGACACCATTCCACGGTCTCTCCGGTCTCTGATCCAAATGTAGAGTCACGGGAACCTGACCTGTCGCCTCATGTACAGTATTATTTATACAGTATTCAATTACTTATAGGAATTCAATCCAACGCCAATTCGCTTCAGAGCAGTAGATCTTCATGTATTTCTGGATCTCTCTCATTACTCTTTCAACTGGACTTGCCTCAGGATGGCGAATGGTAGATAAAATCTGCCTAATTCCTAGAGTTTCCAGTTCTCGACGAAATTCTGCACTCGTAAAGCAACTTCCGTGGTCCGAGAGAATGTTATCTGGCTTCCCAAGAATCGGAATAACTCTCTCTTTCAGGCGTTTCAAGACCTGCTTTGAACTTGTCTTTTGTATGGGGCATAATACCACCATTTTCGAAAATACATCCATGGCTACAAAAATGTGTCTATTGCCTCTACGTGCTCTAGGCAATGGTCCAAAGTTGTCTATGCTCAATAACTGCCTTGGCTTCTCCGGTAACAACGGGATAGGTCGTTGCCTCATTAAAAAGGGATTTGGCTTTACCCTTTGGCATAGATCACATGTCCTAATAGCATTTCTCACCGTTTCTCTCAACTTAGGCCAAGTAAATGCTTCCTTCAACAGAGCACAAATTTTGTCTATCCCCGGATGTCCAAATGCTCTGTGTGCTAGCCACACCAATCTCCTCTGCAAAGCTGCAGGAATCACAATCCTCTGACGTGTATGATCTACATCATCCCACTTGTGTAATATCTGATTATACCATACATAATCTGTTGCCAATGCCCCTGCCTCTCTGTATATTGCAGTTCCCCTTGCTAAGCGTCCCTCGAAGTAATCGATCATCATCTTCAACCACGGGTCTTCGCGTTGTAGGTTGGTAAGGTTCCTCAAGTCATCCAACGTCTTCTGATCTCGATTCTCAATCTGGACAGCTAACGCTTCCTCTTCTCTAGGGTAAATGCTTAATATGTCCGGTATTACATTCTCTTTCCCTGGACAGTATTCTATTTCCACATTAAATTGCTGAATATACAGGGACCATCTTGTCAATCTCTGGCTAGACAAGTCTGTTTTTAACAAAAATGTTAAAGCTTTATGGTCTGTTCTGAGGACTATTTTGAAGCCATACACGAGTTTATGCCAAGATTGCAACGCGTACAAAATTGCGAGCAACTCTATCTCTGTGATCGTGTAATTTTTCTCATGAGCTTTCAGCCTCCTACTTATAAAGGCAATAAAAATTTTCTTTTCAGGCTGGTCAACATTTTCCTGGAATAGCATCGCTCCGATCCCAATAAGTGATGCATCCGTCTGTATGATGAACTTCTGGGTATAATCCGGGTATCCCAGCTTCACATATTCCAAAAGCATTTGTTTTGACCTCACGAATGCTTCCTGACATTGCTCCGTCCAATTCCATCTGCCGCCTTTCTTCAATAGGTCCTGCAGGGGTGCTACTGTCGCAGTATAGTTTGGGCAGTGGTTCGAAAAGAATCCAATTACTCCCAAATACTGTCGGACGTGTTTAACTTTCGTGGGTCGAGGGAAATTTCGAATTACCTCCAATTTATCTGGATTAGGCTTCACTCCATTTGCATCAATAACATGCCCTAGGAATTTGACTTCCCTCTGACAGAAGTGCGATTTCTTGATATTAACCTTAAAGTTAGCTTCTCGAAGGTCATCTAGCAACTTCTTCAGGTCTCTCATGTGCTCCTCCAGAGATTCTGATGTGAGTAGAATGTCGTCTACATATCTGATGGTACTCTCTTTCACTTCATCTGATAGATTGCGATCTAACGCTCTTATCAGTGTTGAACCAGCTGTTTTCAACACAAAAGGTAGCCTTAAAAATGTGTATGTATGTTGATCAAACATAAATCCCGTCAACAGACTAGTTTTCTTCTCTAATTCAAGATGATGGAAACTGGATGTGATGTCCAGATTTGTGAATACGGTTTTCCCTTTGAACTTCCTGAGGATCTCTTTAATAGGTGGCACTTGGTCAAATTCTGGAATAACCTTCAAATTTAAATGTCTCAGGTCCAGGCAGACTCTGACAGTTCCGTCTGTCTTTGGTACAATTACCAATGGACTTACATAAGGCGTAGGTGTCTTCTCAATAACACCGGCCTCCAACATTCCCTGAATTGCCTCTTTCACTTTAGCATAATGCTTTTCTGCTATAGGATAGGGTTTCTGCCTAAATGGTGTCCAATCACTGACTTGAAAAGCATAAGTGAAGTTCTTTATACGACCAGGTCTCGAATCAAAGACTTCCTTCTGTTCCAGTAATAACTGCTTTAAATTTTCCTTCTCTTTTAGCCCAATTTTCGCTTCTTCTAGTTTTTCCGAAATATATTCTTCCAGTTTGGGTTCCAAATCTTTCTCCAGGTCTGTGGCTAGTGTTTTCAGCTCTTCTTCTAACTGCTCAATAACTAACACTTCTTCCTCAGCCGCCTCTCTGTATGTATGCCATACTTGTTCACTTGACCCTGGTTCAATCTCATTGAGTGCGACCTCCAAGCCTTCAGCTTCTTCATTCACATGGAACATAACCCTGTCCTGTGCTAGGTCGATTATCACTCTGTATTCCCTTATAAATTCTGCCCCAATGAGTAGGTTATAAGGCAGTTTGTTTACTAACAGAAAACTCTGTGAGAAAATAGAGCCTCCTATCTGTAAATCTAGGAATACCTGATATTTACATATCATCGTTCTGTCTGGAATTACCCCTTTTATCTTGACACTAGAGATCGGTATTTTCAAAATATTCTCTCTCCGGGCTACTTCATCATATAAAGCTTGTGTCATAAGGCTCACTGTTGACCCCGTGTCTAACAGACTTCTTACTTTTAATCCTGCCACTCTTACTATTATAATAGGCAATTCTCTCTTGACCATGACCTGTGGTCCTCCTGTATCCTCGATTAGCTCTTCTGGTTTGGCTATCCAATTGATGATGTTAACAGACTTCCATCCCTCAGTCTCGAACTCTTCTAATTTTGGCGTTTTTTTTTTCTTCAGCGCCCGTCCCCTTGGAGTTTCTTCTCTCCTGTTCGCTGCGTTGTAGCTCCAAACTCTTAGCTCCATCTCCATATCTGTCTGGCGATGTCCTGTTCTGCATAACTTCTTGCCAGCGGACTTGTTGTTTCTGGGGCTCATCTCCCCTCTCCTCGAGGTATCGCAAAGAAGCGTGATATCGTTCTTCTACCTCGTCATCGAAGTTACTTCTTCTTTCTTGGGGTCTCCAATTTCTATTGTTGCCTTCTTGGCCATTGTTACCTCCATTGTTTTGGTACGGTTTACCCCTGGTATTCTGCTTATTCCACGAATTTCGACCTCTTCCTCCTCTATTAGCATTCCCTTTGTACTTTGACTGCCATCTTCTGGGTTCCCGTTCCCATTGCCGTCCATAGGAATCTAATGTTTCAGTGCTCGTAGCTTTGTTGTTCCTTGGAGCTTGCTGTTGGTCAGTCTGCGTGTTGGTCACGTGTACCTGTTCCACGGTTCGACTCTGACGCATCGTATTTGCTGTTGTGAGGTCCAGTTGTCTAAGAACTGTCTCCATTTCTATAGCAGTTTTCGCATTAGCCGAGATTAGTAGTCTTTGGATCTCGTATGGAAGCTGCTTGGCGATAGCAATACATAATTCCAGCTCGCTCGGTTTTTGATCCAGTTCTTTGAAGCGACACATCTGCGATATAAAAAATTCTGCATACTTCGTTTGGTTGTTAGTGCTGTATTTCTTTGCATATAAATCCAACCGTAAATTCTGTTGGACCGCTGCGTCCCAGTATCTCTTCAAAAATGCCTCCCGAAACTGCTCAACAGTATCGAAAGTGTAGCGGAAGCTGCGAAACCATAATGCACACTCCCCCTCTGTTAATTTCTCTATAGCTCGTAGCCTGCGCTCCTGTGGTATTCGCGCATCATTCAGATATTCAGTCACTTCCTTCAACCAATATTTTGGTGTCATATTACAGTGGCTACCTGAGAATTTCCTTGGTTTTTCTTCGCTTGCCTTGATGACGTCTATCACCTGGGTGTGCATAGCATTTTCATGTGGCGTCGATGCCGCAACTGGTACACCTGGCGTCATATAAGGACTTTCGCCTGGGCCTGTAGCACTCCTTATTATAGGTTGGGTTTCTAAGTTTGCCCACCTTGTTTTCCTCATATCTTCCATGCTGCCTTCACTTGACTTAGGATCTTTCAGAAGTGTTTCCTCCTGTGCGATTATCCTAGTCTCCATTTGATTGTGGCGCATCTCTGCTCTTTCCAGACGAGTAATGACTTCTTTCTCTATTCTTGTAAGCCTATCTCGATTTTCCTCGGCTACTTGAAATATTTTCTTCTTGTCTTCTTTCAGACTTTGTTTGATATGGGAGATTTCATCCTCTACATCTTCCTTAATTTGAGCAAGGGTCTTGTCGCTTGCCTCTGTTTTCTGGCCTTCTCTCACTTCGAGTTCTTCCCTCAATCCTTTGATTTCTTCTCGAATGTGTCCATTGACCTTTGACATTTCCTTCTGGACCTTAATAATTTCACCTCTATTCTCCTCTTGCCTTTTGTTGACTACAACAATGTCACTCTGAACTTGGTCCAGTTCTTGATGAACTTTGCTTATCTGGCCCTTCATGTTTCCTACCAGCTCTTTACTCTCGTTAACGACGGCTTTAATTTCACCTATTTCCTGGCATTGACCTAATATATTCTGGTCCTGTTTCTTGAGATCACCGTGAATTGCTCTAGCATAGCTTTTCAATTTCTGGTCCCATTTAGAGTCGTTCTCCTCTAATCTCTGGTCTACCGTTCTCGTAAACTCTGAAAATTGTTTCGCTTGGCGTTCGAGATTCGCCTCATTTTGGATTTGAATATCCTTAATGTCGTTAGACAACGCGTCTAACCTACTCTTGGTTTCATCCTGAGCATGCTTACACGCTTGTAAGTTACTTTCGAGTTTGGCTTCTATGGCCTCGAACCGTTTATCTGTTTTAACCTGCATTTCCGATACAATGCTTACAACAGTTTCTGTTACTTCGGTCTTAATTACCTCTTGCATTTGACCTAACTTATTATTCAATTCAACTTTATTTGCATCTAAACGGTTGTTTATTTCAACCTGATTAGCATTAATTGCCAGCTGATTGGCATCTAACCGATTGCTCAATTCAACCTGATTGTGATTAATTGCCTCCTGATTGGCATCTAAACGAGTGTTTATACCCTCCTGGAAAGCCTTAGCTTCCAGCTTATTTTGCTCGTTAACAGCATCAAAATGCTAATGATAATGAATAGAGTCATGGGAGGTGGTCCACGTTAAGACATCGCAGCAACCCTCCAAGGTCTCGGTTGTACTGTCGAATGCCCCACTTGGGTCTCGCCATGATAATGAATATGCATACTAGACGTATTGCATTATCAAAATTTATATTGTGCGTATCAGAGCTTAGCTATATTAGGTGCGGTCCTCCCCTACTTCATGTTAATTGTTACTTTAATAGAGTTGTGTGCATTAGATATAGACCGACTTTAGTTGTACCTATAGCTCAAATCACTGTACAGGACATCATTTCCCATGTACCCATGTGAGTAATCTCGATGGAAAATATGCTTCTGCCTCCAGCTAGCTTCAGGACTCGAGGGTGTACCGTCCTCCCACTGAGCAGTTGCATACTTTGGATTTGAGGCTAAAAGGTATCAACTCTACAATGATAAGGCACAACTCTATTCTAAAACTTTAATTCAGTAAATAAAATCATGGCTTTAAACAAACAAAACAATCCCCATAACCATAAAACAAAAGCAAACAAAAATTACTTTCCACAATCCACCAATATGAACATAATATAATCATAATAAATCATATCATACCACAAACCTTTACCCTTATGTGAACATCACAAAGATATTCTAGTGCGCTGATGCACGTACAACTTCAGAAACAAACTGTACATTGACACTACTGTCATACAATGTGACTTCTTTAATATCACAACATTACTGATTCATTAGACCTTCTTAATTTGACAATTATGTGTACCGTGTGTGTTTTGATCTTTCTTTTCCCACCAAATGCTTCACATGCATAGGCCTATTCTGGTGTTGCACAGCAAACTACGTGCAACTCCATATTTATGTAAGCTACCCCTACTCTTCCTCTATTTATATAGTTCCACTGCATGCCGTTTTGTGATTTCATATAAAAAACGTTATGTTATTGTTGTGTCGGATGGTACAATCAAACTACCTTGCGCGCGTAGCCTGTGGAATCTGGTAACCAACTTCTGAAAAAGTTGTCAGTGACAGTATAAATGCAACGTCTAACCATTCGTTAGATAGCTAAAATCATGAACCATCAGGATAATATATAATTATCAACGTATTCTAAAACCACATGGCTTCATTACTCAACATAACAATATTTCACTTCATGTCATTAACAGGGTCTAAAATCTGTTCCTTTCAACCTTACTTTTACGGTCCGTCTGGCCGTCCCCAGACCCTCTCCCCGAGCGGTCGGCATACAATAGCAGTGGGTTGGGTTTCCACCCTAACTCGACCCCCGCTTTTATGTTTGAAGGCTTACTTCCAAAGCATTGTAAGATTTTACAAGACAATACTGTGCTCCCAGTGGCACACATATCTCAATAGATTTTAAGTGAATATTATGCACACAGGTAGTGAATGAGCTTTATATTTATTCCTACCCCGAGGATAATATAACTGGCACCAAACAAGGCCCATTTCAACATGAAGGTACGAGGTTCGTAAAACATTGGTCTATTAGGCAACCGGTGTCTTAAATAAATTATGCGGTCAGTCCAAGCTGCCGACATTTGAGGTTCGCTTCAACAAGCCGAATCACTCAACAATAAGTTCTCGGGAAATCATAGAGTGACGAGGTGTCCAAACGTTTGCCTCGCACCTACATGTGATTCCAATCCGGAACATTTCACATCCATCATCAGAGTTAGGGTCCAACACTAAACACTCTGGCACAAATCATATCTCCAATTATGCTCATGGCATAGGAGACTTCATACGTAGAATAGACCACCTGGCTCCTTACCTAATGTTACGACTTCGTTCTATAATATTAAGAGAAATCTATCAATTACTCTATAAGCTTTTCACATAAGCTGCAAATTCAATTCACTAAAAGCTCTTCCATTCCTGGCATAATTATATTCCCATTAATACAATATATTCTGATATCAAACTCTTTCTTTAATCCCGTAATGTAATCTTACTGCTTGGATCGATAAGTCTTGCAAATAGCGTAATTATTTCCTGTTTACAATAATTTCCTGATGCGTTCATTAATACCTTTGATATTCTTAATCCTTATTATTATTATTCTCACTGAAATAAATTACCAAAATCATTCCTTATTATTATTATGATTTCTGACATATTTTACCAAAATCATTCCTTATTATTATTATTATATTTCTGACATAATTTACCAAAATCCGACACAACCAATCATCTCAAAACTCGACTTGTAACGTGTTTTTCGAGGGGTTTTTATGCAACTGGCATAAGTCAGTAGGAAGCCATTCTATATTTATTTACGCGGCAAATTGTTCAGCCGAGAGAATTTTTCATGTTAATTTATTATTATTATTAATTTATTATAATTATTATTTAGATATTTTCGGAGCATTTTATAAAAATTATTAGCATTCAGATAGGTTTTCTATGTCTTAGAAAACGCTATCATGCAAATTATTACGAACGACGATATCATAGAAAATTATCTGATTACGGAATTTTACGGAGTTTTTGTCAGTTAGGGTATTTGAGAGAGATGACTCACTGGGAATTCAAATACAAGCTGATTCCTGTCGAGAAGCATGACGCAATCTTGGGTCGCATCGTCAAGGAAAGGCGAATTGTTGAAACGGAACCCTCCCGCCGAGTGTAATGACCCAGAGGAGGGGAAGATCGCGTGGTGGAGCAGCCAATCAGGGAGGACCACGCAAGCTGAAGTCGGCTGAAGAGGGGGGGGGGGGGGAGCCAACGTGTGCATATATCGTTCGACGCGGCGTGGAACGAGGACATTCTGTGAGACATTCTGTGTAAGACGAAAGCAGTACGGTTCGACGCGGGAGTCGCTCCGATGTTCCGTGGAGTGGACGACTAACTTTTGTAAAACTTAACCAGTGTGGTTATACGAGTGTTTGGGTTCGATGTACGGACCATAGAATTATCTAATCTACCAGAATATCATCAAATTTCGACGAAGATGACGACAGCCAGGAGACTGAGGGAAGCTCACAGCATCATCAAGTACGAGGGAAATGCTTTGGCAATTTCCAGTGGTAAGCGCAAAATGACGCAGAAATACGCAATCTCTCATTTCTCGTTGTTTTACATTTTATATTTCAGTAACTTCATAGCTTGGAAATAAGAGTAAAATCAATTTATCAGACTCCGTTTTCACGTAATTTTCTATCGGTAATATTAAAATCGCAACGCTCCAATTTAACTTTTATACTTATTATTATTATTAATTTTGCTATTCTTGTTTTATGTAATAAATACATTTCTTTTACAATGCAATCTTTGCTTTCAGTAGGTAGCATTAGATATAGACCAATTCCTTCTCCTGATACAATTGTTTGTTGGGTTAATGGTCAAATCATACCACGATCTGAGTGAATAGAGTCTTGAATGTGTTCTGCCAGAGCTAGACGTTGTTAAATACAAATTTCGATTTCAACATTGCGTTGAGGTCTTGGCGCCCATTAAAACAACATAGCTTAGGCAAAGGTAAACAGTTACATTTATCTCCCAACAGTTAGGGGCTAGCAAAACGTTTCATTTGTACGCTCAACGTGGAGCAAAGTAGATATCGTTTCATTTGGCGCCCAACGTGGGGATGAAAACCTAATAACATTTGTGGAAGGAGAAGGGTATATATTTCTGTGCCTGTATTTTGGGGGTTATTTGTCTGTATCAGTGTATATCATTATGGGGGATGAGAAAGAAAGACAGATGAGGTTACGTAGTGGTCATCAACGGGAGAGTGATGATACGAGCAGTATGTCGAGTGATGGTAGTACCGGGGTAGCGGAGGTAAATCCCGATACTGAAACAGGGAGTGTAGGCGGCCAACCAGAATTAAAAACTTTACTTCTCGAGTTTATGTATCAGAACAAAGTTAGTAGTGATGCCTTAAATGCAAAGTTAGAACGGAATAATGCAAGATTAGAACAAAACAGTAGGGAAAATAAAGAAAGTACAGACGCTTTAAATGCAAAACTGGAACAAAACAACGCTAAACTAGAACAAAACAGTAAGGAAAATAGAGAGAGTACTGAAACTTTAAATGCTAAATTAGAACAAAACAGTAGGGAAATGAGTGACAAATTCGAACTGATTAGAGGTGAGATCAGGGGGGTGATGGAAGAAAAGGCTAAAGAGATTATTGCAGATGTAGACAGAAAATTAGGAAAAGTACAGGAGGAGTTGGAAATTAGAATCAGTACACAGGCTGAAAATTTAAAAGAACTAGTGCAACTGGAAACACAGCAGGTCAAAAAGCAATTGGGGGGAGAAATTGACAAAATTCAGGTAGCTACTAAAGAGGTTAAGGAACAGCTGGGGGGTAGAATTGAGAAAGTCCACTCACAAATAGTTGCAGAAGTAAATGATTTAAGAGAGAGTAATAGAGAGAGCATTAGCAAGATTGAGGAGAAACAAGCAAAGCTATATGATAAAGTAGAAGAATCAGAAGGAAACATTAAATTAACAGTAAACAGTATTGAGAGGAAGGCTGAGGAGAAAATCGCAGAGTTAGAATTGAAATTAAAAGCTAGGATCAGGCAAGAAAATAGTCAGAATAGGCCAGTTTTTGTGAATAGCACACACAGGGAGGTAGAACTGGGTAAGTTCAGCAATCGACAGGGGTGCCCAATGGAGTTCATGAACACTATAGAAAATAAATTCGGGGAGAGGTTGGAAAATGGTAGTATTGAGTGGTGCCAGGTAGTTGAAATTTTAGAACAAGTGTTTGTGGGGGAAACGAGGAATTGGTTTGCTGTCTACAGAGACAAGTTTACTGATATTAATGATTTTAAAATGAAATTCTGTGAAAAGTTCTGGAATGAGGTTATTCAGTCGCAGCATCGTGAGGGAGTAGTGTGTGGTAAATATAACCCTAAAGGAAGCTCCACCATGACCGAATACTTTTTAGGGCAGGTATTAGTGTGTAAATATCTGGATGGCTTGAAGGAGGAAAGTGATGTGGTAAGGTTGCTACTTAGGCACTTTCCCTATAGGATCAAGGAGGCTGCTTGTATCCAGAATGTAAAGACTATATCACAAGTAGAAAATTTGTTAAGCACATTTGATGCACTAGGGAGAGGGGGTTATGAGGACAATTTCAATCGGAACCAGGGTAATAATAATAATAATAATGAAGCCAGGCATCAAGAAGTTCAAGGGAACGGTGGCGAAGGGGCCAACGCTCAAAATAGAAATAACAATAATCAGCTAAATCAGAACAGAGGAAATGGCTATGGTAATCAGTATCAAGGGAGGAACAATGATTACAGGGGAAATCAATGGAGAAACAATGATTTCAGGGGAAATCAAGGGAGAAATTATAATGACAATGATTACAACCAGAATAGGGGTCAAGAAAGAGGACAGCCTAGTGGTAGTAATATACAGCCAAACAATGACAACACAGCCCAGAACAACCAGACCAGTTCAGTAGTTAGTAGTACTACGGCCAGCTGTAGCGGTTCTTTAAACGCGAACCAGGCTGCGAAGTAAGGTCAGAATCTCAGTCTGTAGCATGCCCTGTCCATACAATTATACAGGAACCCTATGACCTAAATGTAAGAAATGAATTATTACATGAACTAAATGATGAAGGTATTATTCAGGAAGTGGTTAGTAAGAGCCCCTTAGTTAAATTTAACGTGTCCGAGGCGTACACAGATGTTTTAATTGATAGTGGTTGTATGAAGAGTTGCATAAGTAGTGCATTTTATGATAAAATGAAAGGAACTGGAGTAAATTTTGAGGAGATGCCAATTAAAAGCACTTTTGTTATCACAGCTGTTGGGAAGAGGTCTAAAGTAATTTCTAAGCAAGTTTTAGTAGACATTAAAATTAATAATCATGTAGAGAAGCAGATTTGTCTTGTAATTCCAAATTTAGTATTCAGTGTTATCTTGGGTTCAGAGTGGCTAAGTAGAGTGTCTGGTAACTTATGTTATGATGTAGGGAGTTTGAAATTTAAATGGGGAGATTCTGAAGTAGAAGTAGCGTTCAATGACCATATTCAGAGGAGTAGTATTGTAGGTGTGATTTGTACTTTAAATGAGATATCGCCAGCCGTAGAGCGGGGTTCTCCATGTTTTGTGGGCAGTGTGATTACGAACGGAAGTCTAGAGGACTCGTTACGTGAGGCTGCATTTCAGGGTAATATAGAGGTGGAACAATGTGTTCGGCTCTATGATGTGTTATTGTGTAATAGGAGAGTTTTTGAGGATCGCATTGGTATGGCCAATTGCTATACACATTCATTGAACGTTATTGATAGGTCAGTATTCACAGGACATAGATATCCTGTACCTTTCGCTTATCAGAGTGCAGTTGAGGCACAAATTAATCAGAGGCTTGAAGATGGGATTATTGAGCACTCTAACAGTCCATATGTTAATTCTTTGATCACGGTACCCAAGACCGACGGCACTGTTCGTATTTGTTTAGACGCTCGTTTGGTTAACAGTAGAATTAGTTCAGATCAGCTGAAATCTATGTCAATAGAGGAATTAATGCAAACATTTGAGGGGAAGAAGTATTTCACTTGTGTAGATTTGAATTCCAGTTTTTGGCAAGTGCCACTTATGTACGAAGATAGACCATTTACAGCTTTTAGTCATAAATATAACCTTTATCAATTTTGTAGAACACCTTATGGGTTAAAGAGTAGTTCAGCAGCTTTAATTAGGGCTTTAAACATCGCATTAGGGGATGACACAGGAGAGTTTGTAACCATTTACATTGATGATATGGTAATTTGTTCACGCAGTTTTGAGGAGCATCTACGTCATTTAGATATAGTTTTTCAGAAGTTAGATCAGGCAGGGATCACTTTGAAGCTGTCTAAGTCGTCATTCTGTCAGTCAGAAGTGACATTTTTTGGTCATAGAGTGTCAAGTAGAGGTGTGACACCAGAGGAAAGTAGGGTTAGCATGTGTGGACAGTAGCAACAGGGCATCGTTACAGATACTGAGAAATAGGTAGGTAGAGCAACGTGAGGACGTTCATTTAAGGGAGCCACTTGCAAGGCTGGAAGCAGGTGACGCAGAAACATTTATAGTTTCCAAACGTATTGGAAAAACAGCATATGTGCTGGAGAATAGTGAGGGAAACAGATTATACGGGACGTATAATATACATAGTCTACGAAAATATGTGTCATAAAGTGAGTGTGTTTAGCTGGCGAGCCAGCCTATCAAATGAGTAAGTGTGGTATTTGGTGCGTGGAAGATCTGGTCTTCAAGGCAGGCGTATCAGAAGTCACACAGGGGGGTAGTATGTAAGTAAATGAGAGTTTTTAAGGTACAGGGAAATATGACGGGATTGTCGGATGCTCTTGAGCACTAAAATGTCTCGATACACCAAGGCCAGAATTTGGTAGCGCTGGTGAATTCCCATTTGCCTCCAAGAGATGGGTGAGCGCTTGAACAGGGTATTTTTGCTTAAGGCGTCCACGAGGCAAAAGATGGGCCATCAGAATGCGAGACAGTCCTTCATGAAACTCATACATATCAGCACACGTGATTTCTGTTTACGGCCTCGCCATGTAAGATTTGTAAGTGTGTAATTTAAGGTAATTTGTACAATGGTATTATTTCTGTGTTGGGAACTAGTATTAAGTAGAATATGGTCTACGAGAACTTAACAAGACAGGGCGATTACGGCACAGACATATTTGGTGTTATATGTAATGCGCATTTACTGTTTTTTTTTTCAGAAGTCAATATTAATTTAATCTACTATGCTCGTAACATATACATAACTGATTGCCATCTTAATTAATAGTGGTAATGATTAATCCACTTATTGATGCACATTAACATCTCAACTCTATAAAAATCAATACAATAATGACTAAACCTGGAGGGTCTACCTCCTAATCTGATTCTTACTGGCATCTTTACTGAAATCACATAACATGCATTGGCCTATATTCTCTAATTAACCATAATTTGTGGGGTACTCACATATCTCAAGGCTTCTCATGGTGGCTTCAACCAATCATATCCTTCCAAGTCGCCCGCCATATGCAGGTTTAACGCGACATATTCATCTTGAATACACACATTTTATGACACACAACTTCCGTTAACCATACGGCACTTTGCATTTCTATAATGAAGCTATTGCTTCCACACATGTGACACTTTATAACACTTATAAAACCACCACTTTAAAAGATATTTTACATATGCTTTATACACAACACACGTCGCTTTGTACACTTTTCATTGCTTGAAATTCCCTAGCAAAGATATCAAAATTGCAGGTGTCGACGGCATCTCCCGTGCTCCTATCAACTCCTGATTGAAAGTCTGGTTTACCTGCCCTCGGAATTCACCAACAGTTTTTATCCATACTCCTACGGTAAGCTTCCTGCGTCGCATAGATATGCTAACTTCCGTCCTGAGCGTTATTATTTGGTATTCTTAAAACATCACCAAATGCTTCGTAAAGTTTCTCCCAGCGCATTCCAGCGTAATTAGACATGAATGATCAGTCGATATTTGATACATTGCGCTTAACACTGTCCATAACTTTACACAAATTATTATTATTTACAATAGTTCTGCCACTCATCTTACACGGTGCGTCCTAAGTGAACACGCCATTGTTCGTACTGCTGAGTATACCTGCAGTACGACTATTATTAATAACAGCTTATTAAATGCTTCACTCAAATGTAAAAATCTTTGTGCGGGCGTCCTTTCATGCACCGGACCAACATATGTTCCGCCATGACGACTGTCTGCGCCTCTCTTGACAAACTGTGACAAACTGGTGTGAGACTGGCTTAAGACTGAATGCAACTAACGGAAGGCTGACTTAAGACTGAAGTGCTCTGCCAAGGGTCGACTCCCTTATATCGGATTCACACAGAAAGTAGAGCGCAATCTTCCCGCGGGATCTCGGCTCCTCTCCCAGCATGATTCTGGTCTCGAAACCATGTTCATTGGGTTCCTTTTCTTTCACTGATCCCAGAACTATCTGCGTGCTAAAGAATCGCTCGGCCAATTAATTAATATTAATTCCTTTCTTCATAGCGTGGGCACGCTACCTCACTGGGATTCCCTGGCAACCTCCTCAAATCCCGCCAAGAACAATGATAGTCCTACGGTCCTTCCGCACTTCCTTAAATATGCGTCAATTTCGCAGATTAAAGGCTCTAAAATTAGCCTCCAGTCTAAAGATTCACCTGTGGGCAAGTCTCATGTCATTTCGTTACTCCAATCACGAGTAATCAATGATTTTCCTTGTGATCTCTCCCCACCATTCTCAAATCCTTTCTCCGTCAGGGAAGAACTGGGTCATTATTCAGGCCCTCACCCTCTTCCAGACGACAGAATGAGGTCAGAAAGATTAACTTGGCTCCACTGAACACCTCCCACAATTCTGGGCCTATTTGTAAAATGTCAACTCTGCACTTGCAGTGCTCCAAGCCCCGTATAGCCTACACCAAGTAGTCTAATAGTACTGTATTCTGCTCAATTTCCCTGCAATATTTTAATAAATAATGTCACTGCAACTGAAATCACACCAGTGATTTAATATACACTTCTCTCTAGGGGTTTTTACAATGAAACTCCCTCCACAGACTTCGGGTTCGTTCCCTGGTGGAACCTTTATACTGAGATCACAGTCTCTGAGAACCACGTTCGATTCCAGTCAGCATAACCTCCTCGGGTTCAATATACAATTCATAATTTGTGAACTATAGTAATAACATCGTAGTATTGACACAACATTTCAATCTTCTCTTAAACACATCAACATGTTTGGGGAAAGGCTCTGAGACTGAGGCAGGTAATGAGTTCCAATTATCAATACCATGGTTAATGAAAGAATATTTCCGTTAATTTGTACGCTGTGGTCGGACCTTGACTTTATGTGGATGATCTGCCCTGCTCAGGTAGGTGGGATTTTCCAGACGTTTGCTTAGTTTTCCCCATCCTGGCCGATTAGTGTAAGTGTTAAACTTAGCGTATAGTCTGGATTTCGTCCTTCTATCTTCCAGAGATTCCCACCCTAGTTCTTCTATCATTCAAATTACACTACTTCTAGGATTAAAATCGTTGAGCACAAACCTAGCAGCCTTCCTTTGTACCATCTCCAGCTCGTTGATGAGCCCTACCTGATATGGGTCCCAAACCGCTGAGCCGTATTTCAAGATTGGCTCCACCAGGGTCAAATATCCTAATTCTATTGCGGTAGAGCTACTGCCTTTTAATACCCGCATTACAAAATGAAGTGATTTGTACACTTTGGAGACGACACAGCCCACATGAGTACTCCATTTCATATCATTCCTTACATGGATGCCCAAGTATTTGCACGAGTCTTCTTCTGCAAGTATTTCCGAGCCAATATTATATTGAAAATCATGCCTTCGCCCTCTCCCTATTCTCACGAGACTACATTTACTCGTATTTATCTTCATTTTGTTGTCAACCGCCCATTTATGAACCAGGTTGAGGTCAGTTTGTAACTGAGCGTTGTCTTGTGAGCTATGAATTTTTCTGTATATTACACAATCATCCGCAAACAATCGGCAGTCACTTCGAATCCCATTCGGTAAGTCGTTAATAAGTGCCAGAAATAACAGGACCCCAATCACACTACCCTGAGGGACACCTGACGTTATCAAAACGTCCTCTGAGAATACATTACCTATTTTAACCCTTTCTGAGCGACCAGTCAAGGACTCTTGAATCCAGAAAATTACCCTTTTATCAATCTTCGTTGCCGCTAATTTACGGAGTAGTATGTTATGTGGGACGATATCAAAAGCGTTCGTAAAATCTATAACTACAGCGTCAATTGCACCCCTGTCTAGCGAGTCATACTGAAAGAGTGATAACATTTGGCTCTCGCATGAGTACCCTTGTCTAAATCCGTATCGTCTCCCATTAAGCCATGATAACTTTCCCCACTTTTCCCTTAAGTAATCAGAATTAAGATGCTCCATCAGTTTACATATGATGGATGTGAGGCTAACAGTTCTATAGTTTCCCATTACCAAGCTGTTCCCTCCCTTGAATATTGGAACTAGTGTAGCTCTTTTCCAGTCTTCGGGTATTTGTGTGTTATTGATACATTAAACAGCACCCCCAAGTATCGCCCAATGGCTGTACCTTTCAGTTTTAGCACATCTCCACAAATATTGTCTGGGCCTTTCGATATATTTCTACGTAGCTTTTTAATTCTTGCTAGAATCGACGATTGGTTTATTCGGAAAGGTTGGATATCGGAATCATAGTTAAGATTCAACACATAGCTATTAAATTTATTAAACACACTACCATATATTTAATTCAATAGCAAATGCCTGTTTCTCAGTAATTAATTCACCATCTCCGGACATTATCATAGACAAATCATTGGAATTTCCCTTCCGCCTTCTAAGTAACTATAAAATTGTTTCCACCCATCACCCTCTCCCCCAATTAAGTTTTGCATATAACTATAGTGAGCAGCCTTCTTTTTGAGGACTATCTCTTTCGATAATAATTTAAACTTTAGCATATGCTCGTAACTGAAGCCTCCGTGACTTAGGCGGCAGCACGCAGGCCTCTCACCGCTGGGTCCGTGGTTCAAATCCCGGTCACTCCATGTGAGATCTGTGCTGGACAAAACGGAGGCAGACAGGGTTTTCTCCGGGTACTCCGGTTTTCCCTGTAAAAATTTCATTCCAGCAACACTCTCCACTATCATTTCATTTCATCTGTCATTCATTTAATCATTGCCCCAGAGGAGTGCGTCAGGCCTCGGCAGCCGGCACAGTTCATATCCTCGCCGCTAGATGGGGGCTCCCTTCATTCCATTCCTGACCCAGTCGGAGACTGGAAGCAGGCTGTGGATTTTCATTTCATTCATATGCTCGTAACTATCGTGTCGTTTGTTATAAGCTTTCCTTAATTTCCGTTTGTGTCCCCTGATTTCCCTTGTGTAATATTCCGGATCTGGATTTTCCTACAGTAATTTAAACGGGACGAATTTCTCAATAGCACGATCTAAGACATTTAGAAAATTTTCCCACAATATATTTATCACTCCCCTCTGACGCCCATCTTACAAATGACTCATTCATGCAATCCTGAACTTTGCTCTGATCTGCTCTGCTGTACTGAGATACTTTAACCAACGCCACCTAGAGAATAAGGCCTCCGCGCTCGGAAGCACGCGCGCCAAGAGTAGTCATTCCTCCCGGCCCTTCAAACGATGTTTCTACTCGCAAAGAAAACGCTCATATTGTTGCACTGTACAACTGTAAATGAACACTGCATAGCCTGCAAGTCTTTGAGTAGCCAGCATTGCTAAATTACCCGTAGGGGGAAGTCCTGTAACACCGGACGGCATGTAGTACCGGACACACTATAGTTCACGAAAATCTCACTAGATGTCAGCATCATGTAGAGTGCATTTAAAAGGTTTCTTCCAGTGTACGTCAGCGCAAGAAGAGTGAGTTTGTCACTCAAGCAGTAACCACGCTACGTGGTATTTTCTGATTTCCTGTGTTCATTCATGTGTCTCAAGTAAGTTTTGGAAGAGCATTGTACTGAACTAGGTAAGTGAATTGTTACTGTACTGAGAGTAGTTGTTTAATGTGGTCTTAATAACATGTTCACAAAGTATAAATTGAAAATGAAACGTATTTAGTTAATGGCAGGTGTTTCTTTAGATGCATGCTTGTCCTGTAAGACCGGACAGTACTATGCCCTGTACCATCGGACACGTAATTAGCTGTCATATTATTATTTGCAGGTTGAATCGCAAATAAAAACATGCCAAAAGACGACAAAAATGGGAAGAGGAGGGGAACGTGGTCCGAAGACGGTATGAAACTGGCAGTGAACCGCGTGCGTGCTAATAATTTGAGTGTTAGGGAAGCTGCAAGAAGTTTTAGTGTTCCAAAGAGCACTTTGCAGGACATACTAATAAAAATAAAGAGTGGAGGAGAAATTCAAATTACGCCGAAATTAGGGCGCTTCGATAGAACATTTTCAGACAATTTTGAAGAACAATTAGTCGCCCATATAAAGCTGTTAGATGGCATGCTCATGCCCCTTACCAGAAAACAGTTCCTGAAACTTGCTTATGATTTAGCTGCAACTTTAAAGCTGCCTCATAGGTTCAATAAGGACAACAAAATTGCAGGGAAACATTTCTATTACAGCTTCATGAAGAGACATCGTGAACTTGCACTGAGATCTCCAGTTCTTACCATGTTTAAAAAATAAAAAGATTTTTTTAAAATTTCAAAGGTCTCTTTATTTTAGGGCCATAATATGTCCATAGATCTCAAGTATGAAGTTCCTATAAGTCACTATCATGTCAAATACTACATCCTTTGATAAGATCATAGATATGCATAGAATTTACAGTATTCAAATAACAATCCGAAAAAGTTATAAACTGTCCGGTATTACAGGCCAGTCTTAATAAAAGGGAAAAAAGCCACAAGTACGTTTATTTAAATTCTCAATAATCCTGCCACTGTTGAAAATTATGCTATCAGGAATATTGTCTTATGTTACATGAAGGATGTCACACATATTTTATTTGATTTTTAAATTCAAAAATTTCAGCAGTAATGGCAAAAAAAGTAATGTGTCCGGGGCTAGAGGACTCTCCCCTACCTCGTAGAATTTACCTTCTTCCTTACCTTTCATAAAATACGCTTTCCAGTAATGCTTGAACTATGAAACTCCTTCTATACTGAGGGAGAAAAAGAAATAAACAGTTTCATCATAATAACAAAAAAAGGCCCGTAATTATTACGATAATGATGTTTATTATGATTTTCAGAACGTTATGAACTTATTAAAGGAAGCTTGTAGTTTAACGTGACCGTTAATCTCGCGATCATAAGCCACGGGACCTCCGTTTTACGTGGAATCCGAACCACAGGACATGGCATTTCACATCGAAAATCTCACATGCATTGACCGGGAATCGAACCCGGTCCGCCTTGGTGAGAGGCTATGAACTTATTAACCTCACTTTTAAATGAAGGGAGAAAGGCAAAAATGGAAAAGAATAATTGAACAGCTGAGTCGAAAGACGATAACATTCCATTTCCAAGAGGAAAAAAGAACGATCATCTGTCGAAACTATACGTCGCATTGAAAAATTCACTAATTGCCAATTGTAGTACTAGTAGCAAGAAGTTGTCTCAAAATGTGTCATCAGTTAGCGACTAAATAATGATTAAATATGCTGGAATATTATCCCATTTCTTTGAATATTGTCCTTTTTTCCACTCGTTCAATTTTTAGTATTATTTTACTGGCGTTGGATTAAAGAATATTAATTTAATTAAAAGTTTTGAATTTTGCAGGTATTTACTAAAATTTATCAACAATTTGGCAACAGACAGAAATACAATACAATACAGCGTTATCTTGAAAGATATTTAGCCGAGACTACATTGTACAGCAGGAACATAAGTAACTCTCACCAACAATTCAAGTTATGAGCCTACTGTTCTTGTAGCTTAATAGAGAATAGAGAGAGCATTGGAAATCTTCAGATTCATAACTATTATTTTAACAGATTTTACATTAAAATTACATTTTGCTACTAGAAAATTTCTTAAAGGATGTAAGTGAAGGTTAAAAAATTAGTTTAAATGGGTTAAAATTTTTCAAAATAGATTCAATTCACATTTTGAGAGGGTTGTTTTTGAAATTACAATAGGACTAAATTTCTTAATCTTGGGAATCAATAATAAGCTTATTGACTTTCTGATATGTATAGATGTTAAGAAATATGCTTCACCCATCTGGTACATCAGGACTGCCAAAGCTAAATCTTCAATTAATGATATAGGCTACATTAAGGTAAAATTATGAGCAGGGCTAGGATTTATATGTACTAAAAAGTGTCAATATATGTACATACGTATGTATATATATTTTAGAAATATGTACAATCTAAAAAATGTCAAAATGTAAATATATTTTATGAAATATGGACAAAAGACAAATTTATCCCCATAATACTAATTTTGTTACTTCTATAACCCACATAAATGCATTAGAAATACTGGATTTATAAATCAAATTATCCAATTTTCTTTTATTTCACTTACTTTTCACTTGCTTTCATTCATCGATTATTCCTATTATTCCTGCCTACCATAACAGTATGCCATGAAATGTTCTAAATTTTCAAACTTGAAGCTTCTTTTCATAAGAATTGCTATCGTTACACCTAAGTACTTCAGAAATCTTTCTTTTCATTACATAACTGTAAACTTGTCCTGTGCTGTCGTATTTCCAGTCACTGAAAACTACAATTCTATATATTTTTATTCATAAGAATAAAATATGTACAGATATTGGATTGCAATTTACTTGTATGTCTACCCCTTATTATTCCCGTTTTCCAACGGGGTCGGGGATGAGATGGGATGGAAGTATTTGTGGCGATGGTTTTTACGGCCGGATGCCCTTCCTGACGCCAACCTCATGAGAGGAGTTAATGAGAGATGAAATGAATGATGGTGAATGAAACTGGGCAAGGATGGGGAAGGAAGCGGCCGTGGCCTGTCAGAAGGTACCGTCCCAGCATTTGACTGGTGTTGAAAATGGGGAAACCACGGAAAACCATTTCAAGGACGGCCGACGGTGGGGCTCGAACCCACGCGTCTACCGAGTCAGCAGAGAGCTTGGCCCCATGACCTAATGCTGCGCTTTAGCCAGCATAGCCACTACTGTCGGTTGGATTGCAATTTACTAAATATGTAAAATTATTTATTGTGCATGTATGTACTGAAGTCAGAAATATGGAGAAACATGTCAAATAAATTTGTTTAATTTGAAAGAGGACAACATAATCGATGGAGATAAGTTAATAGGATATGAATATCTGTGTAATAGAGAAATAAGTACTGTATTTACATATAAATCCTAGCCCTGATTATGAGAAAGCTGAAGCAGAAAAGAAGTAAAGGACCAGTAGGCAGATATGTTGATTTGGACATAGGTGATTTATCAAGATTAGTGTCAGTTGCTATGGGAAAATATGTTTGTCTTTCTGGACACAGTGTCCTTGAGGTTTCCTTGATTTTTGTTTCTACAACAATTATTAAAACTACAGCAAAAAGTACAACTTATGCGCCGACCTTGTAACGCTCCACAAACAACGCGATTGACTACTGTTGGTCGAGCTGCCTAGTGCTGGTCAGCCAGTGCGGAGGCCTTATTATTTAGGTGGCGTTGCTTTAACTGCTTCGACGGAGTCAAGTATTGGAGTGTCACTGTGTCTTCATACAACTAATATACAGCGAGCGACACAGGTCGTACTAAATAAACATCTAAAGTATTATTCCCTCTCGTGGGGAAATCGACCTCCTGGGAGAAACCCCCCTCCCTAACTAGCTTGTTGGCTGCAAGTTGAGCTAGGCTACCACTAGTTGAATCGCCGGACCAGTTCACACTTGGAAGATTTAAATCCCGGGCAATTAATACTTAATATAATACATGTTATACTGTGCATTCGAATTCTTATATAATTTCAACCAATATGGTCAACAAGGGAGCCTCCGTGGCTTAGGCGGCAGCACGCCAGCCTATCGCCACTGGGTCCGTGGTTTAAATTCCGGTCCCTCCATGTGAGATTTGTGCTGGACAAAGCTGAGGCAGACAGATTTCTTCTCCGAGTACTCCGGTTTTCCCTGTCACAATTTCATTCCAGCAATACACTCCACTATCATTTCTTCTGTCATTAATTTACTCTTTACCCCAGGGGAGTGCGACAGGCTTCAGCAACCAGCACAGTTTATATCCTCGCCGCTAGATGGGGGCTTCATTCATTCCATTCCCTGACCCAGTCGGTCGACTGGAAGAAGGCTGTGGATTTTCATTTTCATTGTCAACAAGTGCCCAATTAGATTAGGCTGCGCAGGGAACATAGAACGTTGTATCTCAAGATTTGTACAGTTTATATTTAAACTGTGTCGGTAATTTAAGTTGTTTTTTATTACTTTAGGGGCTTTGCGACATCGTGGTCTTGTAGTCCCGTGTACTTGGCTGTGTGTAGAATTTGTCTGATAACCTGTGTCACTGTGTTGTCTGAGCTAATGTGTGTATTTTTAATTGAGGTAGGATTTGGCTAGGAAGCGGCCGTGACCTTAGGTTTGGTACCATCCTGGCATTTGACTGGAGTATAAGTGGGAAACCACGGAAAACCACTTCCAGGATGGCTGAGCTAGAAATCAATCCCACCTCTTCTCAGTTTTGCCACACAAGACTGAGTATACCTCGTTCCAACCCTCAGAACAGAATTAAATTTCTTGGCAGAGCCGGGAATCGAACCCGGGCCTCCACGGTGACAGCTAAGAATGCTAGCCAATACACAACGAGGCAGACTGGCAATGTAAGTGAAGTAAGGAAATATGAGTACTTGTTTCACTTGTTTCACTTGTGTCAGTTGTGGTACGGTATTATTATTCTGTTTGGTCGCTATCTGTGGCGCGTCAGCCATCTGGAACACCGGGAGTAGTTAGTCCAACATACAGTACTGCACCCGTATCCACGTGGTCTTACCTGGTGAAATCCGAAGAAAATGCAGGATCGTAGAATCTGGAAGCCCCGGCTGAAAATAACCCCCAAGACACCACCACCAAGGATAGACCATGGATAGGAATACCACAAAAATTAAAAGGAATGTGATAAGAAGATGCCATTGGTCTATATAAAAAAGAAAAATAGCCCAAAGTGAGCTACCAAGACTCTTAAAGATAATTAAATTAATCTAATATCGGGCGCGTTAAAAAGCAACCTAGCTAATGACCCACTGGTACTCGAAGCACATTCTAATTCGAATAGAAATCACTAAGTCATTCGTATGAATTTTTTAAATTTAACAAAAGTTTATTAACTGAAACCGCAGTGTCGTGAAGTAGAAACTCCACTGAACAAAAGTTTATAATCTTATGCCTCTGCCGAAGCATGAAAAATGTATAAGTAACAACCGCCTTAATAAGGCCACACAAACTGCTTATCGTCTCATCATTATTAACGAAGTTCCAAAAAAATAAAAATAAAAATACACACAAAATATTCTGTTATGATCTTAAACCATTTTTGACATATTTATAAAAATATTTTATTGAATCGTAGCAATTAATATATACATATTTTACATAATTACATTTTATTTCTGAGATTTAGTTGCGCCTAGAATTATTCATCTCTGTTAATTTCATGTATTCATATACATTTATTTGGTTTCAATTTCAAGTCCATTCCGTCCTAAATGACAAACAATTAAGCTAATCAGACGTCGTATTGTTAATTATAATGATTATGTTTCAATTCACTTTCTCACAGATATTAGATTTTCTATCACTCAATATTTTAGTCATAAATAGCTCAAGTTTATACAAGTATTAATATTACAGTCTTTCCAATTAAACTCTATTCTAAAAACAATTGTTACTAAATCTTAACAAATATTAACGATGTTGTTACAGTACTTGGTTTCTTAAATGTTGGATTCAAAATTGTACATTAGCTTTCCACTAGCTAAAATCGTGACTCAATTTCACGTTCAAAATAATACACCGTAGTGCACTCAGCAATAGCTCTAAAGCTAATTCAGTGCTGGAAAAAATGATATTGACTATCCACATATGTCAAATATCTCCAAAATTGCAATTCAAATACGCAGACAAAATTCCATTATTACCATATCATCGCTTAACAGCTCTTAATAAATTCCAAACATTACGAATATTACACAAGTTTTTATACAATCAAGGATAAATATGTTGCTTCAAATTAGTCAAGAGTTAAAGTGTCGAGAATAATCTTTATCAGAACAGTGATAAAATATTTTATTCACAAGTCTAAATAACTGTGTGAGAATTCGAAATCTGTCACCTCGATTATGACTTACATATATTTTAAACATTTCTCTCCTTACATTACATATCATTACTAATTACATTTTCTTTAATAAAGTATTTCTTTCGTGTTTCTCGACCGACCACTGTGAAAAGAACGATTCAGTTTCCGCATAATTGAAAATAATTCCACTGGAGATTCTCCTCAAAGGAAAACACGTCAAAACTACAGCATGGAAAAGAGCCTATCTTGAGAAGGTACAAATTAACCATTAGATTTGAACGCTAAACCAAGTTGGAGTTTCCCATAAGAATCCACAAAAATTTAAAAACTGAACGAGCTCACAAAGGGAGTCATAATTAAAAGAATTTCAAAAATCTGGATTACCAGAAATAAATTCGCACAATCGCAAAGAATCACACTAGAAATCACTATGTTCCATGTCTATGCTTAATCTGACAAAAATATAGACCTGCATGTCTATCCAATAACCTAGCATGAGCTTTCAAAAATGTTCGAAGTCAAATTCAAAAAGTCCAGAGAATTTGTTCAAAGTCGAATTCACGTATACGATGGATTATGGGACATCTGCTTGAGCTAGAATTATTCTTATACAATTTTAACGTCGTCTTCTCCCTATAAATTTCTCAGGTTGTCTTCCCAACAAACTATATTCTTCTATCTTATTCCCAAATTACATCTTAATGAAAGCAAGGTAATGTTCAAAGTAACACTACAATAACTAATACATTGAACTACAAAGTGAATTACATACTCGGACAGAAATGATTAAAGAATCACCCTAGCCCTCGTCTGTAATTCTTAACTACTCTAATCAAAATTGGTGAAAATGAACATTCAAAGCATGACAAATTCATACTGTCTACTAAAAGAAAACTTCCAGCTACCTTGTTGAAGTTCTAGTTGAATGAAGTGAGAATGCTATCACCTGGGTCGAACCCTATCTGCTCGGCTGCACCGATCACGAAACGACTGGATATCAAGACGACCCGATTATCGGTCGCGAACGAGACGATGCTAACAGATGTTCGTTTGACAAAGTTCATAGTTCTTTCACTTGCTAAAGAGCACGACAACATTGATGTAGTAAGCCAAGCCATTTTCATTATGTAGCAGTACAAATTGTCATTCCGACTTTCAAAATCTTTTCAATCTTCTCTTATAAAGCCTTATACTGTAGTTGCTCATATTGGAATCAAGTAATCATCCTGAGTATTCAACGCTGCTATGTGTTACATTTCTTGTCTGTGTTTAGCCCATATTCTGCATCTTCATAACGTAGCAATATTTCTCTCTTCTCATATCATTTATGACAATCATGGCTAAAGCTGTTTATTCTGTACTTCAATGTAGAACACGTTGTTTATCATTGGCTTAAGAAGAAGTTATCATACGGGAATGCAAGTTCACTGTGCTCAGATTGAAGGTTAACACAGTCTGAAACTATAATAAGATCAGACGAAAATCCTATCACGTTATATTGTAACACGTATATGTCGGATCAACTCCACGTTACCGAACAAACACGATTTCACGGAAACGCACGTACATGTGCTCAGACCAGAGAGCTCTGTGACCCTCCTGGCAGAAATTGTATTCACTAGTCAACTGTTCGTTTGCTCCCGCAAATCATACTGTCTCCAGGTGATCCACAATGCACCTTGTTCTCTGATCGACAGTAACTATCGATACATGTATCATTGCCGAGTTCGGTAATCACATGTTATAATACTGTATGCATTTATACTCATATAAAAGTTCTCAGTTATATTCCTTTATCCACAGGATGCATTTCCCATTCTTTGTTTCATACTGCATTGTGTGTATTGCTCTACCACAGTGTTCAAAATAACGACAGTGGTGCTGTGTCCATCTTGTATTCAATACAGGTATTAAAATATCAAACATGTGGTCGTCGGTCTGTACGGCGGGTTGCTGACAGCTCCTAACCTCGCCACAGTCCTACCGCCCACCTGCATTTGAAAGAATGTCGCAGTACTGCCATCAGTGTTATAGCCAACTTAACCTATATCCAACTAAATACAAAATACGGTCTCAGTACGTTTGTTTAATTATTTTTTTTGCGAGTCCGATATCAATAATATATTTAAGCCGGTCATTCTAACATGTACATTTGCAACTGTGTGTGTATGCTGTAAGTTATATGCTAAAGCCCATTATCATCGTGGCTAGGGCACTGGATAATTTGGGCGAGAATTAAAATACCTGGATTCTAGTATATATGACTGAGTGTGACAAAGGTTCATGTGATACGAGGATAAAGGAGGATCTGTAAATCATCTATTTCTCCCCATTGCTTCCAAGGATTTAGCCTGTGTGATTCGTACTAATAATATTATTAAGTCTCTATCTATCAGAACTGTATTTCAATCTTCACCTTATTACATTTTGTCTGTAAGCGTAAATATTTTACTTGCGTTCCTAATTAAAGCTAGCTTTCACACTCCTCTGTGTGCCGACAGTGCTAGGCCATGAAGCCAAGCTATCAGTGGACTTGGTAGATGAATGGGTTCGAACCCCTCCTCGTTGGTCGTCCTTGAAATGGTTCCCATGGTTTCCCCTTTTCAATTCCAGGTAAATGCCGGGACAATTCCTTTAGATAGGCCACGGCAACGTCCTTCCAACTAGGTTTCATTCGTTTATCGTTCATTTCATCTCTAATGAACTCCCCCTCATGAGGTTGGCACCAGGAAGGACACCCAGCCATAAAGGCATCCACCACTTTAAAATTCATCCCTGACCGCATGGAATTGGGAATTCAAAGTGGTCGACATACATTTGTATCCTCTTCTGCATCACCGTCGTGTCGTGGTCTAGAGGTAAGTATAGTAACTTTCCGCAGGTTTGGCCCGAATTCGATTCCTGGCACTAGTTTGGAGGGTTGAAATGGAGTACACATAGTCTCGAGAAATCACTTGGGAAAAATGTTGGATTGAATCGAACTCTCGGCCATCCTGGAAGTGGTTTTCCGTCTGTCTGTTAGGTAGTCATCCCGGAGGCTGGTTGGATCTTCAAAAAGTACCGTTGTAAACCCAAGGCAGCACTATAATGAGGCGTATCACACAGGTGAGGAGTGAGGAAGTTTGCCATTGCTTTCCTCACTGAGTCAGAACAGCCCCACTAACCCTATGAGTAAAACATTTCACAACATCCACTGGTTGTGTCCCAGTACCACCCATACCACAATAGCTGCAATATAATCACAGCCATGAATGTGACTGAGACATTGGTGAAAAGCCACATTTTACTCTAGCCTGTGCCAACAGACAAATGCAAATGTACTGCATTCGTCGAGAGATGGTAAACAGCCATGGTTTCCTATTTTTGGACAAACTTAATTCCAAGATTACCTCTTTTCAAGAATTACTAGTACAGTCACCACAATGCACAAGTCGCCTGCGCACTTAAGTACATGGAACTGATGACCACACTATCCCAAGCCTCTAAATAAGAGAACAACGGCAACATACCAGGATCAATTCTTAAATCATCTCAGCTATTTTTATCCCACGAAAATGTTCCAAGAATGGAAATTATTGGCGGCCACAACCTCGCTTAGAAGAACTAACATATTTTGAACCATGTACTGTAAATATTTTTCTACTCCTTATGGTGGAATGTGGTGAGATGAATTTTCTTGAAGGCGGATGAATCTTACGGGCACATGCCCTTCCTGACACCAATCTCATCAGATGAGTTAATCCGAGATAAAATGAATGAACATGAATGGAAATGGGCAAGGCGCAAGAAGGAAGAGGCATTCTGTATCAGAGTCCAATCTCTCATGTAAGATAATTTTCCTTAATTCTTCCTTGAGAAACAATATTTTCCCTCCAGTTTAGGAAACATAAGGAACTAAATCCCAGAGATGTCATCTTATTGCCAATTCGTGGCTCATTATACATTAAAGTCATTACGTTTGAAAATAATAGCTCTAAAAAAGTTCCATATAATAGTCTGCAACTTATTACAGACTTGTTCATGCTTGTGGATCATTTTGTAATGTTGGCAACAAGCATAAAAATATGAAACTGTATTTTTATCACTCTTCCTTCTGTTTTGAAATTGCTTCATCAATATTTTTTTAGAAATCAATTATGCAGCAGGTTTTGTTTGTTGAATGCTATAAAACTATCCATGAAAATCCAAAAGTCAGCCTATAGCCTGCGTCTTTCATGAAAATTCAAAAGTCAGTCTATAGCCTACGTCTTCCATGAAAATCCAAAAGTCTTCCATGAAAATGAAAAGTGGTCCCTGATGGGAGGTTGGTGACATTGCCAAGGTCTGGAATCCAGAAGCAGCAAACTCTGGAAAGACGTCCTAATACCACGGTCCTGAAGCTCATGGGACGACAAGAACAGCACATTCCTCTTCTGTTAGGCACTAACACGGTCAGGAGACCCTCTGTTGAGCAGCAACTGTGAATGACCTCCTCCTGTGTGGGCAGTGGACGTTCGAGTTCTTTTAGAAGAATATGAGTGGCGCAAACAACACATGGAGTGTTTGACGCTTTCTCCGTTACTTGTCCTCAAAGCAAGAGCTCTCAGTTTCGAATGCAATCGTCACTCAACCACAAACCCAGTCCAATAATAATTATAGGCAACACCACCATTTTGTGGATAAAAAATTGGTCACGGAGATTAAAGGTAGTACGTTCTTGATTAATTAAAAGATGTCAATTATTGCCAACAATGAGATTTATGATTTATCCATTAATTAATTAATAGCTCATATCACATACGGTCACAATACGTACGTACAAACACACCCAAGTAAGAAGGGCTAAATGACCACGATTTCTAAGCCCCTCAAATAAAACAACATTGTTTCTTGTCAATTTCGAACAGAAAAATCTTGTTCTCTTCCGATCCCGATGTTATTTCGTTTAACGCGTTTAAAAATCAAGAAAAACTTTAAAGTACTAAACCACCTGTTTCCATTAATTACACTAATATTTTCTATCTCAAAATTTGCATCAAGTTTGCATGTGGTGGTCTCTTATCAACGTTGAAAAAAGTTAGCATATCTATCTTTGTCACACTTCATTCCGCAAAACATTCTGCCTTTCCATAGCCTATTAGAGTGTAGACATATGGAGGACATGAATGGTAAAATTTAAAACAAGCAAAACTATATTATGGTGATATTGGATTTCTTTCCTTCCTAATCCAAAGTTACCACCGCTCTTTAAAGGGGTGATACCGAGCTCCGCTAATGAGTTCTCTCCACGGGGGTCAATTAGGAAAATCCTAACAGGGGAAGTTACCTGAGGCGTGTTTCACTGCACTCCAGAGTGGACGTGGTAGTAAATATTGTCGGAATGGGTCAACCTGCGCTGATCTTCACTATCTACTCTTGTTATCTCAAACACGTATCTCATACCACTGATTAGAAATTCCAAATTTGCCTTTAACGCTTGAGTTCAAATTATTGCATTCGGTTCCCACGATATCGTTTTAATGCTCATAATGCAAGTTATAACTTTCATACGATAACATTTTACGAAGCTAAAACATTCACTTTTCACACTGTTCGAAATAAATTCTCGATTAATCGTGGTACAGTCGAACCTGCCCTAACGGACACCCTTATTCGGCGGACACCTGCCTATACGGACATTTTTCCTTGGAACCGATTTTATTTTACATAAGACAAGTGTTAAATTAGCCTCATTTCATCGGACACCTTTAAGTCCGGACAGCGGACATCGCCATCTGTCCCGTCCACTTGACTTAAGCGGACACTTCACACGATGCAGGACATTTTTACACCGGACCATGTCATCCTTTCTTTTAAAACCATTCTGCAGACATACGGAAATCCATCTTGAATGTCTGTACTACACCTATTTCGAGTCAAAGGAGAGAGAGAGAGTGAAATGCAGGCTACATGGCAACGCTGTAGTAGCCGTAAAGTTAATTCTTCTATACATTCCTCTTTCCAAACCTTTTGTTATGGTGTTCTACCTACTGGTGTACATTCCGAGAATTCTAATTGTCCAGGATTGCTGCCAGTGACTGTTTACTCACGAGTTACCTGGGGATTTTCTTCCCTGCTTGCATCATTCTATTCATAACTCAGATTGCCACCGATAAAGTCGAGCTCAGGTCGTCAACTTGAGAAGGAAAGACTTGCAGTACATGCGCTAATTAGTGAGACAGAAATACCGTAGCATTTCAGTCGTCGAGTAAACATGAGTAACAAGGGACGAACGTGTTTAGACCTCGAAACAAGAAGAAATGTGATAGTAGAAAGTGACAAGGGACTTTCAGTGAGGAAGCTTGCCGAAAAATTCAATTGCGGGAAAACTCCAATAAACAAATAATCAAAATAAAGATGTGTATGTTTATGTTTAAGGTGGATGTACTTTGCCGTTAAAATGTTCGATTATTTTTACAAACTTGTTTCAGCGGACACCTCTCATAACGGACATTTTCCCTCGGAACCGACGGTGTCCGCAGAAGGGAGGTTCGACTGTACATGGTTCGTGATTGTGAGACCCACATAACAGAAAGTTACCGCTATTTATAAATAAATGGGCAGAACATTCCCTGTTTGAACACCTCCACTTTTGGCCCCGTTTTGACAACTCACAATTAGCCTATGAAATGTATAGTTTCCTATAATTCTCAATTCTCCACCTCTTAAACTGTACATGGATAACATGTTAGCTGCACTGATTACATCTACGGAAACTCCAGGGGGTCCAGGTGTACGTAGCTGTCAGTCAACTCATGGCTTAACCAACATTTCAGGGGAGGTTGCCTACCCCCCCCCCCCCCCCCCCACTCTCTTCCAAAACCCATTAGCGTGAGCAGACAGAACCGTTTGGGTTTAACCTAATTAGCGGAGTTCGACCATCCCGCTTCAAAGTTCCTCCCATCACCGGTAATGATCTTACCGATTAAGACTACAGAAGTTGGAAGGATCGCAACTAAGTCGCAACACCACAGGACATGTGAAACTGTTGGCATGTTGTTACGAGTGGCTTGATTAGAGTGTTCACCGTGCTGCGATGTTTCCTTATATACGCTTGCGTAGGAAGTAGAGGAGACTTTGCTAATCCCGCAGTACTACCCTATATCTGCAGAGATAAGCTACCCCAGTGCAAGTGACGAGTTCATCTCACCAGTTGTGTTGAGTTAACTACGAGTATTTAGTTTCCCTTAGCGATGAATTTCGAAACGATAAATGTTACCACCTGGTGGCAAAATCATGAAAACCTGTGTTTGTTTGCCAAGCATTTATAAAATATCATATTTCGCTGATGCCGTAGTGGTTGTAATCAATCATCTTATTAGACTTATCATACAGCGGATTTACACAATGTACCACGGATTTAGCACTAGTACCCCTAGTATCAAACAAAAAATCACTGAAAAGTTACTAAATCAAATTTCTTCGAAGGCGTTATAAACTGATTTGGACAGCCCAAACCAGATGACATTTTAAGAACTAAATTGATGTCACAAATATGTAGTAATTTAATTTCCATGTTAACTCTTAGAAACCATTTCCCTTAATTTCTCATGTTTACCATGAAACCCTTAGGGAGAGATAACCTCGCTTTTCCACCCCTTTAAACAACAAAAACTAACATCGACCCCTTAATATTGCGGATTTTGCTGAGTCTCTCCTGGTCGTCAGCTCTCCATGCCTTGCGGTGTCGGGACTGTGTGTGTAATGTTTCCAACTTCTACAGAATTAATCTGCCAGTTCATTACCGCTGAACGCTGGAAGTATGTTGATGTCATTTCATTTCAATATACTGTATTTCATATCAGTATACACTGTACAGTATGTACACTATATTCATATAACACAGAAGTGAGTCTCTGAAAAGGGCAAATCACCACTTCACACTTGCGATGCAACAGAGCCCCGAATTAGTAGGCTATATACCTACGAATTATTATTGTTATTATTGGACGAATTATCAGCTTCAGTCTTCAAATAGCTCGTCTTCATTTCGTTATGTCAAGTCCTATTTGCTTCGTCTCTCTTCTTGCGTTCTGTAGTCAACGGCTTGGTCATATTGAAACAACGGATCTCGTGAGATCTCCGAAGTTAAGCAAAATTACGCGTGGTCAGAACTTGGATGGGAGACACCGGTGTGGGGGAACCACGTACTTTGACGGGGTAGGGAAGAAGGAGCATAAATGAACTGGTCATCCCACCCCACGTAAACACTTCCTCCGAAGTTCAGACCTGCCTATAACGCAGATAACACTTCTTTTGTCTTGTGTGAACTTCATTTTGAGTCTCAATTCTTGTATTCAGTAGCCTACTGATACTCTTTCATTCCTAATTCTATTGTTTATAGAATAACATATCTTCCTACTGCAGACAACACAATAACACAGGTTATCAGACAAATTCTATCAATATAGATACACATCTACTGTAAGTACACTGGACAAAATGACTGCGATGTGCAAGCACCTCACATATCTCCATCCCAGTTACTTAACTTGTATTAGCAGATAAAAATGATGTCTACACCTTGACCTTCTTCTTACTTTTTAATTTAATATTCTTTTAACGGTTCCACGAATAGAAATACGTCGAGCTCTCACGTGATATCTTGACGAAAAAAACAAGCAACTTTGTATCTTAGAATTTTCAAATGAAGTATTTCCCCCATAGTAGTCCATTTTTAAGTGCTGAATAATGTATTTGAATGAAGTAATAGGCTACAACCGTTACTCTGCTTCTACTCCCGTGTAAAAGTCATACACACATGGGTAATATCCATCTGAGGAGATACAATACGTTTTGACTGTCGTGGTAAATTCATTTAGGGACATGTGATATCGTGGTCATTCTCCCCCGTGTACTTGTATGCATAGACTATACAGGGTGAACGTAAAATGCCGCACTTGGAGGTCGGCATGCGGTTCCTCGTCGAAATTCACGACAAAAGTTTATCTTGCAAAACCTAGTCCTGCCAATAGGTTTAACAGAAATGCGTGTTAAGAAACGAGGCTCTGGCAACGCTGTAACTGCATGCAGCGTGGCCAAAAACTGGTCGCAGGAACTCGGAACTCTGATGGAGCTGTCTCATTAGCTCAGTGAGACGAGGTAATGCCATAAATGCCGGATGTTCGAGTCGCGTTCGCGCCATTTTTTTTTTTCAGGTAATGTATCAAATTGCATCCAATGTTCACCTCCACTATGCAATACACTATGTCTTACCGTTACAGTTGCCTGTATTTAATCATTCAAACGTAACATGAACTTCTTACCGAGGTAAACGACCCCTTGTTTCGTCCATGGCACAAATAAAGCCAATAGAACATAATAGTGGATACAGTAACATTGTCTCTATCCAATGCGGTACAAAGAAGCACAATACTGTAGGTAGCCTACACTAGATTGCCCATTATGCTACACACCATAATTCCATAGTGTACGTTTGACGTCCAGTCTTATCTTCACAGAGCCGGTACGTACACTTACAAGCAACGCCTTCACTTCACAGCAGATGTTCAAAGCGACCTCCTTGCATTTACAAACACTTCGCCACTCGTTGGAGCATACTTTGCTGGGCCCTATGCAACATTCCTGCATCCACCATTACCGATGCAGCATGCACGCGAGCTATTAGGTCATGTACATCCATGGGTGGAGTACAATAAACTTGTTCCTTTAAGTGTCCCAACAAATAAAAATCTAGTGGATTAAGGTCCGTGGAACGTGGTGGCCAGAACATTGGACCTCCAGGACCAATCCATTTCCCTGAACACGCTTCATTTAAACAGTTACGCACAGTCATTCCAAAGTGTGGCGGTGCAACATCATGCTGAAACCATAGCTGTCGCCGAACACCAAGTGGAACGTACGATAAAGGGGGGTAATAAACTCGTCTGGCAATAGGTAAGGGCCTAAAAGCACTCCTCCCACGATTCCAACCCACAGGCTTAGGCCAAAGCGTGCCTGAAAACCACGTTCGCGGGTGTCATGTGGGTTGTGGTCAGACCAATAATGACTGTTGTGATGGTTGAAAATACCATCCCGAGTGAAGCTACATTGGTCACTCCATAGCACATTCTTGATAAAATATTCATTATCTTTAACTTATTGCAAATCCAATTCACATAACTGTACTCGTTGAATGTGGTAAGATATGGATTCAGTTCTTCGTCGTGCAACACGTCAACAACCAGTGTTGGAGATACCTGGAACTGCCTTGCAATATCACGGGTACTTCGCCGAGGTGATTGGTTTCAAGAATTGCGTCCTCCGTTTGTGGAGTTGGCTACGTCTAGTCCTTGGACGACTACTTGTGGGCGAAGATTACTGGTTTCCCACAGGCGTAGATCAAGGCGACGAAAAACATTCTTATCGGGATGGCGCCTTTGAGGGTACCGTGCCGCATATTCACGAGCAGCACCCAACACTAAAAGCATATCGACGTATTCACCATTTGTGAACTCCATCATGAAGCCACCCTACATGAACTTGACAGGACCAGTTATGATTGTGCAATGCGTGGTTTTTCGACTCATGCATGCCGTTTAATGGATCACACTGTGCGTTCTTTTTTCCGTTATCGTTTTACGGACTAAGCGAGTATCTCACCATTACCGCCACTGAGAGCAATGTCCTGGAGCTTGGAACTCGGAGTCAGGGATACAACTGGGAAGTGTGACTAGCACTTTGCCCAGGCGGCCTCACCTGCAAAGCGAACGGGGGCCTGATGAAGGGATGGGAACAGTGGGAGGGTTAGGCAAGGAAAGGGGAAGGAGGCGGCCGTGGCCTTACGGTAGGTACCATCCCGGCATTTGCCCGAAGACGAAGTGGGAAACCACGGAAAGCCACTTCGAGATGGGAATCAAGCCACCTCTACTCATTTGGACCACCCGAGGCTGTGTAGACCCCGTACCAGTCCTCAGACCACTTTTCAGATTTCGTGGCAGAGCCAGGAATCGAACCGCGAACCTCCGGGGTGGGAGCTAATCACGCTGACCAGTACGCAACGGAGGTGACTCACACTGTCATGTGACAAAATGATGTCATGTCAAGCTTACAAACGCAGTTAAACGACGGGAACTGACGGGAAAAAAAATGACGGAGATTCGAACCGTAGCTCGATGGTGCATGTGGATTTGATACCCAACAGTCTACTGAGTGAGCTGCGACGAATAGTACGGTATTGCGGGATGATACACATTTCTCTGTACATTCCGATGCGCTTCAGTATGTGACAGTGTTGCCAGCTCCTCGCTCTCATACTTGTGGTTTTTAAACAGCACCCAATCTGATTTTGCTATAGAAACTTTTGTCTTGCAATTGGATGAGGAATCCCATGCCGACCTCCAAGTGCGGTATTTTACGTTCACTCTGTATAGATATGAATATTGTCTGATAACCCATGTCATTGCGGTGTCTGTATTAGTGTGTATTCGTAATTGAAACTGGGTTACAAAGGAGGTGACAGTGGCCTTAAGTTGGGTACCATCCCAGCATTTTCCTGGAGTAGAAGTGGGGAAACCACTTCTAGGGTAGCTGAGGTGGGAATCGAACACGGGACCTCTAGGGTGACAGCCAAGTCACTAGTACACTACGAGGTGGTCGATAGACAACGTTTCCGCAATCCATAATTCAGAATTTAAAACAAAGGAGGAAGCTACAGGCATAGCCATCTTTACATCACCCAAGTCAAAACAATGGGTGTGATGAGTACTTGGAAGGTGATCGACATTTGCCAGGAGGAAGGAAAGAATGTGCCCACCACTGCGGCTCAAAAGTATTCTCTCAGGCACAAACCTGTCTATACGACAGAACACGCAAGATGTGAGATCTAAGCAAGTAGGTGTTTGAAACCTCGCTCCCTTACCACAATGTATTCTCCCTGGGTGTTAATTGTAAAATCAGAACTGTCCTAGTTACCCTTACTTTGATATTTTGCCCAATCGACAGCCTACACACACTTATCATGTAGGTTTCCACTAACTTCACCTCAGGGCCTCGGATCACTCTTCAGTACTTATTCATTTTACCTCGACCTTCGGTGGCAAGTTTCTGTCATTTAAGTTCCCTTCACGTGACATGACCATATAAACACCACTGCTTCTCTTTAGCACTGTCTTCTCTATTTCTAGCCTGAATAACCCACTATAGTCCAACACTAACCTGGTGAAGAGCCGTTGTTTACATGCAATTGCTCCATTTTTAATGGTGTCTTGTAGTGTTTCGGATGTCATACTTCCGGTGCTTCTGACCCGTACGTTGTCTACCGTGGAAAACTTGTCTTGTGGTTGGAAGAAGTGTGTTAACTGGTTGGTAACTGTGGCTTGCTCCCCTTATCAAGCCACCGCATCGCAAATTTGCTTCGTTTCATCTCCCATGATTAAAAGTCTCATGCCCTGGACTCTCAAGCTCGTGCCCATTGGGCAAGGGCTCAGAGCTTGGTTCCAATTTGTCCTCCTCTTACATGACTTGCTCTGATTGGATTCCCCTCTTATAACACGTTCCGTGTCCCATGCACAATAGTCTATAGCTATCTCTCTCACTGTGGGCAGCATGACCGCTCACTAACAGCTTGCGGTTCAGCACTCCTATGCCATGCTTGCCCAAATGCAAAGATGACAGTTACATGGCTCGACATACAATTAGCTCTTGGCTTCAGCTCCGAGCTAGCATCCACTATAGTTCTAAAACTTTTATCGTTAACGAGCGGCGACTCAAACGTTAGGCAGTAGCCCGCACCGACAATAACCATTGATCGCTGCTGACTACTATATTGCTTCCTCTATCTCACTTATCACGAAGCGAAACGAAATGCATGGCTGAGGGGGAGAAAATATTTGAATTTCGCCGTGAGCACGATAATCGGGAGCGAAATGTTAATGATTGTCGGTGCGAAATTAAATCGAAGCGAAACTTAATCCGAAGCGAAGTAACGTAGTGAAACTGACTCGAAACTTAATAGCATCGCAAAATTACATTGTGCCGTTGAATAAAATTTCGCTCCCGGCACGAAATAAAATTCGTTACAGACTTTTAATTTCTCTTCCGGCGCGAAATAAAATTCTATTCAGACTTTTAATTTTGCTCCCGGCGCGAAATAAAATTCGTTACAGACTTTTATTTTCGCTCCTGGCACGGAAATATAGTTCGATTCAGACTTTTTAATTTCGCTCCTGGCTCGAAATAAAATTCGTTATGGACTTATAATTTTACTCCCAGCGCGAAATAAAATTCGTTACAGACTTTTATTTTCTCTTCCGGCGCGAAATAAAATTCGATTCAGACTTTTAATTTCGCTCCCAGTGCGAGATAAAATTCTCAAACGGTATTTATTTTTGTCCCCCGACGTGTATTTAAAATGCATGAAACTTTTAATTTCATTGCTGAAATTAAAATATATTCGTTTCGAGAGTTAAATTATGTTCGATGCGATGTTCAAAGTCCCGACGTTGGCAACAGTAATCTATTAGCGAAGACCGCCTGCACAATCTGCTGGGCCGCAACAGCAACTTTAGCTGACAACTGTCTCCGTGAGTCATTCAATGGTCATCTCATCAGTGTAGGAGAAAATCAGTGTTATGGCATCAACTTCATCGTCGTCGACTGCGCCTCGGACTCGGGGCCGGCCCTCCCTAACGTTCATAACGCAGTACTTGGTGTACAATGGGGTAACAAGTACAAGAAGACGAATGTGCCGTGCGGACAGACCGACTGAAGAGTTACAAATAACAATAAATCGTCCCTGATAATACCAGTGGCGTATACAGTATAGAGTTTTGTTTCAGAGTGGGGTTCCTCGAACAACGGGTGGTGGGGTTCATTCCTCTCATTTCTACATTCTTTTTACTCACACTATCGGAAATTGTGAAGGGGAGGTTGTCTCCCGACACCCCTCCCCTATGTACGCCACTGGATAGAACTATTGCCGGTGAAATGCATGATTCTCGGAAATGTTCCCTGCTCCCTCGAAGTATTGGAGAAGCGTGCCATTCCGAACTACTTCCTTCTTACCCTTAGACACGAAATTAGATGTTCCATGCATTTATAATTCACGCCGGGGGGCAAAACTAAATGCTGTTTTCTGTGTCATACCAGGAACGAAATTAACAGTCCTTAACAAATTTTATTTCGCACTGGGAGCAAAATTAAAAGACTGTAACGATTTTTATTTCGAGCCAGGAGTGAAATGAAAAGTCCTGTAACGAATTTTATTTCGTGCTATGAGCAAAATTAAAAGTCTATAAAGAATTTTATTTCACGCCGGGAGCAAAATTAAAAGTCTACAATGATTTTATTTCGCACCGAGAGTGAAATTAAAACTCTGTAACGAGTTTTATTTCGCGCTGAAGCGAAATTAAAAGTCTATAACGAATTATATATTTCGCGCCAGGAGCGAAATTATGTGTGAATCGAATTTTATTTCGCGCCAGGAGCGAAATTAAAAGTCAGTAACGAATTTTATTTCTCACTAGGAGTGAAATTGAAAGTCTGCAACGAACTTTATTTCGCTCCAGGAGTGATTTTTTTTTTTCCATTTAATAATTACATTTCGCGACGCTGGTTGGTTCCTCAGTTTAGGGGCTGCGACAACGCGGTCATGTAGCCCCGTGTACTTTGGGTGTGTGAAGAATCGGTCTGATAACCCGTGTTAATTGTGATGGCTGTATTGGTGTGTGTTATCTGTTTTTAATTCAAGTAAGGACTGCAGACATTTAATTTTCAAGTAGTTCCAACTTTTGCTACCAAACGCCACCGTCAACGACCAACTAGTTCTGAACTTGGTTACTAGATGCTACCACAGTCGGTTCTTAGCGATGAACGTTGGAACCTAAGAACGTTAGTCCAATCCAACCTATAATTTAGCTTCACAAGTGTAATTAATGGAAGGTTCTTCATCATGCCATAAATCTATGTCATGGGACCGCCGGCTTTTCTTCCCCTCTCAAGGAAGACATACTGAGGGATTTTTAACGCTCTTAAAAATTCCGACAACTTCGGCCGGGTTTGAACCCGTAACCTTCGGCATAGAAGCTCAGTACGCTACCAACTACGCCATTGAAGCCGCCTTTCGCGACGCTAATTTAAAGTCTCGCTGTTTGCTCTCAGTGGCTACGGTGGAGAGTTGAGAACACTGTGCCTCGAGCTGGGATAGCCTCGACTACCCGCAGACATGGAATGAAAACAAATGCGAGCCACTCGCTACCAAGGAAACTGAGAGAACTATACCTGACATGCCTTGGAAGATCAGCCTCTACGTCCCTCGGCTGGCTGTGTGGCTCAGCGGTAACGTTCCCGCTTCCTGGGACCAAGATTGCAGGTTCGTATCCTGGTGCAGTCAGCTGGCATTTGTGGGTGCACCAATGCGAGGGAGCCATGTCAGTAGATTTACTGGCACGTTAAAGATCCCCTTCAGGGCGAAATTCCGGCACCCCGGCGTCCCTAAATGCCAGAGTAGTTAAAAGGGACATCAAACCAATAACATTATTATTATTAGTAGGGGAGCTGTGATGGTTCTAAGCCACTCGACGCCTGGCGTCGCGGAGTGTCCATGTTAAATTAGTGAATTGCTCGTGAACCCATGGTCAGATTTTGACAAATGAGGTGTCGTAGGACTCGGGCTAACGCCCTCTTTCCTCTGAACAACTTATTTTAACCCTAAAATAAAACCTACCCCTACTAGGGGGTGAAATAATATTTTCTTAGTAAATGTGTCTTTCCATATGCAACATGTATTCTGTATAATGCTAATATAAAATTAAACTTGTTCCACATGAAAAACATGTATAGTCCTGGATGCCTCTATGATTTAACATTTTTGTTTTTACGCATGCGCACTTGGGGTTTTTGTAAGAGGGCGGGCTTTTTGAATAATGATTTATAGATAAGTTATTTAAAAAAATAACCAAACGATCCAAAACTAATAGGTCATCGGCTTTTTAATATCTCATGAACCAATAAGGCTAGGGACTTGTACGTGGTGTCAAATGACGTGGGGTGACACCCTCTTTTTGAATACATTTTTTAAATGTTGACAAAGGGCCTAACTGCAAACTAATAATCAGAGAAGGTCAAGTGAGGTGTCATAGGACTCAAGATGGCCAACCCTTTCCCATGGCCAACGAATTTACCGAAAAGACCCAAAACTAATAGCTCATCGGCTATTTAATATCTCATTAACCAATAAGGCTAGGGACTTGTATGAGGGGTCGTTGGACTTGGAATGACATTCCCTCTTTGAATGTATTATTCATTTTTGTCAAAAGGGCCTAACTGCGCTTTTGATAATATCTCGCTAACTAATAATCAGAGAGGGTCAAGTGAGGCGTCATAGGACTTAGAATTGTTTAACCCTTTCCCATGACCAATGAATTTACCCCCAAAAATTCAAAACAGCAAGGTCATTGACCTGAGATTTTATAAACTAATAATCGGATATTGACATGTGAGGTGTCATAGGACTTAGAATGGTCAACCCTTTCCCATGGCCAATGAATTTACCCAAAACACCCAATACATTATGATCATTGACCTGAGATTTTATAAACTAATAATCGGATACGAACATGTGAGATGTTTACCATGAGTGATGAAACATAACTAGGTAGAGAAAGAATTATTGTAGGCTACATGTATGGTGACTGACAAGTATTTCACCATTGGAACTTGTTTTCAGATCAAACTGCAGTACAGAGAGAGTATAGGTTGCAGGTATGGGTTAATTAATGACAAACGGTGTACAAAAATCTGATTTTTCGATTCAAGAATTATGAGTAGGCTATCTTTAATTGATTGGTGACTACATTGAACTAAACTGATCCAAGCTGCATCAAGCCCAACTAAACCAAACTAAACCGAACCAAACCTAATCAAAAACAAGCCAAGGGTTTAAGTGTAAAACTTGTGCGTGAATGTGGTCATTGGTAAGTTAATGTCAAAAAGGAAAGGGTTAACGCTCTACCTATAGAGGGTAAGGTAAGGCTAGTGCATAGTGCAGAGATAATGTTTAAAACCGATTACACTTGTCTCTTTTCAAATTATTACTTGGATTACAAATACAAAGGTGGACTGGGTTTGATATACAGTTAATGCTGCCTATCACAAACTAAACTGTAAGAAAGCCAAAAGAGCAAAAGGCGTAGGTAGAGCAGTGGTAAAATCGCTATGTGTAGAAAACTACCTAGCTTTTTTTTGAACTGGCAAAGCTATGTCTCATAAACAGTGCAGGATACAATCCAACAACCATAATTTGTATCTTGTGGAACAGAAAAAATGCACTTTTGCCTTGATAGATAACAAACGTGTGTGGACGGATGACCTGCTCACTAGTCTACCATGGGGTTATGACAACGAGGAGGAGGAGGAGGTGTGATTTCTGTGTTTGATTGTTTAGAAACATAGCTTTTTTGTAACTAGTTGATTTAGTATTTTTGTCTTTTGTAAATATTTGTTTATTGTCATTGTAAATTGTGGATTTTATAAATAGTGGAAACCACTTTTTTAATAATGGTAAAATGTTAAATGTTTAACTAAAAGTTCTTTGGGATGAGTGTGCATGTCAAAGATGTTTTGGGGGTTAAATAGAGTGGTTGTGTCTGTTCTCAAAGACAGGCATGGTTGTGTAAATATATGACTACACTGAAAGAGAGAGAGAGAAAGCTTGTGTGTGTGTGTGTGTGTGTGGGTAGCATTGATTGTTTAACCAGAGCAAATACGATGAGGTAGAGTGGGGAGGGGGAATATTTACACTTACATATATATAAATGGTAAATAGTAATTATGTTTTTTTCAATAGTTTTGTTTCTTTGAAATGCAGCGGTAGATAGGTGTTATTTTGTAGTAGTAGTAGTAGTAGTAGTAGTAGTAGTAGTAGTAGTAGTAGTAGTAGTAGTAGTAGTAGTAGTAGACCTCAATGTTTTGCAAACACATATACAGACTGTATCATTGGCATGGTCAAACACTCACTTAACACCATTTACAAAAACTTAAAATGAAAAAGTCATGTTTGGGGTAATGATTAAATGAATGACAAATGAAATAAAATGATAGTGGAGAGTGTTGCTAGAATGAAATGGTGACAGGGAAAACCGGAGTACCCAGAGAAAAAACCTGTCTGCCTCTGTTTGTCCACTACAAATCTTATATAGAGTGACTTGGATTTGAACTATGGACCCAGCAGTGAGAAACCAGCATGCTGCAGCCTAAGCTATGGAGGCTTCAAGGCATGACTGTGATGATTGAAAAAAAACAAAGTGTAAGGATGGCCGCCGAGCTATAAGACATGACATTGTCAGGGTGTGGATGGGGAAATTGGAAATGTGGAATGCCAAACCACAGGACATGCATTGACTGGGAATTAAACCTGGATTACACTTATCTGTTATCTGCTGCGCTCCAATAATAATAAATGATGAAACATTTATATACATTATGTGTGTGTTTACGATATTCATTCTCGACTCTCAACTACAAATGACTAACTGAATTTACTTTGTGTTAACGCAAAAGTGCAGAGTGTGTAATACGTATTATATGACACTTCCGGCAAAACAGCAAACAGCCTGCAGAATGGCGAGTGAGGGTACAGGCTGCATGGAATAAAGATTGCGACTTGAGGTTGAGAGTTACTATTCCAACAGTTGACCAAAGACAAAGTGTGGAAACCATAGGAAACCACTTTCAAGAATGACTGAGGTGAGAATTGAACCTCTTTTACTCATTTGGGTCACCCGAGACTGACTAGACTTCGTTTCAATCCTGAAACCAGAAATTAAATTTTGAGATAGAGCCTGGAATTAAACCCGGGGGGTTTAAACTACCACCATAAGCCATCCACATAAGCCAATGTTGATGATTATGATGATGACGATAATGGTAATGCTCTGATTACACCAAAAAAATCATTTGTTAAATTTGTTTACTGGAACAATCCCAGTAAGCTAATCCAGCAGCTTCAGTACTTGCATGCCTGTAAACAGGTTGGTCATACTGAATATGAGTAAAAACTATTGGATATAGAAAATCTTCCACGTCTCAAGAGTCATCAACATCACAGACTATGCGAGAGGTAGTATTGTTGTTGTTTTGAGGGGCTGAACTACAAAGTCATCTGCCCTTGATATGCAAGTGGATCGAAAAGGACTAAATAGTAATAGACAAAAGAGAGTTGTATTTTGTATATAACTATTGAACAATTAATTACATTAAATAAATAAAATAGTGTATGGGTATTGTCTGTTTTTCTTAATTGCTATTCCCATGTCCCACTATTAATGCAATTGTTAACCATCAACAGTCTCTGACTATGTTCAGAAAGAGAGTGGTCTCAAACAATACACTCTATCTATGGTTTGTGTACCGAGTATCATAATAATATAGTGTGGCCAAGCCATGTTAAGGCAATAGTTATATCAGGTAAGGGATTCGAACCCTTGTTTCCTTGTACAGGAAATTTGATCTTAAGTCAAACACCTTAACCACTCGGCCAACCTGACAGTTACTCATTTAATTAGTCTTGTGGATTTGAGTGCTTTCAAAACTTTTTTTCAGTATACATTGACTAAACCACTTGCTTGTTTTGAAATATAGATTTTTGTTTGTTTTACCATAACATTACAGTTATGAGTCTTGTTAACTGGGTGTTTAATATAGGGTTAAAGGAATTTTAAAGTAATTTTAGAAAAGCTCTTAGGTATCGTGTCTTGGATTGTAGTAATGCACTACTGTTCGTTGACTAACATTTACCGTCACTCAACATTATTTTGGTGAGCTCTGCATGCTGTTGTTTGAGTCTTCAGTCTTTTGACTGGTTTAATGCAGATCTCCATGCTTCCCTGTCCTGAGCTAATCGTTTCATCTCTATATAGCTACCACACTCTACATCCAAGGCTATCTGTTTAACATATTCTAGCCTCGGTCTACCCCTACAGTTCTTGTCCTCAACACTTTCTTACATAACTAAGCTTGCTACACGCATTTCAAGCACTTCAATTCTCCACTTTTCTGCTACACCAATAGTCCAAATTTTACTTTCATAATGTGTCACGCTCCAGACAAAGGCCTTCAAAAATTACTTCCTAATAACTAAATCTAAATTCAATGTCAACAGATTCCTTTTCTATAGAAATGCTTTTCTTGCCTGAGCTACATAAGTGTCCTAATAGTCTCAGGAATAATGTCTTGTTTAGCAAACATAGTCGCTCAGTAGGTCTAAGCATCTGTTGAATATATCCCAAAATAGAAAACAGTTCTCTAAAACCCTACTCACTGGTCAATTTCTGAAATGTATATTCTAGAATCTAAAGTCTAAAATCAAAAAATCTTACATGTATTAACTGTATATCAAACCTAGTCTGTCTTTGTAGTAGTAATCCAAGTAATAATTTCAAAAAGAGATAAGTGTCATCGGTTTTAAACATTATCCCTGCTTTTTTATATGTTTATGACAAGCATATTAACAACAACAACAACAAAAATTTAATCCTAGTGTACCTTAGTGAAAAGACTAACAGCGTCACCATGCCCTTGATTCTCCTTCTTTTTTATTATTATTATTCATTGTTATGCTCTATAACTAACTGGTTAGCGTGGTAGGCTTTTATCTAATGTGCTCCGGGTTTGATCCCCGACTGAGCCATTGCGAATTTTCATCACCTGGGATTCATTCTTGTGGCTTAAGGCCTGAGTGTATGACACATCTTCATCATCACTTCATCCTCATTACAACGCGCAGGTTGCCCACAAGCGCCAACTACAAATACTCTTGACTCTGCTACCTCTCTAGTGTAGCAGCCAGCATGTTTAGCTATCACCCCAAAGTTTTAAGGTTTGATTCTAGTCTTTGTCATAAAAATTTTAAAAAGTAGTATAAAGATTAAAACAGGGTCACCTTAGCTTCAAGCCGTTTGAATAAGTAAAAACAATTCGATTCGCATCTCAACCGTCCTACAAGTGGTTTTCCCACTTTGCCTTTGGGCAAATGTTGGAATGGTACCTCCTGTAATGCCACAGCAGCCTCCTTCCCACTTCCTTGTCAAACCCTCTCACTCTTCCCATCCCTCTCCCCCCCCCCCCCCCCCCGGGTTTAATTCCAGGCTCTATCTCAAAATTTAATTTCTGGTTTCAGGATTGAAACAAGGTCTAGTCAGCCTCAGGTGACCCAAATGAGTAAAAGAGGTTCAATTCTCACCTCAGTCATTCTTGAAAGTGGTTTCCTATGGTTTCCACACTTTGTCTTTGGTCAACTGTTGGAATAGTAACTCTCAACCTCAAGTCGCTATCTTTATTCCATGCAGCCTGTACACTCACTCGCCATTCTGCAGGCTGTTTGCTGTTTTGCCGGAAGTGTCATATAATACGTATTACACACTCTGCACCATTGCGATAACACAAAGTAAATTCAATTAGTAATTTGTAGTTGAGAGTCGAGAATGAATATCGTAAACACACACACATGTATGTCTACCCATTATTAATCCCGTTTTTCCAACGGGGTCGGGGATGAGATGCGATGGAAGTCTTTGTGGCAATGGTTTTTACGGCCGGATGCCCTTCCTGAAGCCAACCTCACGAGAGGAGTTAATGAGAGATGAAACGAATGATGGTGAATGAAACTGGGCAAGGATGTGGAAGGAAGCGGCCGTGGCCTGTCAGAAGGTACCGTCCCAGCATTTGCCTGGTGTTGAAAATGGGAAACCACGGAAAACCATTTCAAGGACGGCAGACGGTGGGGGCTCGAACCCACGCATCTACCGAGTCAACAGAGAGCTTGGCCCCATGACCTAATGCTGCGCTTTAGCCAGCGTAGCCACTACTGTCGGCACACACACACACACATATTGTATATAAATGTTTCATCATTTATTCTTATTGGAGCGCAGCAGATAACTGATAAGTGTAATCCAGGTTTAATTCCCAGTCAATGCATGTCCTGTGGTTTGGCATTCCACATTTCAAATTTCCCCATCCACACCCTGACGATGTCATGTCTTATACCTTGGCGGCCATCCTTACACTTTGGTTTTTTTCAATCATCAAAGTCATGCCTTGAAGCCTCCATGGCTTAGGCTGCAGCATGCTGGTCTCTCACTGCTGGGTCCATAGTTCAAATCCAAGTCACTCTATATAAGATTTGTAGTGGACAAACAGAGGCAGACAGGTTTTTCCCTGGGTACTCCGGTTTTCCCTGTCACCATTTCATTCTAGCAACACTCTCCATTATCATTTTATTTCATTTGTCATTCATTTAATCATTACCCCAAACATGACTTTTTCATTTTAAGTTTTTATAAATCGTGTTAAAGTGAGTGTTTGACCATGCCAATGATACAGTCTGTACATGTGTTTGCAAAACATTGAGGTCTACTACTACTACTACAAAATAACACCTATCTACCGCTGCAGTTCATAGAAACAAAACTATTTAAGAAAACATAATTAATATTTACCATTTATATATGTGTAAGTGTAAATATTCCCTCTCCCCACTCTACCTCACCGTATTTGCTCTGGTTAAACAATCAATGCTACCCACACACACAGGCCGCGTTTTTTTTAAGCGAGAAATTGCAGCGCTGCATCAAGGGGAAGTAAATCGCTACATCACAACTACCTGTAAATAAAAACGGTAAAGATGGCGCGAATTGGAGGTCGTTTAAAACGTGTTTCAGTCATTATTTCGAAATAAATTTAATGTAATTAAATTATTTATAATTTACTTTGAATTGCGCATATGTTCCCAGCGAGACGTGTTTCCATTATTTTAAATAACTTTCCTAGTTCGACTGTGTAAAGTTTCGGCACTCCCTAATTTAAAGCGAAACGGTGGCATTGCGGTACACTGAATATTATGCGTCTACTAGGAGACCAAAGTTATGATGAATGCATAGTTATATCGCTCAATAAACAATTTTGTTAATTACCGTACACTAGGATTTCACCTTGCTTGTAATTTTTAGGTTAGGCCTAGCCCATGTCATTCGAGTTGCCTTCCACGAAGTAATGCCCTTGGCTTAGCCATTAAAGTCGCATTCAAAATGATCGTTTTACGAATGAAGTAGCGTTAGATAAATATTTCAGAACTTAAGGTTACCATATCTATAATAATCAGCATAACTTTTATGTGGCAAGGTAACTTGGATTTAAAAATTGCAAAATGGGACGACCTAGCTCTTGACTCCTTTTGCCTTCTTATAAATATTTCCTAACTAACCAACTGAGATGCTGCCAATGGAAATGTAGGCCTATCATTGTGCAATATTATATGCTACACCAATAGCCTGTGCATGTCACTAATGATTTCCCCAGGATAGTCACTTGTGGGGCAGTGTATAGCCTCTTCTGAATTATTATTAAAAGAAAAGCGCACAATGTGCAAATACATATTTGAACATATGATCAATTATGCTAATGCCAGTCTTATTATTGAGGTTGTCCTCATTTTGCAGTTTTGTGTGTGGTACCTTTCACAATGATCGTTGCACAGGTCACATACAGTCTTCATTTGGTTGGTGCAAATTCTTGGTTTTGCAGAATCTATGGTGAAATCCATGGGTGGCGTAACGTGTTATTACGTGTCGTAGTTCGTAATTAGTTTGTTTCCACTCTTCCGTCATTATGGCATCTGTGGAGTAAAAGTTGGACCAAATGGCATTTCGTTTCTCATTTAAGGTTCGGCGTGCATTCTCATAGGCTTTGGTGTTTGGTAGGTAAAACTGTATTTTGATGTCGTCGATGAAGTAGTCCTCCTTAGTTTATACATATGTCAACCTTGAAGGGGCAGACTTTCCAATGCCTAAAATCTTCTGAATTATGCAGTATGGTGCATCTACTTACTTGTGCCAGGCTCCTCTTTCATCTTCCTGGCGATCTGCTTGGGTCAATGGGGCAGAAGACCTCATTGTTCCACCCCTTTAAATAATAACTACAACTCCCTTGGTCATCTCTCATTTTCTTCAGACCTTCGAAGCCTAGGGAGTCTGTCATGGCCTTTCTCTTTACTCACTACCCCAATTTTTTTAAAGAGTCGAAATTCTTCCTTCTATAGCCTAACTCGACGCCAACAGGAAAGGGGGCCTCGATGTTACACTCCTTAAAACATTCATCCCCACCACCACCTGTCCAGCTACATAATTTTCAACATGAGCCCAAATCATTTAGATGGGATTCAAGTCGGGGTGGTACGATGGTAGACGCAAGATCGTGTGTCCATAGGTAGCAAGCAGTGTATCGATTTGATACGTCTCATAACGTGGTTTATGGGATTTAATCAAAGCGTACAGTTGAGGTTTTATCATCTCTGTAGAAAATGGAATACCCTTATCGGTCAACCAATCCTGCATAACTGTTTTTCGGGAAGATGATGTGGGTACGCACTCACATTGGACATTATGGTACGAGGCATTGTCAATCACGACTACAGAATTTGTTGGCAAATTGGGAATTAATTTTTCTGTCAGATATTTTTCGTTATTTCTATAGTTCATCTCATCGTGATAGTCCCCAGTTCTTTTGTTGGATTTTGAAAACCAACAAAGCATTTGGAAAGAAACATGCATCAGAACCGGCATATACTGTTATTAATCTTTGTCCTTTCGAGATAGGCGACTTCAGTCCATGAAGAGAACCGTCACTCCAAGCACTTGGCTTAGTGTGCGAACTATGCAAATATGTCTCATCAGTGTAAACAATAGGCCTACCTGTTGTCGGTACCGCCTTATGCTCTGTAAGTACTGCATGCGTTATGTCAGGCTTCTCCATAAGTATTCTATGCATGTCTTCTGTCTTCCTCCATCTGAAGCCTAGGCCTCGAACTATCTTGCTTAATGTTCGTACGCCACCTTTAAAATTTATAACCTCAACCAGTTTCCTACGGATCTTTTCCAGCGTTGGCCTCTCACCTTTGCTATAGTGAAAATTATGAATCGTATGCCTTACCACGCATTTATCAAAATCGTCTAACTTACACTTCTTGGCAGATTTTGGTCTTCTCTTTCCAGGCGTTGAAAATGAATCCACTTCACCACTTTCAATTCTTTTGGCGCCTTGTATTATATTCCGCACCGACCTTTCCGACACACCTGATGCTTCAGCCACTTTATTTTGAATTGCGTATAAGTTCCCAGCGAGATGTGTTTCCTTTTTCATGAATTTATACACATTATAAATAACTTCACTAGTTCGACTGTGTAAAGTTTTGGCACTCCCTAATTTAAAGCGAAACGGTGGCATTGTGGTACACTGAATATTATACACAAATTTCAAGGCTTCAGGTATTCAACAAACACACTTTCAGCTACGTAATATACATAAAATAGTAATAATACACACGTGTGATGCCTCCTGCATTCTACGCTTGGTTTAAAGCTGTAGACCGTGTCTTGGAGCGAGCCGCATTGTTGAAGAATGGAGTGAGCAGTGAGCCCAGTAATCAGCATTCGGGGGACACACAGGAGCCCCGCAATGAGCATTGAAATACGCCAATTGATATTGGTCTCTGCTCATCGTTGAGTTTCGGCAAGCTCTTCTTGCGTCTGCTCTACTATTGTCATCGCACCAGGAGATGGAAGTTCAACACACTGTGACGGGGTGTGTGGGGTCTTGCAGTACGTATGTGCGGACCGCTTATTCTAAACCTAAATATATCGGCTTCCCGCATGCCAATGGTTATCACAGCAGATGACTCGCAGCCAGTGAAAAAGGAATGTGCTGTGTGAGTGAAGCAAGTAGTGGCCAACTTAATGTTTTTGGAATGTGCGATGCGCAGTGAGCGGGAAGACATCTGCAGTTCAATCCCAACTGCCATCTCCTGGCACGATATCAAAACCGTTCGCCTTGCGAATATAGTTTGCACGACTGTGCGGATAGCGGATAATATTTAGAGTAAATTTGCGGATAGATTTTAGAATACAATGTTGAACTGGATTTTTAGTTCTTACTAAGAACTGCGTCTTTCACGTTTCTTGTTATTTCCCTATTTGCTTTCGGTTGGGTTGTACGAGAATTAGAAGTGAGAGAAGCCAGTCATGGAAATACCCTCAATTATTGCTACCACAAAAAAAAAGCTTTATACCTGCGCTTGCCTGCGTGGGTATATCCGATGACTAAGTAAGTGCTATAATTAGCCACCCGCTGTTCCACTTACCATTGCTCAGAGGGACAAAACTCGGTCGAAGGTGGATGAGAAAGTGGGCTGTGCTTACGTTATTGATGGAGCAAATACCAAGATCTCTTTGCCAGAGGCCTGTAGTGTGTTTACTGCGGAGCTCGTTGCCATCTATGAAGCTCTGCAGTTTGCACTACAGGATGCATGAATCCACTTTCTCGTGTGCACCGACTCTTTGAGTTCGTTGCAGTCAATTGCTACTTGATTCCTGCAACACCCCCTAGTGCAGCGAATCCACGACCTACTAGCCGGGCTGTGTCACGCTGACACTCGAATCACCTTTCTGTGGCTTCCAAGCCACATGGGAATTGCGGGAAATGAGTTAGCGGATCAAGCTGCAAAAGAGGCGGGATCACTACCACCTCGAACAATGGAGGTACCCGCTAGAGATATTCGCTCTCAGTTACGCCTACAAGTTCTGGTATTTTGGGAGAGTCAGTGGATAGCTGACCCACTGCCCAGTAAACTGAGAACGATCAAGGGAACTACATCGTGGCCCACATTTTAACCGAGTGTGTGGATCTTACTGACTTACGAAGAAACCTTGGTTTGCAGATGACACTCAAACTTATATTAGCCGATGACGCGGTGGCTGTTGATCGCGTTATCCGCTTTATAAGCCAGAGTGGGTTAGGGCCAGCAATCTAAATTTTCCAGTGAATATTAACTCAACGACTTGTTCGTTTTTGAATGATAATTTTTTGTTTTTTCATAATTTTTGTTTATTTTTATTTAATATTTTGTTTTATTAAATTTAGGTCTTTTCAAATTTAGGTGTCCACCTCTAAATTTTAAATTCAATTCCAAATTTGTCTTCATTAATCTGTGTTAAGAGGGGCAGATGACCTCGTAGTTCCACCCCTTAAAACACACGGGCAATTGAGTATTCCATAACCCAGGCCTCGCCAACTCAGGTGCTTAGCGAGCACTGGCCGGCAACTGGAAAAGCACGGTGCTCTGCTGTAAGAGAGGAACTTGTAGTAGCAGCGCTTAGCGAGGCGAGAGTCGTGTTGTTTATTTGTAAATTGGGAGAATTGTCCCAATTTCCTTCTTGAAGCTGACTTTTAAAAAGCACAAGCTGCAATTTGAAACTTTCAATACCGTCACACATAGTACTGATTAATTTATTTTTGCTTTGCAACGAGTTATTTAAATACCCCGTGATGTATTTCATGAAACCGAGGTCAGTGATCCATTGCTCATCATCCAAGTCTGACTGTGGAGAAAGAGGGGTGGGAAGGGAAAAGCACCGGGGCGCGCAAGCACCAAGTGCTCGGGTTGGCATGGCGCATGCACAGTTGAGTATTTTATAGACTTCTAATATATTGGTTGTGCGTCGGCTCTGAGAAGCTTGAGTCCCACAAACTAAGTACAGTAGGCCTACACTCTGATTGTGACCTGACAAAAAATTCTGTATGCTTTGTTTTTAGAATTCTCACTAACATTTACACTCCACGCATGAATGAAATGTACAAAGTAGTCAGTAAAATCAAAATCCCCTTCCCTACGCCTTACAACTGTAGGAACATAAAAGCGCTACCATGGTGCTCGAGAGTTTATCCAGGAATTATTTTCACCAACATAGATAGAGTCCCTTCTGTATAAATTTCTTGCCATTGTTGTGGTCTAGAAGTATGTATTGAGATTGTTTGATTCCCAGCTCTGGAATATCATACAATGAGCTTCATAAGGACAACTGAGAAGAGGTTGGTATGATTCTTATTACAGTTAAGTACAGAATTTAGTGGCAGTGTATTCTGAGTGGGTCATGGCATCCTTGTTCATATCGCATAATACCATAATTACAAGAACTTCAGCACATAACAGTCAGGGCCAAAATAAATATGTATAATTGGAGTGAATATGAATAGAGTACACACAGTGGGAGGAATGGAAGACAAATGAAACTATTTGTATACTTAGTTAAAATGCACCTTAGAGAAAGAAAATAGGCTAGTGTCCATATTATTTTTCATGAGAAACATAATAGAATTTGTTACCACCCGGCCAAGTACAGATATTTGTTACCATGCTGAGGTAGGGCCTATGTACACCAACAACAAAAATGGGGGAAAATGTTTGTAGACCGAAGACATAACATGCAGTATTTTTTCGTAACGACGTACTGTAAGTAAGATGCATTCACAAATCTGCGACTTCTTATGGAGTATGGTATAATAGTAAGGGTTTTCCACCATAGTTGGCCTACATAGCACAGAACATAACCAAATAAATTTAATCATCAATTCAATACTCGTGTGATTACGACTTTCAAAGCAATACTACGTCTTCGTAGGCTTGATCCTACTTTATCAAACTTGATATTCGGTCATACACACATGTACAACAACACTTTAAAGAAAATCACACATTCCAGAAAATCTTGCAGGATAAGAACGTATTCAATTGGAGCCATTTTGATTATCGAAGCAACGCAGCAAAGCAAAGTAGCAAAGTAAAACTACGCTGCACGAAGGGGTAAATCGCAGCCAGCAGCAGAGAGTGCAGCATGAATAAAAGAACGCGCTGCGCGCGACACTGCTGAATCGCTACGCGTTCCGCTTTAAAAAAAAACGCACCCATCCACAAGCTTTCTCTCTCTCTCTCTCTTTCAGTGTAGTCATATATTTACACAATCATGCCTGTCTTTGAGAACAGACACAACCACTCTATTTAACACCAAAAAACATCTTTGACATGCACACTCATCCCAAATAACTTTTAGTTAAACATTTAACATTTTACCATTATTAAAAAAGTGGTTTCCACTATTTATAAAATCCACAATTTACAATGACAATAAACAAATATTTATAAAAGACAAAAAATCTAAATCAACTAGTAACAAAAAAGCTATGTTTCTAAACAATCAAACACAGAAATCACACCTCCTCCTCCTCCTCGTTGTCATAACCCCATGGTAGACTAGTGAGCAGGTCATCCGTCCACACACGTTTGTTATCTATCAAGGCAAAAGTGCATTTTTTCTGTTCCACAAGATACAAATTATGGTTGCTGGATTGTATCCTGCACTGTTTATGAGACTTAGCTTTGCCAGTTCAAAAAACCGCTAGGTAGTTCTCTACACATAGCGATTTTAACACTGCTCTACCTACGCCTTTTGCTCTTTTGGCATTCTTACAGACTAGTGTGTGATAGGCAGCATTAACTGTATATCAAATCCAGTCCACCTTGGTATTTGTAATCCAAGTAATAATTTGAAAAGAGACAAGTGTGATCGGTTTTAAACATTATCTCTGCACTATGCACTAGCTTTACCTTATCCTCTATAGGTAGAGCGTTATCCCTTTTCGTTTTGACATTACCAATGGCCACAATCACCCACAAGTTTTACACTTAAACCCTTGGCTTGTTTTTGATTAGGTTTGGTTCGGTTTAGTTTTGTTTATATGGGTTTGATACAGGTTGGATCAGTTTAGTTCGATGTAGTCACCAATCAATAAAATATAGTCAACTCTTAATTCTTGAATCGAAAAATCAGATTTTCTGTACACCGTTTGCCATTTATTAACCCATACCTGCAACCTATACTCTCTCTGTACTGCAGTTTGATCTGAAAACAAGTTCCAATAGTGAAATACTTGTCAGTCACCATACATGTAGCCTACAATAATTCTTTCTCTACCTAGTTATGTTTCATCACTCATGGTAAACATCTCACATGTTCGAATCCGATTATTAGTTTATAAAATCTCAGGTCAATGATCATAATGTATTGGGTATTTTGGGTAAATTCATTGGCCATGGGAAAGGGTTGACCATTCTAAGTCCTATGACACCTCATATGTCGATATCCGATTATTAGTTTATAAAATCTCAGGTCAATGACCTTGCTGTTTTGAATTTTTGGGGTAAATTCATTGGTCATGGGAAAGGGTTAACCATTCTAAGTCCTATGACGCCTCACTTGATCCTCTCTGATGATTAGTTTATAAAATATTAGGTCAATGTCCTTGCTGTTTTGAATCTTTTGGGTAAATTCATTGACCATGGGGAAGGGTTGGCCATCCTGAGTTCTATGACACCTCACCTGACCCTCTCCGATGATTAGTTTATAAAATCATAGGTCGATGACCTTGCTGTTCTGGGTCTTCTGGGTAAATTCGTTGACCATGGGAAAGAGGTGGCCATTCTGATTCCTATGACACCTCACTTGACCCTCTCTGATTATTAGTTAGCGAGATATTAACAAAAGCGCAGTTAGGCCCTTTTGACAAAAATGAATAATACATTCAAAAAGGGAATGTCATTCCAAGTCCAACGACCCCTCATACAAGTTGGGTAGGTTTTAGCTATGGATTAACTATACCTAAGGGATGATGATAAGAAAGAAAAGGAGAAGGGATTCGGTTTGAAAAAAAAAGGTATGGGCAGATAGGATGAGAATCCCACAATAAGTTTTAAACAGATTAACTAAGAATTGGCAGTGACAGCTTGGAGGAACCTAACTCCAGCAGGGGCCTGTGTTAAGCAGATGGAGAGCGCAGCGTGAATTAAGGTTGCCTGCAAGTGCTCGTTGATTGCACTTTCCCTCTCGGGCCGGTATTCCGGTATTATGGGGACGGGTGGCACTCTGACAAGGCAAAATGAGCCGCGAAAAAAGGAATTTACTAACTTTCCTTTTAGAAGGATTGGTATTTGTGATGCATTCAAGACTGCTGGAAGGATTTGACTTTGGTATAATAATTTTATTTCTGGGCACTGTTGGATCTCCGTCAGACCAATCAAGTGCTCCCAGAAAGGGAAGCGATAAAGCAATATGAATGCTTTTAGTAATAATTTTACTTGTTTTCTTGACAATTTTTATAAGAATACCAATTGTTGCACTTAAGGAAGGCTAAGCTTTTACCCAGCAAGATGCCGACTAAAAGTTTACAAGAGGAAACTTCTGACCTAACTAAAACAAAACTAGAATTTTTAAAGCGAACCATGAACCAGAGAAATGATCTCCACAAATAGGTAGCTGGCGGAGCGAGCTTTATTTGTTTCAATGGTTAGCTAGAATTAGCTAAGATAGCTGAGAGAAACTTTAAAAATGTTGTTAGGTGCAGTTTGAATTTGAATGCAAAAAGTAGTAAAGACGTAGTAATTTTAGAACTTGTACTTTTTGTTGAGAAGAACTTAAGTTTAAAGGAAGAATCAGGGAAGATAAGGACCTGCCTAATTTTGATTCTATTTAGAGAGGTAAAGCGAAAAATAGAAATTGCTTATTTTACAAGTATAGAATATAGAAACTTAACATTGCTTGGTTTGGAATTTAATTAGAGTTGAGAACAACAATTGTTTATAAAATGCGAAGGTCTCAGACCTAATAATAAAAGGTTTACAATTTATGAACAATATTAAGGTTTCAAACTCGCTACAAGCACTAAACCTATACAAAGGTTTAAAAATGTGCTTAAAATTAAGAACTTTAACGTTTATAAAAACAATTATGAAGCAATTATAACTTTCATGATTAAATCAGGTACAATGTAGGCGCTTTTAGAATCCCTTTATGGAAATCTTAAAGGCTATTAACAAACATTAAATTGAAAATTATAATAACAAAAAAAGGAATAATTAAGAAGAAGTTTCTATATCTTCATATATTTAAACAGGAATCACGAGAATTTTTAAATAAAAAATAGGGCAAGTCACCCTTTCGTGAAACCTGGAGAGAAAAATTAGTTAACTCACTTGTGAGTAGAAAGAATAGAATTCCCTACTTAGAAGGGAAAACAATAGGTCTTAAAATGTGTATAGGACACAATTATGCAGAATTAAGTTATGATAAATGAAACAAGATTGGGATTGCACTTGCTAGCAAGCGAGGCCTCATTGAAATTGACATAAATTTACAATTTAATTAGATTGTGTTAGTAAGGAATTTGGAAAGGAAGAAATGGGAACTTTGGGAAAAAGTCTTGGCCAAATTTATTGCTCTCATTCACACTCGACGCGGTTGGTAGTCGAACGGGCACTGTTTTACACTATAGTTTGTTGATGGGTTTGCAAAGTTCACTATTGCGGCACAGAAAGTTTATAAAGAGAAAAGTTATTGCAGTTATGGAGATCACTAGTTGAATTTTAGCTTGAACGATTTCATTGCGTTGAAAAAGGTTATAGGTTGTAGTTGAGTGATGAAGAAAAGTTCCCACGGAGGAAAGCAAATTGTTTGTTGACCAGCGGTTTATACAACATAAATTCCTCAGTGAGGAAAAGTATTCCCATATTTGAGCGGAAAATACCAGATTGCTTTACTTGTAGAAAGATAGTTTGACGTAGAAAGTTCTGGAGTTATTATGACGGTAGAATGGGGCAGTGTGGTCCCACGGAGGGGGAAAAAAAGCTAAGTTTTATAGACAGTGTTTAGTTTAACAAGAATCCCACGGTGTGAGAAAGCATTCTCAGTTAATTTGTACAAGAAGTACTACATTTTCAGGTTTTAAAGTCAGCTTAGAAGCTAGAGCATGACTAGAAAAATCCCTCGAAGACGGTTATTCCATAATAGTTAGCAATCTTCACACTGTCTATAAAATTGTATTAAAATCCATTAATACAATTTAAAAAATCTTTAGAGATTGGTACTTAGCTTTTCACATGTTTGAAGAAAGTAGATGATCCTGGCGACCGTTGGCTTGCATTCACAACATGGCGTAGATTTACGAATGCCTCATATGGACAGGAGACAAGCCTGTGGTATGCTACAAACTGTACGTTTTACGACTGACGCAAGAGAGAGAGAGCAGTGAGAGGGCGAGACCTCCCTGAAGCCTTGACGGCTGTACAACAAGAGAGCGAGCTAACGGCGCACGGAGAGAGGTCAGCGATATCGCACACGTCAGAAGTAGGCGGGCTAGGGGAAGGGGAAGCGAGGGGGTAGGAGAAGAAAACAAAGGAGGTTATACAAACATGAGAAATATTACAAACACAAAATCTCTTATGCAAGTAAAGCTTCTTCACGGAGTAGTTGGCTGGCGATGATGACGAAGCCTGGTGTATTGATGAGGAAGTCTTCTTGACTTGAGGCAATTGAAGGACTTCAGAAGGCAGCAGCAAGGCGCTGCCAGACTTGTTCCGCAGAATATGCGCTTCTGGAACAAACTTATAACAACCATGAACAAGTGTACGGGGCAAACAAAATGTAAAAGTTCGCTGTTGGCGTCTGCGGGAAGGAAACCTAAATAAATGAATTAATATAAAAGAATAAAGAGCAGCAAAAGCCAACTCTGCCTGACCATGTATTTCGAGAAATACACCACAAGTCCCTAGTCTTATTGGTTCATGAGATATTAAAAAGCCAATGACCTACTAGTTTTTGGTCTTTTGTGTAAATTCGTTGGCCATAGGAATGGGTCGAGTCCTATGACACCTCACTTGACCTTCTAATTATTAGTTTGCGAGATATTAACAAAAGTGCAGTTAGGCCCTTTGTCAACATTTCAAAAATTTATTCAAAAAGAGGGTGTCACCCCGCGTCATTTGACACCACGTACATGTCCCTAGCCTTATTGGTTCATGAGATATTAAAAAGCCGATGACCTATTAGTTTTGGATATTTTGGTTATTTTTTAATAACTTATCTATAAATCATTATTCAAAAAGCCCGCCCTCTTACAAAAACCCAAGTGCACATGCGTAAAAACAAAAATGTTAAACCATAGCGGCATCCAGGACTATATATGTTTTTCATGTGGAACAAGTTTAATTTCATATTATAAAATATTTATTGCAGCTAATAGCCAAATGAATGATACAGACAAAATGAAACATACACACATCAAAAAAAGTTTTGCATCACCTCGGTTCCAAGAGTTCCGGAACCTTTAAATACAAAGGGAATAGAGATCAACACAAACAACATTTCAGCTCGTTTTATTGCTCATGAGACCCACACATTGCATGTTGTACCATCATACAGCTAGACTTTCAGCATTTGTGGTCCAGATTGCAGTACACACCACTACCTCTAATACCCAGTAGCACGTCCTCTTGCATTGATGCATGCCTGTATTCGTCGTGGCATACTATCCACAAGTTCATCAAGACACTGTTGGTCCAAATTGTCCCACTCCTCAACGACAATTCGGCGTAAATCTCTCAGAGTGGTTGGTGGGTCAAGACGTCCATAAACAGCCCTTTTCAACATATCCCAGGCATGTTCGATAGGGTTCATGTCTGGCGAACATGCTGGCCACTGTAGTCGAGCGATGTCGTTATCTTGAAGGAACGCATTCACAAGATGTGCACGATGAGGTCGAGAATTGTCGTCCATGAAGACAAATGCCTCTCCAATATTCTGCCGATATGGGTGCACTATGGGTCGGAGGATGTCATTCAGGTATCGTAAAGCCGTTTCGGAGCCTTCCATGACCACCAGTGGCGTACGTCGGCCCCACATAATGCCACCCCAAAACATCAGGGAACCACCACCTTGCTGCACTCGCTGGACAGTGTGTCTAAGACGTTCAGCCTGACCAGGGTGCCTCCAAACACGTCTCCGACGATTGTCTGGTTGAAGGCATATGCGACACTCATCGGTGAAGAGAACGTGATGCCAATTCTGTGGGGTCCATTCAGCATGTTGTTGGGCCCATCTGTACCGCGCTGCATGGTGTCGGGGTTGCAAAGCTGGACCTCGCCATGGACGTCGGGAGTGAAGTTGCGCATCATGCAGCCTATTGCGCACAGTTTGAGTTGAAACACGACGTCCTGTGGCTGAACGAAACGCATTATTCAACATGGTGGCATTGCTGTCAGGGTTCCTCCGAGCGGCAATCCGTAAGTAGCGGTCATCCACTACAGTAGTAGCCCTTGGGCGGCCTGAGCGAGGCCTGTCATCGACAGTTCCTGTATCTCTGTACCTCCTCCATGTCCGAACAACATCGCTTTGGTTCACTCTGAGACGCCTGGAAACTTCCCTTGTTGAGAGCCCTTCTTGACACAAAGTAACAATGCGGACGCGATCGAACTGCGGTATTGACCTTCTAGGCATGGTAGAACTACAGACAACATGAGCAGCGTACCTTCGTCCTGGTGGAATGACTGGAACTGATCGGCTGTCGTACCCCCTCCGTCTAATAGGCCCTGCTCATGCATGGTTGTTTACATCTTTGAGCAGTTTTAGTGACATCTATGAACAGTCAAAGGGACTGTATCTTTGATACAATATACACAGTCAACGTCTATATGCCGGAGATCTGGGAACCGAGGTGATGCAAAACTTTTTTTGATGTGTGTACATAGGAATAAACTATTCATTACAACAGAAGGACGTCAGAGATTCAAGTCTATATGCACAGTACATCGCATGATATCTTTCGCAAGATTTGCCGCAACGTTCACATACACAGTTTGCGTCTGGCTGGTGAAACTTCTTTAACTTGCACAGCTTATGGTGAAAGTCATGTATGGCAAAGCGTGTAACAGTATGTCTTAGTTCGTAGCCTCCCCGTTTCCAATCATTGCAGTCATTGCGTCAGTGATGTAGAAATCCCACCATATGTCTCTCTTCTTCGATTTCAGGTTCTCCATGAGTTGCACGTATGCTGGTGTAGACGGTAGCGACAGTTGGAGGCGGAGCTCTTCCACATAATATAATTCACGTGTTAATTCATAGACTAGTCTTGAAGGCGTGTATTTTGAAATACACAGAACCTTCCTTAGGAAAGTCGCTTTTAGTTTTTCTAACTTTTCCAGGTGTTTCAATTTGAGGTGTGTCCAGATATTCTCTAATCCATATGTTACAACGGGTGTAACCTTGATCTGGAAGAGTTTCAAGGCTGTTTTGACGGAGAGTTTTCTCAACTGTCTGATATCATTTATGGCCCTCGTAGCCGCACAGATCCTATCGTTAACGTGAAGCGTAAAGACGTTGCCCGTTGTCTGAAGTGTCACGCCTAGATATTTAAAGTTAGAAACGCTCTCCAGGGGTTTTCTATGTGTGTGAAAAACTGCTGGTTTTCCCCCTTTGCGGAAAGTCATTGATACAGTCTTGTTTTCGTTTAGGCTGAGTTCATTCTCTTCCGCCCATTCCAACAGCAGATCAAATGCAGATTGTAGATCCTCTTGAGATCTCGAGGCCAGCACAATATCGTCAGCGTACATATACCGAATTACTTTCTCCGAGACTACCTGTGCGATATCCGCCGTCGCGATGATGAACAGTAATGGGCTTAGAGGGTCCCCTTGCAATACACCGGTTGTTTGATCTATTGGGTTTGATGTTGTGATTCCATCGCTTATCTCTATGTAATTTGAGGCCAGGATGCTTGTGATAAGCCGTTTTGTATAGCTGTTACTTCTCATTTGATTTCCTAGCTTCTCTATGATGATCTTCCTATTGACCATGTCGAAAGCTTTGGAGAAGTCTATAAATATGGCATATAGCTTTCCTTTTGGGACTGTCAGAGCTGTCTCAATATCATTTAGAAGGCATTGGATAGCCTGTGTTGTAGATCTTCCTTTTGTGAAACCAAATTGCTCCTCCGGGAGCTTAGGATCGATTTCTCTATTAATGCGTTGGCATAAAAGTTTTGTTAGAATTTTGAATAACGCACATTCCAGTGCAATACCTCGATAGGAGTTTGGGTCCTCGGTGCATCCCTTTCCTTTATACAGCAGCTTTACTGTGGACCTTCTCCAGCTATGGGGGATATTTCCTTGCCTGATGCATTCATTCAGGAGAGATGTTATTGCTTCTTTTAACACTGGGAGAGCAATTTTAAGGTGCTCGTTACATATATTGTCTGGTCCACAAGCTTTATTATTCTTCGAGCTGATAATAGCAGCCTCTACTTCCTCAGTTGTAAATATCTCTGTATCAATGTCCTCCTCAATCTCGGGGGTATCAGTTGGACGAGTGTCCTTATATTGCAGTACATTGCTAAGGTGAGTCACCCATGTCTCCATAGGGATGCTTCTGCAGTATCTCGGTTGCCTTGGATTCAATGCTTTGTAGGGGCATTGATCAGCTGCCGCTATCAGACTTTGTTCCTCTTGCTCTTGATACCGTTCCTTTGTTTCTTTTATGAGGGTCTTGTACGTCTTCCTATGATTGGAATGTTCCCTTAGATGATCGTCAGAGGGATCTTCGAGAGCTGTGTGTAGGGCATCCAATGTGGTCCTACGGACTCTGTAGCAGTTTTCGTCAAACCATGATTTTGATTTTCTCGTTATGACGGCCTCCGGTATGACTTCACCCTGTAAAAGGTGTTCGAGCATATTTGCTGCTTCGTCGAGATCTCCTTTCAGGGTCTTATCCACGATTGCCTGGTTGTCGGCCTCATATATGAACTGGTGTAGAGTCTTCCTTGAAAATTTCAATGTTTTGGGCTTCACCTGTCCGCTATCATGACCGAGTTGGAATGTTGTTTCTACTAGCTGGTGTTTCCTGTAGGGAGTCGGAATTATGTCTTGCTTTATTGGCTTTATGTTACCTTGATTCGAGAAGACGAGATCTATCGTGCTGGTGCCGTTGTAACAAACATACGTCTTCCGATCTTTGTTGTTTACAAGTGATATCCCTTCCTCCTCTAAATAGTCTAGGACTTCTCTTGTCTTCTGTGATGGAACATCAGTTCGACAATTTAGGTCTCCTGCTATAATGATGCTATCCTCCCGTTCCGTTATACTCAGAGCGGTGCCTATTTCATCTATAATCTGGTAAGATGTGAATCCTGGCTGAAAATACACACATATTAACACACGCAATTTTGTCTTCACTACTAGAACATTGTTGTTTTTATACATGACCTGGAATGGTGTGAACTGAACCTTTAAAAGGCAGGTGATTCCTCCTTTTGGTCTTCCCACCAGGCCTTGCTCTGCGAAATTGTTCACTGTATAGTGATTTCTCGCATTCATATTAGCATTATACAGCATATATGTTGCATATGGAAAGACACATTTACTAAGAAAATACTATTTCACCCCTTAGTAGGGGTAGGTTTTATTTTAGGGTTTAAATAAGTTGTCCAGAGGAAAGAGGGCGTTAGCCCGAGTCCTACGACACCTCATTTGTCAAAATCCGACCATGGGTTCACGAGTAATCCAGTAATTTAACATGGACGCTCCGCGACGCCAGGCGTCGAGTGGCTTAGAACCATCACAGCTCCCCTACTATTATTATATCTACTTGCCTCCACTCTTCTGACATGACAAGACATTCGTTAAATCCGCACACTTCATTGTTGTTATTGCTGTTGTTTCGCTTAGGAGCCTAGTGACATCGTGATCATATAGCCGCATGTACTCAGGTGTGTGTGGACCTGTATGTTAACCTGTGTTATTTTGATGACTGTATTGGTTTGGGTTTGTAATTAGGGCTAGGATTGGGTAGGAGGTGGTCGCAGCCTTAAAATGGGTTCCATCCCGGCAAATTCCTGGATTAGAAGTAGGAAACCACGAAAACCCACTTCTTTGATGGTTGAGGTGGAAATCGAACCCACCTCTTCTCAGGCTGAGACTGACGCTGAGTGTATCCAGTTCCATCCTTCAGACCAGAATTCAATGTATTTGCGGAGCCAGGAGTCGAACCCGGACCTCAGGGATGACAGCCACGACGCACAGTGTGTCGAATACCAACTCTAGGTGGAAAAAATTAATAACTTCGTTAATAGTGCTGGGATTCTATTAAAAGTTGGCAATATACCGTTTTCAAGGTCGCTGAATTCATTTCGGGCATCGTCTAAAGTGTACGATCTTCGGTGGTAAATATATAGGGGAGAGGGGTAAGGTGAGGTGTTAAAAATGTCCGAAAGCAACAAAAGGATCATCCATTTTTGGTAGTAACATTCACGATTTGGATTTGTATATGGTAGTTTAATACAGTGGTAAACATACTATTTAAAACTGGATAAAATATGAATAACAATGAGTCTTTCAGTCAAGTATTCTTGCTACACCCTATTTGAGGGAATAGACGAAATCACTGTATGTAAAATCATCCAGATTAAAAAAGTATATTAAATTGTTATTAAACATAGAACAACGAAATATGCACAAAAAAATAACATTTATTTTCTAAAAATAGAAAAATATTCGTGAAAATCATACAAACAATTTCTTTATAACAAAATGTAATTTTACAGTCCTGTTAATGACGTAGTTTTAGTAAACATACTTCACACACGAAAACAATATTATTTCTCTAGAAAAGCATGGAAGTAAAGACAACATATATTGAATATTAGGCCTATTTCTCCCATTGCAAATAAAAAGAAAAGGTCCATTCGACAAGTAATGTTCTCCCCTCTTTACGCCCCTCTTTACGACACGACCGCCACGCGTTGAAAAATTCTTCTCGCGGTAATGCCCACATGGTCACTGAAAATAAGAAAATAAACCATCATGCACATTCGTGCGCAACCAAACCACTACAGATCCTGAATCCACATTAAATTTCCTATCGAATGACGTTTAAAGTAAAGTGGCACTATGAGGCACTCATAAAGTAAATAATTTATTTAGTGCAGAAAGCTTGTATTACGCATAAAAGTACGAACACATACCTCTTTTCACTATTCCATGAGCCGCAGAAGACAACACCTCGTTGAACTCACTAGAATCACAACGTTCGGTTCACTCCGACACCTCCTATCAAATGACCTGATAACTGCCAGGAAGACGTTTCACACCTATAACCTCCCTCCTACGCAGCAGATAGCAGAAAGGAAGACCGAAGGTCACCATCTGGGTTGTTCACTATCGAATGATCCAGTTTTCGCTTTCATTTGCGACAGTGAATTTTTTCCACCTAGATATGGGATTCGACACACTGTGCGACGTGGACAAATCGCACACTCATCTGCACCGACACTGCAGCTCTCCTCTCCCTACTTGAGCTCCAATCTGGTAAGCGAGCAAGACAGACCAATGTGACGAGCTTTCAATAGAATTCGTGCCACGGCGGCCGAGAGCGCTAACGCGCTACCTCGTGCCTCGTTGGCATCGGGAGTGCGTGGGTTCGAATCCGACCTTGGCCGTCCTGAAAATGGTTTTCATGGTTTCCCATTTTCACCATCAGGCAAATGCCGGGACGGTTCCTTTCAGTAGGTCCACGGCCGATTTCCTTCCAATATCACTTCCCTGACCCGTCCTGAAAAGAAAAGTACATGACCATTGGCTGCAATAATAAAATAGAATTCGTGCCTACGTCCTGGTTGGAGTGTCATATCTTTAAGGGGGGAGGTCCAGCTTACCAGGTCAAAAATTAGACTTTTTTATTATATAGATTTTTAAGCCGAGTTTTAGGTTTACTTTGCAAAAAGAATTTTTGGAATATCTTGCCTGGTTCCAGAGATATGCAAAATATTGTGACCGGATGACATGTGCTGCCACGCCTTCTTCCTCGTACACTTTCGTTCTGCTTTCCTTGTGCAAATGTATCACCCTCTAAACCACGCACCGTTGATAATATTGATACGTACATTGACGAGACACGTTTTTGTTTTGTTTCCTAGGCGTCCTATACACCTGTGTTATAGAATATCCATGGAAACAAGTTCCATCATGGAACAATTCTGTGTTATTCTTCCATGGTTCCATGTGCAAATATTGTATTGTAAACAACATCGGTGTGGCCTATCAGGTGTGTGATTCGTTGTGAAACGTGAGGTATACTGCAGTATGGGTGCTCGAAAGGTACATTATAAAAGTAAAAAAACGTGTTTCAAAGGGAATCAGCATAAGAAGTCTGGAAAACAAGCAGTGAGTGACGCTGATAATAATTCGACACCTAACCTCAGTGCAGCAGGCAGGAAGCTTACTCGAAATGTTGGAGTTGAATTTGATGGTGATTGTGATATGGGTTGCTACATTTTTTATGTAAATATTATATTTCGAGGGTTACAGAAATGTCTTAGGTGTGTGTGTGTGTGTGTGTGTGTGTGTGTGTGGTGAACCTGTGGTACTTAACCTAACCAATTTAGGAGGTTTGGGCTGTAAAGTGACAGTTAACTGTGAATCATGTTCTGAAGTAGGTACTTTTTACAACAGTGCAGTATTGGGGAAAACAAAGAATGTGCTTGCTATCTGTAAATAGGAGAGCAGTTTATGCCATGAGGTGTATTGGGCGAGGACTACAAGGCCTAAGTGTGTTTTGTGCTATAATGAACATGCCACCACCTGTGCAGAGAAGTATCTATATCCGCATTGTGGATCATATTCTTGATGCCACATCTAAAGTTTCAGAATAATGTATGATGCAGGCTGCAAAAGAAGAATCTGAACTTAGCAATTCTTCCGAGGTATCAGTGTCTTGTGATGGAACTTGGCTGACTAGGGGCCACACTTCACACCATGGTGTAGCTGTTGCTACTGGAGCTAAAACTGGTAAAGTTGTGGACTTAGAAGTACTTTCATCAGTATGTAAGGGATGTGAACACTGGAATGGGAAGGGAAATAGTATAGAATATGCTGAATTCAAGGAAATACACTCAGAAGTAGGTGGAAAAAATCACTCAGGTACAGCTGGCAGCATGGAGGTGGAGGGAATGAAACGAATATTCAGTCGGTCAGAAAAGAGGCGGGGGCTGAAATAGGCTATGTCAACTACATTGGGGATGGTGACACAAAAAGCTACAGAGCAGTCAATGAAATGCAACCTTATGGGCCTCACATAAAGGTCAATAAAATAGAGTGTGTTAGCCATGTTCAAAAACGCATGGGGACTCGGCTTAGAAATCTAAAGGCTAATTATAAAGCGAAAAAATTAGAAGATGGCAAACCGCTGTCAGGTAAAAATAGGCTCACTGATGCTGTTATTAACACCTTGACAGAGTACTATGGCAATGCCATTAGAAGTAATAGCACTTCAGCTTCAGAAATGAAAACAGCCATTAGGGCTATCTGGCATCACAAAGCCTCAACTGATGAAACACCTATGCATGATTTCTGTCCCAAAGGAGTTGATTCTTGGTGTAGTTACCAAAGGGCTGTCTCTGATGGCAAGGAGAAAGAATATCATCACAAGAATAACATACCTATGGCAATAATGAAAGAAATTAGACCCATTTTGAAAGATTTGTCTTCCAGTGATCTTTTGAAGCGATGTGTGGGTAGTCACAAACAGAATAGTAACGAATCTCTGAATGCCAAAATATGGAAAATATGCCCTAAAACAGGATTCTGTGGCCAAAAAACTGTGTTCATAGCAGCAAAGGATGCAGCCATCACATTCAATGTTGGGATGAACGGAAGACTGAAGGTTTTAAAAGAAATGGGACTGGGCACAGGAGCTTACTGCATTCAAGGACTGAATCAGAAGGATGTCAGAAAAATTCTGTCAGCTGAGAAGAGGGCACTTGAATCCACAAAAGAAGCCAGGAGATGCAGAAAGAGGCTCCAATTGTAGGAAGAAGAAAATGATATTGAAAGAGTGACTTATGGACCAGGACAGTTTTGAATGGTGAGGGGTCCGAAAGTTGTATTATTTTTATGCCAACATTTTTAAAGCTGTTTTCCTGAAAACTATAATTTTTAATACCGTTTTCACCATAATTCTGTTATTATTCCATGGATTATGATGATTTTTTCTGGGTTTCCTCCCATAAGGCTGTACTACAATATGTACCTCATTCAGGTCATTGGGATTTATATTTGTGTTTTATACTGTATTTTTTCTTAAAAAAAGAACTATTTTCAGCTGCTCTGAATAAAAATCATATAAAAGTACTTAATATACAGTTTATGCTAGTGATTGAGGTACATTTTGAAGGTGCAGTTGTAATACACACCTTAAAAGAAGAAAAGTAGAAAATTTCCGATAAACTTAGAATATATAAGGGAAACGATGATGCATGGTAAAAAATTTGGCAAATTTTGAAAATTCTCTAAAAAATTCTTATGATAAGAATTTTGAAACTTTAAAAATTGCTTTTGGTTGTAGCTTGCCATTGCTGTGATACACATTATCATTATGTCAACCATATTTGTAGCATGTTCAATAATCGAATGAATATTGACATTTTTTCCCTCTCTTAAGCTGGACCTCCCCCCTTAAGTTATCAACAAAAGCCAGTCGGTTGTCCACAGCCCTGTTGGCAAATCCATGTATTTGATATAGCATCTAATGAAGGGAGTGAGAATTGTCCACAGTAGGGCTTACACCGTGAAGGTCCGGGCTCGATTCCCGGCTGTGCCAAGAAATGTCATCCCGGTCTGAGAGCCGGAACGGGATACACTCAGCTTCATAATAGCCCAGGCATAATAAGTTTTAACCTAAAAAAAAGGTAAAGCTGAAATTTGGCATTCATGTTCCCTAGTACCCTAGTAACAAATCCTGAAAAGTCCCCATCTCTGCGGCGTTCGCGTCATAGTTTTTGTAGAGTTCAAAAGGGCTTAAATGGGGCCTAAGTGCCAAAAAAAAAACAGCATTTTTGCTTCCTGCGTTCAAAATATTGATCCAAAATCAGTTCTAATGAGCTCTAATAGTAATAAGAGAAGGACTGCGTTAAATATAACGTTCTTATTGGTAGTAATCATTTCCATACATTTAAACAGATGAGTAATCAAACATTTTTAGCTCAACTTTTCTCACGAAAATTTAGCTAATTTGTCATTAGCCGGGACTTATCGTGTAAACAGCTGCTGATAGCGACTAAAGACCGGAAGTAAAAGTTGTAAATCACACTTGTAGCTTTAGAACTATACATTGCCCATCTTCATCCGACAAATAGCAGCAGAGATACAGTTACAAATATAAAAGTGGAAGTGTGGCAGTCGCTTTCTGAACGAACGCCCATTTGCGCTGGTGGGCTCCATCTATTCACCTTTGCTGACACCATTTTATATCTTTGCTCAAGAACTTTTAGGATGGTATTCCTTTGTATCCAGGTAAACTAGCAGAAACAGTTTGCATAGAACAAAACGAGTATAATGCAGTTAGCAGTTAAACGTACATTCATAATATGTATAATGCAAATAATAACAAAACAAAGCTTAAAAAGCTTTCTTAAGACAAAGAACACTTGCAAACCAAAGCTTACATCGGACTCAATCGTCCTCCTCATCGTCTGAGCCATCAAATGTGACGTAGCCACATGCTTTTCCACTGCATTGCCCACACATTAAAGAGCATTCTAAACCGGAACGTACACACTCACACCGGCTGCCACAAGAACTCTTGCAGTTGCAGGATACCAAATTAAGGAGATGATCTGGAGCAGCTGGAAGATGAGTTGCCACTGGTACTAAAGCTGAGTGTTGGATTTTCCATCCACATTGGGTCGGGTCCAAAGAAAATCCTAACCATGCTTGAAGTTGCAAATATACCCGCAGTGAATGTTGTTTGCATGCCACCGGAGTCGGCGGAAGTGAAGCCAGCTGAAATGACGCTGTGACCGTTTGTTTGGCAATTTTTGGGCTGTATTGTTTTAGATCCCTTATTGGGGGGTAGTTGGATCTAAAACGGAAGTGTTATTGTGTTAATTTATAAGGAAGTGCCTAAAAGGGGGTAGCTTCCCGTAGTCGGGCAAGCTGACCAGTGTAGAATGTTGTTTAATGTTAGGATGCTAGGGGGCGCTCCTATAAAAGACGTAGGTGTATTTCAGGGGATGGTACTTAGCATACAGGTCAACGTGCTGGTCTTCCAGCTGGCTGGCTGGTTATATAACCGACGTGCACGCGTCAGCTATATAGCGGCACGCTGCCTCTGGTAGTCGGGCCGCTGCGTGAAGTGTGATGAAGCTTGCACTAGCAACTATTTGGCTACTGTATGTCACGGCTAATCGTGACGGGAATTAGGAAAGGAGCTAGGGCGTAAAGAGGCGTGTAAACAGTAATACAAGTGTAGTGTACTGACCAAGTGTTTATTGGTCAGTAATATGGAATTATGGGTCCCTTTCAGGGGATGTAATAAATGTCACAATGTAAGTGTACAAGTTTGTGTGTACAATTTGTGGGTAAAGGTTACAAAGTATAGGACTTCTGAACACTGCTGACTCACCTGATGATAACAGCTATAGCCTCCGGCCGACGCACTGTAAGACTGGTAATTGATAGAGGGCCTGCCCTCCTTAAGATCTCCCTTTATAGTCTTTGGTGCTGCTTCGTCGGCATTCCGATGGTATAGATGCCCCAGTTAATTATGTGTCGCTGTTTGTGGTAGTGATGCAAGTATTGGGCAAGCTTTCCAGACTGGTTAGCTGCCCTTGCGGTGTTAATAGATGTTGTTCTGGAATTACGAGATCTGCCAGTTAGGGGTGGTTTAAATAGATGATGGGGGGGATGGCCTCCAGGGGGTGCAGACCCCTGGGGGGCTGTACAAGCCTCTTCCCCTATTTAGTTCGCGTCCCTGCGAACGGGAACGGAACTTGAGGTTGGGATGTTGATGTAGTAGATGTAGTTGATGTAGTTGATGTAGTAGTTCTTGGATCTTCCTTGTATCTCCTGTTGGTGTCCTCTTCGTCGTCGTATAGGTGTGGTGATGTCGTGTTGATGTGTAGGTGTGAGATCAGCTCGTGTTCAGAGGGGTGGGTTATGGGATATACATATATATATTTGACATTGACACTGACATTGTAAAATAGTGCATGAGAAAAATTGACATTGACATTGACATTGTAAAATTAGTGCATGGGAAAAATTGACATTAACATATTGAAAGTTTCAGAAAAAAAAATACATGGTTCTGCTAATTATGCGGTACATTGTTGTGCAGGGAGGAAAAAAACCAGGGCTGGACGGATGATTGCGTCGTCCACCCTATCTTAGGGAAAAAGTGCTCCCTACAATGAGAAAGATAGAAGAAATAGAAAAAATGGATGTTCCAGGGTATAATTTAAGGGAAATATTTAAAATGTGTTTATTGATTTGGGATAAAACGGAACACCCTTACAAATGGGGAAGTTAGAAGAAAGAAAAATGAAAGAAAAACAAATCATAAACATTGTGTACATGGGATTTTAAAAAAAAAAGTATACCGTTTAATGTGTGATTTCTGAGGTGTGCATATATTAACATTTAGGAATATCCTTTATCACCTTCGTAGACAAAGTGGGGATGCGAAGTATTATTTCTATATTTATAGTGGAATGATTGCCCGTGGGCGCATTAATGTGTGTTAAGGTACCCTTTTTACAAATATGACTTACGATTATCTTATATCTAGCTTAAGCGCGCTAATTTCCTATGATTCTAGTTTATATGTTACTTCGCGTGCACGCTACCCCTTTGTACGTACGCGCCGTCTCACGGCTAATCCTTCACGGCCACTTCCTGGTATGGGTTAGTGGTCGTACCGCTTGCAATGTATTCCTATTCTGTGAAGCATCCCCTGTGGGTGAATGCTTTCACACTTGACAATGAGAGTCGCCGCCACAAGTCGGTTGCACCCTCATTGCCGTAATTTGCGCCGCATTTTTGACGCCTTATGTTTCTTGTGTACGTCGATCTGCCAGCGAGCCTGATACCCCACAGGTATCAGCCGTGCTGTGCAGATTTTGAAAGTGTAGCTGTAAAAATGTGGTGATCATATGAGTGAAGATGATTACAAGTATCAAATATGAATTAGTGCACAAAGGTAGAATATGATAACATGATGGCACTAATAGCATGCTGCTGCTATATGGCAGCGAAATTATAGTCATCAGTGCCATACTCCTGGTGGTGATGCCTGAAAAAATGGAGAGGGTAAGAAAACATGTAAATATCGTATATTTTCTATGTTGCTTCCTGTGGCAGTGTGTCCACAGTCTGAAGCTCTTTTTGCCTGAAAAAAAATGGCAGGATTAGTGTAATTTGCTGTATTCCCGGGCTTATCCTATACGGTGCCGTAATGTCGTTTCTTATGCTGCAGGTGTTTATAGATAACCTAATTAATCTGGTTAATCTACTTAACGTATTACCGTGATACCATTCCTATTACTATGTTATCTTAATATGCTATCTTAATATGCTGTCTTAATATGCTGTCGGCCTTACCCCGGTAGCGGAATTTTAGTTACCGGGTGCCGATATATTCTACCTCAATCTAAAAAAAAATTGCCTTAATTGTAAAACTATGCTGTATATACAAGCCGAGTAGACCTTATTCTAAAGCCGAAATGTGCTGTGCCCAATTGTAGCAACAGCGCTTGTTGAATTTGCTTACATCTAAGTGACCTTAAAAATGGCACTATGACTTAAGTATTAAAATTTAGATGGAGGCTGTCCGTTCGATTTCTCTCGCGGTGGTTCCCTTGTAGTACATTGTTGGGACCGGAACCCAACAATGCCTCGTAGTCCCCTCCGTCTTAATCCTAATTGTCGACGTTTATTCTAGGTCTTACTAACTAGTACTAATCTAGTCACAGGCGGCTTACGGTGCCACAAAGCAAAACCGTTTCGCCTGCTGTATCTTCCTGCCCATTACCGTTGTTTTTCCATACGTTGTCGTAGTTGGGTCGCCCACTTTAACCCCTTTGAGTTGCTCGCTGTGCCCCTCATTTAATGCCCTTGGCTGCCCGATGCGTCGCCATTTATGTGGGCATTGGACATCGTCCAATGGCATAGTATTATCTTCGCCTTTATTGGCAACCGTAGTATGCTTTACGCAGTAGTAATAATCTCTTCGCCTTTATTGGCAACCGTAGTATGCTTTACGCAGTAATAACAATCTCTTCGCCTTTATTGGCAACCGTAGTATTTCACTCCCGCGCCTAGGAGTCTTGCTTCCCGCTGTAGAAGCCCTACTTACTTAATTTTAGCTAGAAGTCTAGTCCTAGTTTGGTCGTCTCTAGGGTCAACTCCCGGGTCCGGCGTGGAGCTAGCTATTTCTCCCACCATCCTCAGAAAGTCTCCCCTGCAGGTCTTGGCTTCGACGACCGTGGCACATAGTGGGTGTAGCATCTCTTCCTCCTAGGAGCAGGCTAGGCATACTTAGGATTCCGAAGCTTGCCCGTGCCAGGCCGTGAGTGCCTCGACCTTACGTGGTTCGTCTGTTTAGTCTAGTCGTTAAGTTACTAGGGCAACTAAGCTGTTGAGCCAACTGGGGTAAGGGTTAACATCCCCTTTCCCCCGCTCTGCTCCAGTGTGGTGCCTTTGGCCTTCGGCTTGTGCCGCTATCACCAATCAGAGTGTTGTCAGAGTCCTTTTCATATAGGAAATATAGGCGTAACCTGTGTAAATAATTTATTTTGTATAAAATGTAAAATTTTTCAAGTGTTGTGGGGTTGTAGAGCTTCTAAGTGCATAGACTACTTTAGGTCTACTGTTGCTATGTCGGCTTTCCAGCGATAATGCTCTGTTAACCTTTATGGAGGTGTTAGTAGGGTCTATGGTGTTAGGTACCCTGTTATTAGGATCTGGGGGTAGTTATTCGTAGAGTAGGCTTAAAGCATGGTAGGAAGAGGTTGTGCATCTTTGGGCTCCAATAAATGGTGGCCTTGAGCCGGTAATGCTGCTAGGATTGCTCTTACAATGAGTGGACTGGGGCAGGTAATTCCCGGGATTGCAAAAATATGAAAATTCCATGCAGGTTTGATAGTAATACCGTTGGTAAGTGGATGGGATACTCCATGCATGTATCTGGATATGAGGCATCCGCACTCATGTAAGGATAGGTGTAGGGTGAGGCGTAATAATAATATATATCCCTGTCATGCGGGAGTATTTAATTTAAAAAAATGGTTAATATATGATTGTGGCCTCATCTCTCATTTGGAGATGCGCATTATGCTTAATTGTTGTTTGCCGACCCACCCCTAATACTCAGGTGTTAGCATCGAGATCCCGGGCGTAGGATGCCCTCTCTTTAAACGCATGAAGTCTTTCAACACCGATGTGTACTTTGTAATGTAGTGTAGCTGTTTTCATCGTGTCTGTATGTTTGTGTTGGTCATGTTGGACGTGGGAAGGTTATTGGAGGGGAGTAAGGTATTAAAAAATGGTAGCCTGTGGTTGGTATGTCGGTAATCCCGCTGGGATTATCCACCTATGCTTCTGTCATTCTCCCTTGGTCCATGTTTGCTTTCTATCCGCTTCTTGGGATAGTAAAGCGTCGTGACGCTATGACGTCACGGCCTAATGTGGTCTCCCCTTTTGTAGTGTGAATGTGACCAGTGGTCGTAGTGCGACTGGCCATGTCCTAATCGCCTGTAATGATTTTTGAGAACTGAAATCGAGAAAGGAAGTTGTTAGGGGGGGGGGGTCTTGTTTCCTCAGAGCCCCTGTCAGTGTTCGCTCCTGATTAGTGAGCGCGTGTGTGTGTGACTATGTTCCGCTACACCACGCGGACGGTTGGTCTGTTATAGGCTAAGTCCTAATGTGTATCGCGTGTATGGGCAGGAGGTGCCCGTGGCCTGTCAACGTCTTTGAGAACGTGCTCCTATGGGCCCAAGATAAGTTCCGGTCTGTCACGTCTGTCCATTGCTAAATGTCACAATTGTTTTTGCAGTGCTAAAAAAATGTGTGGCATGATGATTGCTTTGCGCTTGTGATTTCATGGTCACTGCCGATATAACCATAGTGCCTGTCGGCAGCAGTGTTGCGATGTGGTGGCCTCTGCAAGTCAGCGGTTTGTATGTGTAATGGCAGGCTCGGACGTTATGTATGTCAGCTGCCGGAACGTGCTTTCTTGCACGTATGTGTTGTCACTGCTCGGTATTCCGGGCGGACCAATGTAGCAATTTGTCCTATTTAGCTAGTACTGTTGTGTGGCCACTATTCCATAAGACCTTTGTCTTACGAAATTTTCATACCTGTGTCTGGGAAATGTTTTTTTCTATGTCAGGTGTAATTGAAATTTTATGCCTGGTTTTTGGCGGGAGGAAATGTGGTATTCCCTTGTTCATGTACCTGTATGGGCCAATTTCGGTGTGGTTGGAAGCCTGGATAGTTGTTTTCCATGGTGTCCAATTTTTGCTGGGATTCAGACCCGCGATCTCATGTCATTTTCTGTGTTCTATGTCTGCGTTGTGTTTCTGGGATTTAGGTGTCCTCAGTGTGGTTTTTGCTTGTGTCTCTCGTACCAAAAATACCGTTGGTTAGTTAGTTTTTGGTACGAGTGTGGTGTGTGGTTATGAGTTCGGACCCGGCTTGCCGTAAAGACTTGGTATGACGCTATCTGTGCCGTATATATTATGGCACGTGTACCGTGTATTTGCAATGCGCAAATGAAAGTACGCATTGCTGTGAAGAGTTTGTGTATTTTTTAATTCTCCCCGTAGTGTAATTTGGGGAGTTGCGGGGTTCTGAACTTGGCGTAAATGAACGTGTACTTCCCAGGTTCGTTTGTAGTGCTCCCAGTCTGTCTGTGCCAGCAAAGGTCGCCCACGATGAGTGCGTTATCGCTGACGCGATAGTCTCTAGTTTCACTCACGTGTGCGTTATCTTGTTACTTGCTTGACAATGCTCCGTGTCTGTATGTTTGTGCCTCTTAGCCTGAGTGCTAACGCTGTAATTGCGAGTGGGGCTTTCCGCCATACAAAAGAACCTCTCACTAACTATATTCGTGTCCCCAAGTTTTGTGTTACTGTAACGTGGGTCGAATATGTCCCTATCCATTGTACAAAATGTCGTTATACACGAGTGTCTCCGGGCCGCTAGTCGCGTGTTTGGTGACTATGTGCCGGAGGTGATTTTGTTGTTTTTCATTTATGACCATCTGTTAGTGGAACTGTCCCAATCTGTTTTAGCATCCTCACTTTCCTATCCTGCAACTGGATAGCTACCCGACCTGACATTCCTGGTATTCAGAAGGTTGCGGGTTTTGAGACCGTCTTTACCCAGAGTAATTGTTTCTGGTGCCATTCTAGGCTGTGTCTCCGGAACAGTTTGGTAGTGCATTACTGTCATGTGGCAATGTAAATTGACTGTGTGACTTCCAAAAATATGTAGGGTTTCCCAAAGTCTGGGATTTTCACCCTATGGTGTGTTTGCGTTTTAGCTTGCGTGTTGTTATGGAGGTGAGAAAAAGTTGTGTTATAGGCAGTGTAATGTGTCACGTATGCCTATGGATTAAATATATACAGTTCAACTTGGCCACCTTCCTTTGTCGGGATTAGTGCGTGAGGCAAAAAAAATGAGTTATGCCCCGCTCCGAATTAAGAGAGCACTTTGGGGGAAAAAAATAGAGAAACTATATTGTATCTCGCCTGCCCACTGCTTTATGCTTATCAAGGCTGGTTGCCGGGCGGCGATAGTCTGTAAAAATTGTGTCGTAAGCAATATCAAAAATGTTTAAAAATGAGAAGTAGGACCTGAGTATAGTATCCGCCCATTAGGTGACGTTAGTACGGCAGTACTCTAGTTGCGTCTCAGGGGAATCTACCGACACTGTCTAGTACACACTGAGAAGGCCATTGCAAGACGTACTTGATACATGTGTATCCACGTCACGAGCAAAGCCAGTGCACTATGGGAGTCGAAACTCCACTCCAAAGCAATAACCTTACCTTGGCATTGAATATACAATTTTCATAAGAAAATATGCATTGTCCGTTGAGCCATAATATATTTAAACACAAATAGTGCTAAATGTTGCGGCATAACTCAATAAGATGACAGTGTTTCGCCCAGGTGTGCTATTGGGCTCTTCAGTTGGTTAAAGCACACCTCACCAAATTTTTGAAAAATAGTTTGCGATTCTTAATTCTTGCCACAATTAGGGCTCTCGCCCGTCACAAGAGAATCTATCAAACTGTGGGACCGGAACATAGAACATTTAGTCATTCCTACTTAGAAAGACCCGTCTAAGCTCTATGCTGTGATTTGATGCTTAAACTGTGTTCAGAATAGCTCTTTCCGGCCTTAAGCCGCGTGGCTCGCCTGATGGGCTTCCGCTTGGCTTTGGATATTAGGAACTTTACGCTATCCAAGTTATAATATGGACCAACCATGCTCAATAACCATGGATGGCCTGAAGGAAAAAAATGCTAGGGGGCCCAAAAAAAACAACCAAGAAGAATATTGAATTCTATACTGTTGGTTTAGCCATGTTGCACTGCATATACATGAAAAAAAATGTGCCGTTTATGTTTGTGAGTCTCTGTGTGTCTATTGCCGTATTTCCCACGTGTAAACGAGCTTACGTGTATCCCTAATATAGGTTCAAGTGATATTAGTTTATTTCTGTGTCCCTGGTGGAAGTCGTTATTCCCGTCCGAGCGTCCTTGCTCTGAAAGGTGAAGACTTCCGCCCTGTTACGAGGTTATAGGTCCCTGAAATCCACTGAGGTGCTCCTTTGCTATTTTCCGGCGGAATTTCTAGCAAAGTAAGCCTGGGCCTACTTCCACCGTAACGCCTGTCTGCTGGTCTGAGTGTGCCTGTAGTCTAGGGCCTAATTGCGCTCTGCGCTACCCTAGTAGGGTTTACGGGAGTGTGTGTATTTTTGACTGCGTGGTTTTGTGGGGTAGGTAATAACACCTTTCCTATACCCCGTGTACCGTGTGGTAGTGCCTGGTCAAAATGTGCGGGCGTGTCTTGTGCATCCTGAGGGCCTGAGTGCAACACCCTCTTATGCATTCGCACCTGGGGTACGAATGCCGGTGTTCGCCTCCGTTCTGGCAAATTTGCCCTTTGAACTGGCGGTAAAGGCCGCTTAATTGCCTGTCTCTGCCCTGGCAATGTGGTGGCGTGTAGCCTGACCGCTTTCTGGCCTGTGGCCACGGTAGACTCCTGCTATTGTGTTTGCCTATCTGTGTGGGTGTGGGTAGGCTCAATGTGCTGTAGGGCGGGCTCTACGTCCTCAGCCCATGACGTGGTTACCTCCCGTTGTCTCCCTGTCATGCTATGTGTGTCTGAGGGTCCTGGCTTCAACTCCCTCTCGTTCGTCCGTTGCGAGGGGGTTGGTTTGCTAAGAATTTCCCCTGTGTAGATAGTGCGAAGCAAAAAAAACTGCTTTCTGTCTGAGAAGAAAAAAAAATTCAGTCTCGCTTGGCTATATGCGGTACGGGCCGTTTTGACCACGAGAACTCGTTGTATGAGTCCTATTTTACTGTGCGTGGTACCCGGCCTCCACCATCTGTTTTAGATCCCTTATTGGGGGGTAGTTGGATCTAAAACGGAAGTGTTATTGTGTTAATTTATAAGGAAGTGCCTAAAAGGGGGTAGCTTCCCGTAGTCGGGCAAGCTGACCAGTGTAGAATGTTGTTTAATGTTAGGATGCTAGGGGGCGCTCCTATAAAAGACGTAGGTGTATTTCAGGGGATGGTACTTAGCATACAGGTCAACGTGCTGGTCTTCCAGCTGGCTGGCTGGTTATATAACCGACGTGCACGCGTCAGCTATATAGCGGCACGCTGCCTCTGGTAGTCGGGCCGCTGCGTGAAGTGTGATGAAGCTTGCACTAGCAACTATTTGGCTACTGTATGTCACGGCTAATCGTGACGGGAATTAGGAAAGGAGCTAGGGCGTAAAGAGGCGTGTAAACAGTAATACAAGTGTAGTGTACTGACCAAGTGTTTATTGGTCAGTAATATGGAATTATGAGTCCCTTTCAGGGGATGTAATAAATGTCACAATGTAAGTGTACAAGTTTGTGTGTACAATTTGTGGGTAAAGGTTACAAAGTATAGGACTTCTGAACACTGCTGACTCACCTGATGATAACAGCTATAGCCTCCGGCAGACGCACTGTAAGACTGGTAATTGAGAGAGGGCCTGCCCTCCTTAAGACCTCCCTTTATAGTCTTTGGTGCTGCTTCGTCGGCATTCCGATGGTATAGATGCCCCAGTTAATTATGTGTCGCTGTTTGTGGTAGTGATGCAAGTATTGGGCAAGCTTTCCAGACTGGTTAGCTGCCCTTGCGGTGTTAATAGATGTTGTTCTGGAATTACGAGATCTGCCAGTTAGGGGTGGTTTAAATAGATGATGGGGGGGGGGGATGGCCTCCAGGGGGTGCAGACCCCTGGGGGGCTGTACAGTATTTCACTTCCCGAAGGTCGTTGAGGCTTTTGCACTCCGATTTGGCACTATCGTAGAGACAAATGGTGAACTTCTCTCCAGCTGATATTATGGCCTTTTCATCTGGAGCCGTAGAGACGAGTACCTTCATTTCCTCGCGTAAGGATGCGGAATCCTTCAATATTATCCAGGCTTGCTGTTTGATGTACTCTACCCACAGGTTTCCTGTGCGAGATTTCTGGCTCATTGAAGAAAATATGTCATGAAGCGACTCTTTGAGACGTTGAAGGCAAGGTTATGATAGCAAGTCGTTGGCGGTGCCTTCTTGGAATGCGGTAAAAAGCGCCTGTATTTCGTCCTTGTCATCCTTCAGTACGTCGTTCATGTTGTGTAACATTGTCCCGACAGCCTGTTTTGTCAGAAAATGCGCTCTGAGGGCCCTAGAACATGCACAGTTTCGCGTAATTGATAGAATTGAAGGCATAACGTAATCATTTTTAAGAGCGAGCTAATTGCAAGCCTACCTTGAATACGCGTGTCCTGACATCATGTGAGTCTCTGACGATTTAGCGTATATTTCCGCCCAGAGCTCCTCCAAATTGCTTCCATTTATCACGTAGCCGATTGCCCCAAGAGACGCCTGGACGAACAACCACGTTTTTGAGTTCCTCTGAAGTGTTCGATGCGACTATCTCTGCAGCTTTCGCGTATAGGTGCTGGTCAAAGGTTACGAAACAAGTGCTTTGTTTCAGTTCCTCGTACTCTCTTGCGGCAAACTTCAACGCGAAATATATAGTTGATGGATTGCTCGGTTCCAAGTTAATGAACGGCAGTGCATCAACTGACGTCGTCTGGGGAGCTGGTTGAGCATGAGCAGACAGTGACGTCTTCATAAAGCCGTTCCACGAAGCGGGTAATTTAATACCTGACCACCGTCCAGATAACGACAAAGGAGTCCATCATCGACGCAATAGCCACAGAGTTTGGGGCTTCCACAGTTAACTCCTTAATCTTGACGTCCTTTGAACCAGAGGAAGAGGGCTTCCGATACCACGAAATGTTGAACTTTCCCATCGCCGCAATCACACCAGCATTAGTAACTTCTCGTGTACGTGGGAGTGGAGATATTTCACTGTCAGGTGCTGGACCTGCGCACTTGATGCATCCCATGCAGCGAAATGTGTTTCGCCCGTCCAATGTCCTTATGTTAAAGTCAGCGTTGTCAAAGCAAAACTGCGTGAACGCTCCAGCATTCGGGATTGGACGTTCTTCACGAAGTGCTGAAACTTCGTACCTGTGGACTTCCGCCACATTTACTGAAAATCCAAGACTGTTTAGAAGCCGAATTAATTGTTTCCGAGTATTGTTGGCCTGCTCCAACAGGCCAAGCGCTTTCACCTAGAAACGCGATCGGGTGCTTTTTCAACAGTGGTTATGCTTGGGGACCGTAACTCAGTAACTGTTTCATGCATAGACATGGGTAATGTAGCAATGTAAAGCTAAAAGTATGTTTTATAACTTTCATTCTGGGTCTTTAGTCAATATCAGCAGTTGTTTAAAAATAATGACCTGCTAATGACAAATTAACCAAATTTTCGTGTAAAAGTTGTGCTAAAAATGTTAAATTAGTCGTTCTTTTCCCTTCATCAATAGCAATAATTAGGCCTGTTAAGTCCGTTATCCTACTAGTTAATTTTTATTAATTGCTAAAGCTCGCGAGAACTAAATTTGGATCAATATTTTGAACGCAGGAAGCAAAAATGCTGTTTTTCGCACTTAGGCTCCATTTAAGCCCTTTTGAACCCTCCAAAAACTATGACGCGGACACCGCAAAGATGGGGACTTTTCAGGATTTGTTTGTAGGGTACTAGGGAACATCTATGACAAATTTCGGCTCTACATTATTAGCCTATTATCAATTTTGAAAAAATAGGCTTATGAGATCACCTTTTGTCCGTGTGTGCGTGTGTGTGTGTGATTCGCGTGTGTGTCCCTCCCCTAATAAAATCTAAACGGCTGGAGAGATTTCAATCAAACTCGGTAAGTTCATAGCACTATTCCGGGCGACCTCGACCGTGCCCTTCAAATTTTGTTACGACTCACCAATCCAACATGGCGGCTGTGCGAAATATATTACCAGCATTCAATATTTCCGAAACTATTACCGATATTACCATGACATTTTGTATGGTGATGAAGGGATCTACTATAAGTTCACTTATGTGACCTTTGAAAACCTGGTAACTACAAAACCAACATGGCGGCCACGCGAAGTTGCGACGTTTAAATAGACGTTTCTCGCGATTTAACCAACCAAACGCAATGAATCTTGGTACAGCATATGTTTATATACATTGTAATGCATCGAAATCTAACTTACTGTCGGGGAAATAAGTATAGATACTCGAGTTTAGAGGTCAATAAAACCTTTACCCTTAGTCTTACATAAGAACAACCTACACCAAAATTTTCCTTGTTTTATTTGTCGTTTAACGATATAGAGTAAATATTTTCATTGTATCTCGTTAAAATTTTATAGCAGATTGAACAAAAAAAGTACCGGTTTTTCTTACCAAGTTCACGGAGCGGTCACTTAGAAGGATCATTACGTTAAAAGTATTGATCGGATCGTAATGAAACTCTAATACGTCTTAAAGGAACTTATTGTTAATGCGTATATGAAGTTTTAATCTGATCGGACGTTTCTTTAAGTAGTTGTTGTGAATTTTGTAAAACATCTTTTTCTCGGGCCTGGGTGGTCATAGCAGTATGAAATATGGCTTGTTATGAGGCTCATAGCAATGCAAGGCTTAACGTAAAACTACATTTTATCTACTTTTGATAATTGCTTTTATATCGATTGATATTTAATCGGGTGGTTATGTGAGAAGAATGTATCGTAGCAAGCGACGGGAACAATGCGCTCGGTCGAGGAAACTCGTGCGACGTTGCCCAATACGAGCGCGTTCCAAGCCGTAAGGTCTGTGAATTTCTGTTGTTGTATTGGAATTTGTGTTAGGCCGGTATTACACTGCTAAAGAAATGTGTCAAATAAATTTTATCAAATATTTTATAAAACTGAACTTTTATCAAAGTAATACAAAGCAATTATCACACCATTACACTACATCAAATATTTTATCATAATTCAGCAAAATGGAAGAAGGACAGTTCCGTGTTCACTTAACTATATTATGGTAGTTGAAATTCTGTGGTGGCAATACCGGTATATAAAAGATACGGAAAGATAAAGCGAATGTCTTTGGGTTAAGCCATGGGTCGCTCACGTGACAAGGAAGATATTTTTTTATACGAGTAAAATCTTGGTGAAGGAGCTGCAGTACGAGGACTTGAAAAATGACATTAATTAAAATAAATTAAAAACCATACGTGAAATTGACGAATTATAATACAAAAATTATTATATATATTCGCCTCCGTGGTGTAGTGGTCAGAGTGCTTAGCTGCCACCCAGGAGGTCCGTGGTTCGATTCCCGGCTCTGCCACGAAATTTCAAAATTGGTATGAGGATTGGAACGGGGTCAACTCAGCCTCGGGTGCTCCAAATGAGTAGAGGGGGGTTCGATTCCCACCTCAGCCATCCTTGAAGTGGTTTTCGTGGTTTCCCACTTCGTCTCCAGGCAAATGCCGGGATGATGCCTAACGTAAGGCCACGGCCGCCTCATTCCCTCTTCCTTGCCTATCCCTCCCAATCTTCCCATCCCTCATAAGATCCCTGTTCGCTTTGCAGGTGAGGCAACCTGGGCGAAGTGCTGGTTACACACCCCAGTTGTATACCCGATCCCGAAGTTTCAAAATGGAGGCGGTAAATGTGGGATCCATCGCTTAGTCCAAGGGAATAGCCAACCCTGGAGGGTAATACGATTAAGAAAAAAAATACACTATCATTCACGTCTATTTAACTTAACTATTTAATTCTTCTTTATATCCTGAAATATGCGTCCCTTATGTACAGCGCTAATAGCCTCTGCTAATTTTACCTACAAGTTAGAGAAACGTGTCTTATATTTCATTTTCGCAAGAAGTTAAACATTTCCCAACACCTTTTTTAATGAGGGCTTTGGACCTCCATTGGCAGGTTTAAAAATGGTGTGTCAGCTGAAAAGCTATTATTATAAGATTAATTGTTTGAAGTAATTTACACTTTGAGATTATAAGATTATAAAACTGCTCCCTTATTAACTGTCTGAAAAATCACTGCCCGATGAATCAGATGAACTGTCATTTAAGTTTATAACAAGTGGCTCAACAACGGGGACGTCTTCTGTTAGCCAATCCTTTTCCCAGTAATGTTTCTCTATTTTTTTGGTGTGTTCGATGCATTTTTTCCATAGCTCCGGTGTTACAGACCTCAAGACTTCTTTACAGAGATCTCGCATCACCTCCATTGATCTTCCTCTCTCCGCCTGGTTACTCATATTCACTTTAGCTATTTTATTTTTCACGTAAGACCAAACCAGCTCTATGGGGTTGAGCTCACAATGAGCAACTGGCAACCAGACGAGTTCGACGTCAGGACGAACATTCTTGATTATCTGTTCCAGCTTCATTTTAGGTGCCCTGAAGTGAGGTTTGGCGTGAACAATTAGCTCTGCTTTCGTCATACTTTCATACTTTTGGATTCTGGGAGGAAGAGGAATATCATTCATTGCAGCGGCACATCCCTTCACCGTGGCTATCGACCTTCCAATACACTTGGATACTATTTGATAAACCCTCTTATCATTATTACTTTCTCTCTCGCATCTAAAAAAACATATTGCACTTATAATCATGGCAAATTCTTCCTCCGTTAACTGCGGATTAGCTGGCATCTTGATCGATGTGCAAACAATAGATAATACAGACAGTGATAGTTGCTGCTTGTTGCTAATGACTCAACGAAGAACAGAGGTCAGAGTTTGGTGTGCGTAGGAACGAGCGCGCAGCAACTGGCAACATTGCCGGGCTGCTGCGGTACTATCGCTGCCCTCAATGGTCCGATTAAATATCAATCCATATAAAATCGATAATCACAAGTAGATAAAATGTAGTTTTATGTTAAGCCTTGCATTGCTATGAGCCTCATAACAAGCCATATTTCATACTGCTATGACCACCCAGGCCCGAGAAAAAGTTGTTTTACAAAATTCACAACAACTATTTTAAGAAACGTCACATCAGATTAAAACTTCATATACGCGTTAACAATAAGTTCCTTTAAGACGTATTAAAGTTTCGTTACGATCAGATCAATACTTTTAACGTAATGATCTTTCTAAGTGAGCGCTCCGTAAACTTGGTAAGAAAAACCGGTACTTTTTTTGTTCAATCTGCTGTAAAATTTTAACGAGATACAATGCAAATATTTACTCTATATCGTTAAACGACATATAAAACAAGGAAATTTTTGGTGTAGGTTGTTCTTATGTAAGACTAAGGGTAAAGGTTTTATTGGCCTCTAAACTCGAGTATCTATACTTATTTCCCCGACAGTAGTTCAATTGTTTAGATAACCACAAGATGGCGGATGTGCGAAATATTTCACCGGCATTCTATATCTCTGAAACTATTAGCGGTATCTCCCTGAAATTTTGTACTGAGATAAAGGGCACTACTGGAAGTCCATCTATAAAACTTTCAAAAACCGGTTAACTACAAAACGAACATGGCGGCCAAGCGAGTTTGAAAATTTTAAATAGATCTTTCTCACGATTTAATGTTCCAAACGCACTGAAATCTGGTACAGGAAATATTTATACACATTGTAATGTACTGGTATCTAATTTAGTTCAATTGATTACATAACTTCAAGATGGCGGCTTTGCGAATTTTAAAATTAAGTTTTTATTTCTTGTGTCGTAGTCATGCGATCGAAGTGAAAGTTTGAATAATGAACCTACGCAATAATTTTCCTTTAATTGTACATGACTCTATGGCATATACATTTAACAATCCAACATGGCGACCATCCGAAATATTTAGACGGCTCTGAATATCTACGAATCTATTATAGCAATCAAACTGATTTTTTTAATGTTCATGGGGGCTATGAACATAAGTTCACCTATAGGACTTTAAATAACCTGGTGATCACAAATCCAACATGGCGGCGACGCGTAGTATAAATATTCACATAGACGTTTCTCGCAATTTAACCATCCGAGTGCAGTGAAACTTGGTACAGTAAATCCTTATACGAATGTTAATCCACTGGCATCTAATTTATTTCAATTGTTTCCATAACCTCAAGATGGCAGCTGTGCGAAATTTTAAAATCTCCTTGTTACTTATTGTGTCCTAATTATGCGATTGAAGTTTGAATGCTACACGTACACAATAATTTCCATGTAACAGTACATAACTCTAGGACCTACATACATAAATTCCAACATGGCGACCATCCGAAATATTTAGTCGGTTCTCAATATCTACAATCTATTACAGCAATCAAACTGGAATTTTGTATGTTGATAGAGGCAATTAACATAAGTAGGATATATGAAAATAAGCTTTTTAGTTCTTCACGGAACTACTTGTTTTTTTTAGGTTGCCCGTATTTTTTGCATATAATGCCTGGGCTATAAGGCAGAGCTGAGAAGGCATGGATTTGGCGCCCACCTCAACCATCCGTAAGAGGGCTTCCGTGGTTCCCTCTTCTACTCCAGGCAAATTCCGAGATGGTAGCTGAATTAATTAAAGCCACAGCCACCTTCTACCCAAATCCTAGCCTCAATTACAAATGTACACACTAGTACAGCCATCGTCATAATATAGGTAATCAGACAGATTCCACACACACGAGTACACAGGGCTGCAAAGTTCCCGAATGAATCAACAACAATTGTTCAAAAAAGTCAGCTTGATTATGATCACTTTGTGAACTGGCAAATGAGCCAAATTGAAACTAAATCGTTATTGGTGAATGTTTAAATAATTGCTGGCGTCTGTACAAATACTAAATGCAAATGTAAAGTATTTGCTCGGTTGCGATTGCAATTTAGGCCCAATAAAAACTTTAATTTCTCAGTGGTGAGTGGGAAAAACACAGTTAACCTAAAGATAAATACGTTGTTTTGTTCACCTACCGAACGCTGCTCACAGAAGTTTTGAATTACGGTATCCTTCCGTTTACTTCAGGAATGCTGATTGGAGACGCTTTTGCTGCCCGAGGATCCATCCATCAGAGTTGCAGCTATCCCGGGAGTCGCTACCGTAGTTTGCCAATGTGGCAAAGGCAGATCGTAAATATTCGCTAGTGATAAGAATGGTGAGACGTTTGATTTTGTTACAAATGTGTTTTCATTGTTCGTATGACTTACGTTTGTAAAGAACGACATTAACAAATCGCATATGCGTAGCTCATTGTCGGATAGACACTTGTGCAGTGTATCTTCGGTTAATGAAGTCTATGGATATCATTTATGAACTTGTTGAAAGGAGAACGCGCTGTCAGATTTCTAAACAAGCGTTTCCTCCTTCTAACATGCACAATCTAAGTAAATTATTTGACGCAAATATATAAGTTTATTATTCCAATAACCTCTCTCCAGCATTTATTCCTGAACAAAAGGCTGATAGCTTGAAAAGGGAACTTTTCCTAGAATCCCATGCACTCGCAACCTTACCTTACCTCCAGTGTTGGTCAGAAGACTTCGGTATTACGTCCTTGACTAAACCAGCAACAATCGCGGCTCTCCCAGGAGCCTCAGTTCGGCATCCTTGGTCAAGGTTATAGGGTTTACAATAAAATGCATTAAACAATATTTTCGTTAACCTGAGCCCTTTCCTTTAATCCCTTAGTTCCCTTGTACTATGTGTCTTGAGCAGCACAGTTAGGGAGGTGGGTCATGATCTGAAACACGGGATGGAAAAACACACACAAACAATAGTCAATCTGGTAAGTCTTGAATTCATATGATGATTATAGGCTATGAATTTTCCTGCCATAATTTTGTGGCATGATAGGTGGACTTGATATAAGTGATAGAAGCCATTATTTGTGTTGACCGACTGGAAAGCTTTCTTTAATAAAACTAGGCAACACTGAAAAATGGTTTCTATCACTTAAATTCTTACCGCCAGTCAGGCAAATCGTGAAGCCAAAATATTCAAATCACTGAGGAATTTTTGTTAACCGACTGGAAAGCTTTCTTTAATAGATGGATCTGAAGTTCCCGATTAAAGAGTAGGAGGTGGTGTAATCGTCTGAACTGCTGTACCAGGCAGATTTTTTTAAGGTAACTTGTTTATTGTCTTGATATATTTAAGGTACACAGGTGATTGTGAGGTGGTAGATGAATAACAATCGTGGATATGGATGAGTTTATCACAGTTATACTAGTCTACTTAATGTTCAATGTTCAATCACTATCACAAAACACAAACACTCACATGATGCGGGTGAGCTGCTGGGCATAGTCCCCCAGCCGGCGAGTTCTTGTAGTACAGCGAAGGCTCGTGAGGACACACACACTTACCTCGGACAGCATTTCGAGTTCTGTATATGGCCCCGTAGTTTTCAGCACACAGTGCACATAGCAACCGAGGAGTAACACTACCGCACTGTTCAGTTGGGGCGGTTGAAGGCTAAACGTTGGGCGGATCACCCATTCAGGAGTGATGTAGGTAGTAGAACAGTTCAAGAAGCTATTCAGGACCCGGGTGAAGCGGTTCCAGGTCGATCGAATCGAATCACACTGCGTAAATCGGTGCAGGATTGTATCCTGATTGGAACATGAAGTGCATAAGGCGGTCTCCACCATGTGAATGCGATGGAGTCTGTTGTTTGTTGGTATAAGGTCATGGATTACTTTATACCAACTTTCCTTCGCTGCGCTGGGAAGAATGCGATTGGAGACATTCCTCCAGACTCGATTCCAGTTGACGATCAATGCGGATTGCATAATTCTGGGGGCAACATACTGTTGTGTCATGATAGAACGATACAGCTTTTTCGTTGAGATAGACCTGTTGACGTCTTGTGGCACGTAGCTTAATTCAACTCTCAGATACCGGACATGAGGTGCATGATGATTGATAAGCTGGTGGGTTCGAGCAGTCATGGGGACTACACCATCTCCGTAGGAAGTTATGTGACTCATCGGTCCCGAAGCCTGTAAGCAATTGAAGGTGTCGTTTGAGGAATAAAGTTCTAGCTTTCTTTTCAACGTCGATGAGTCCCAGACCTCCCTGGGATTTATGCAATGTTAATGTGCTGCGGGAAATACGTAATAGAGCTCCTTGCCAAATAAACCATCCGACGGCGGAAATAATACGTGTACCCACCATTCTTGGCATAGGAAGAATTTGACCGAGATACCATATTTTACTTAAGCTGAACATATTCACGTACATTGTTCGTTGGTGTAAGAGGAAGGAGCGGTACCGCACTTGTTGCAAGGCACCACGCACAGAATGTAGGGCAACGTCCCAGTTCTTTTTAATCATTTGGTGTACACTGTTCAAGAAAGAAATGCCCAATATTTTGAGTTCTGAGGCGATCGTTACCCACGCCGGGAGAACCCCTTGGACTCGGTCCAATTTCCCAACCCACATCGCCTTTGTTTTTCGTCGGTTCAGCCGCGCACCAGAATATCTCCCGTACTCATCAAGGTCCGTGAACAACTGCTGCATGTCAACGGTTCAATCCACCACTAGAGTGACATCATCCGCATATGCAAAAATACTGATCTCCGTGCCATTGAAAGATGTACGGAGATTACAAAGAAGGGGTTCCAGGGATAGAACAAAAAGAAGCATGGACATCGGACACCCTTGCCTGACTCCATGATGGATGAGGAGAGGTCGTGTGAAATACCCATTTACATTCACTTTTGAAGTTCCACCATGAATAATTTTGCTCACGAGGGCAATAAACCGCATATCGAAGCCAATAGCTTGAAGGGTCGCAAGGATGTATTTATGGTTTACCCTATCAAAGGCATGGTCAAAATCCAGTGATAATAACAGTTTCTTCTTATTGCCGACCAGCGACTCACTAATGACATCGCGAATAGCACATGTAGTGTTGACAATGCACCTGCCTGGTACCCCACCCGATTGGTGGCGAGATGTGGCTTCCTCCATAAAGGCCTGAAGTCTCGTTTTCATACATTTCGTGAAGATCTTGTAGTCAAAGTTTAAAAGCGTCAGTGGGCGAAAGTCCCTGAGCTGTGTTGGTTGTGTAATTTTTGGGACTAATACCACCAGGCCATCTTTCAGGGTGTCGATATTTCGTCCAGGACGACAAGCATCATTCACTACGGCTGTAAGTTCATCGTGAATGGTGGTCCAAAACGTCATGTAGAAAGCTCTCCGCAGGCCATCAGGACCAGGACTCTTGTTCGGCGCACTGTGGAGTATGGAGGTATATATTTCTTCGGCGGTGATGTCCTGGGTCAAGCACTCTTGCCCTCTGTGCAAAAGTCTTCCTCGTACACCATCGAAGAACGGATGCTGGCAGTGAAGTGGGACTGGGGCGTCGTCTGTGTACAAGGACTGAAAGAAGTTCTCTACCGTTTCTGTGATTAAGGTAAGACTAGTCACCATTTGTCCCTCAGGTGTCGCAATGCGGTTCATTTACTTCTGGCGGCCTTTGCGGCACGCCCGTATAAAATGATAAACGGAGGGTGCCTCTGATGCCAGATGTTGATGATCTTATGCTTGAAGTTTGAGTCCTTCCAATGCTTTTCGCTGCAGCGTGAGGAGCTGCGCTCGGATTTTCTTTATTCTGCGATATGTATTAGGGTTGGTAGGGTCTTCATTGTATAACTGTCGTAAACATTTATAGTAGAAATCTGTCGTCTGATGGATGTGGCGTCTTCTCTCGGCACTGTAGGCCTTCAATAACCTAACAGCTCTGGGTTTCGCATACTTCAACCACCACTCAAGAGTATCTTGAAACGGGGAATGTGGCGTTTCCAGTTATGCCATTCAGTGGCAAAGCTATCTTTCATGCCCAAGTGTGTCAGAATAGAATCATTTAACCTCCATGATCCTCTCCCACGGCGAGGTCCCAATTCTGGTTGGCGAATCTTGCACAGATACGCACAATGGTTTGAAAACTCTACCGGGCATACATCTGTTTCCCTCACGTGTTCTTTCAATTCCCCGCTGACATATATTCTATCCAGTCGAGAGGCACCATTATGGTAGTAGTACGTGTAACCGGCTGACCCCGACGGCTTCAGTTCCCATGTGTCTTTTAAGCGTAGCCCTTGTATTAACGCAGATAGCGCAGGGCAGCCCTGAAATTGGCCACTTTGGTCTTTGGGTGATAGCACTGCGTTAAAATCCCCACCGAGGATTATATTGCCGGTATGATTATGGAGAAGTGGGAGAATATCTGTGGTATAAAAGAGCCGGCGTTGTATCCTGGCCTGCGAACCAGAGGGAGCATATACATTGACAATCAGAAGATCTCGAATACGGATACTGAGTCCGCGTGAGTTGACTAACTGGACTGGATCCGCATATGGTATATGGTCCTTAATGTAGATGGCTGTACCACGTTTGTTCTCATTGACATTAACTATTTTATCGTAGCCAGAGATGGTAAGGAGGTCTTCAGTAGCCACTTCTTGCAACAGAACAATATCCACATCTTGGTCTCGAATGAGGTTGCGTAAGAGCGACTGTTTACGAGCAGTTTGAATGCAATTTACATTGAGTGTCATTAGAGTGTATGTCAACAACATCGTCAGATAGATAGACATGTTTTTTACCAAAATAAACAAGATGGAGATGGGGTGGTCTTTAACGCTTGTCGCTCGACTTCCCGCCTTGTAGTCGGGGGTCCCTGACACCCGCATAAGGCTTGTGCGTTCCCTCTTTTGACGCCCGGATTGTTTTAGCTTTGGAGGAGGTTTTCAAAGGTGCCTGTTCTTTAGGAGTTAGTTCCTTGTTGTCCATGATCCCCTGGTCCCGTGACCCCGTCTCTTCTGTATCCATGTGACTGGAGTGGTCGTCTTCTATTTCATCCGACCATTTTATACCAGCGGTCGGTGGTTCACAACTAAATAGGGATAGGTTTGAGGCTTCCAGACTGGTAGCACTTTCTCCTGAGGTCACGCCTTCTGTGACCGCTTCAGGGCTGGCAGTGCTGGTGTCAGGTTTCTGGTCAGTTTTAGGAACTAGAGAAGTGGCCGTCCTACCTAGACTGCCATTGGTGTATTGGCTAGTATCAGACGAAGGTGGCAACGCTGGCTGCCCGTGCAGTTCCTGTTGTAATGTGGGAGTATGTTGTTGTTTACTAGTGGCGGGCAATTGCCCAGCTGGTTGCGGCGATAAGGCGGTGGAGTGAGGAGTCAACAAGTCCATCGTGTCTTGTGCTACAGCTGACGTATCAAGTGGGGCAGGTTGTGCTGGAGAAATACTGACGTTAGATGAACAAGGTGCCGATAAGGCAGGCGAGACAATGTCACTGTCCTTGTTGGGTACAATTTCACTGAGAAGCTTAGGGCCGGTTTTGTTTTCAGTTTCACCGCGCCTCACTGGGCATTCCTGTCTAAAGTGATCAGTGGCATTACAATAAAAGCATGATCGAGGTTGTCCATCATACACCACCTGTGCTTTGTAGCCATCGATAGAAATAATGGGTGGAATTGCAGTTTTTAGTTCAATCCGCATAGCCCGAATACCACTCAAAATATTGAATAGGTAGGTAGCTGACCATCGTTCGTTTCTAATTTCACGAACCTTTCCGTACTTACTAAAGTACGACATTATCCGGTCATTCGGAAGTTCAATGGGAAGGTTCATAATTCAGATTAGTTTGCTGTCCACATCCGCACAAGTTATATTTACCCCAGATATAGAGCCATTAAATTTCCGTACCTGAGATTTGCCGTTGGTACTGTTGAGGACCTTCTCCATCAGTAGTTTGCTGGTGAACTTGATGAAAATAGCAGTTTCCAGATTGTCGAGTTGAATGGCTTCTAATTGGTCCACGTTGAGTTTTAGGGTGTACTGAATCCACTCATGTATTTCTGCAGGGCCTGGTTTATTGGCCTTGTGGGGGAAGGCACATTTTATCGTGTTTTTCCTAATGCTGTTGGTTGCCATTTTAACTGTACTTGAAAAGACTTGAAAGTTAGACACTCGAATACGTCACTCTCAACGAAGCAAAGCGCAGCGAACCGGTCGCTGCCAAGGTTCAGACCGGACTGTGACAGATGGAATCCAGTTGTTGAGATTTGAAATACGGCACATTACTTTCACTAGCTTAAGTGTCAACCTAAGGAGGATGTGTTGGAGCAATGGAAAGTTCTGTAGTTTCTAAATCCCTTGGCATCATTATAGTATTCCAGCAAACTTTGGCAATTTTAGACACACTATTGGAGGCTGGCAACATCGTTGTATATAAAAATAAAAATTAAAACGTAGAACGTGAACTAATTCCAACAAATCTTTGAGAATGGAAATATTTATGTCCACCGCGTCTCAGTCTGCCTGCAACGGCTAGCCTTCCCCTCGTCCCACACCACATCATCACAAGAGTGGTGGGACAATACCATGTCTCAGCCAAGGCTAACCTTCCCCTCGCCTTACACCGCATCATCACTACAGCGTGGGACAATACCACGTCTCAGCCAAGGCTTCCCTTCACCTCGCCTCACACCACATTATCACAACAGTGGTGGGACAATACCACATCTCAGCCAAGGCTACCCTTCCCCTCGCCATACACCGTATCACATCAGTGTGGGACAATACCACGTCTCAGCCAAGGCTACCCTCCCCCTCGCCTTATACCACATCACAACAGTGTGGGACAATACTACGCCTCAGCTAAGGCTACCCTTCCCCTCGCCTTACACCTCATCACAACAGTGTGAGACAATACCTCGTCTCAGCCATGGTTAGCCTTCCCCTCGCCTCACACCGCATCACAACAGTGTGGGACAATACCACGTCTCAGCCAAGGCCACCCTTTCCCTCACCTTACACCAGATCACAACAGTGTGGGACAATACCACGCCTCAGCCAAGGCCACCCTTTCCCTCACCTTACACCACATCACAACAGTGTGGGACAATACCACGTCTCAGCCAAGGCTACCCTTCCCCTCGCCTCACACCGCATCACAACAGTGTGGGACAATACCACGTCTCAGCCAAGGCCACCCTTTCCCTCACCTTACACCAGATCACAACAGTGTGGGACAATACCACGCCTCAGCCAAGGCCACCCTTTCCCTCACCTCACACCACATCACAACAGTGTGGGACAATACCACGTCTCAGCCAAGGCCACCCTTTCCCTCACCTTACACCACATCACAACAGTGTAGGACAATACCACGTCTCAGCCAAGGCTACCCTTCCCCTCGCCTCACACCGCCTCACAACAGTGTGGGACAATACCACGCCTCAGCCAAGGCTACCCTTCCCCTCGCCTCACACCACATCCCAACAGTGTGGGACAATACCACGTCTCAGCCAAGGCTACCCTTCCCCTCGCCTCACACCGCATCACAACAGTGTGGGACAATACCTCGTCTCAGCCAAGGCTACCCTTCCCCTCGCCTTACACCGCATCATCACAACAGTGTGGGACAATACCACATCTCAGCCAAGGCTACCCTTCCCCTCGCCTCACACCGCATCACAACAGTGTGGGACAATACCACGTCTCAGCCAAGGCTACCCTTCCCCTCGCCTCACACAACATCACAACAGTGTGGGACAATACCACGTCTCAGCCAAGGCCAACCCTTCCCCTCGCCTTACACCGCATCATCACAACAGCGTGGGACAAAACCACGTCTCAGCCAAGGCTACCCTTCCCCTCGCCTTACACCGCATCATCACAACAGCGTGGGACAAAACCACGTCTCAGCCAAGGCTACCCTTCCCCTCGCCTCACACAACATCACAACAGTGTGGGACAATACCGCGTCTCAGCCAAGGCCACCCTTTCCCTCACCTTACACCAGATCACAACAGTGTGGGACAATACCACGTCTCAGCCAAGGCCACCCTTTCCCTCACCTTACACCACATCACAACAGTGTGGGACAATACCACGTCTCAGCCAAGGCCACCCTTTCCCTCACCTTACACCACATCACAACAGTGTAGGACAATACCACGTCTCAGCCAAGGCTACCCTTCCCCTCGCCTCACACCGCCTCACAACAGTGTGGGACAATACCACGTCTCAGCCAAGGCTACCCTTCCCCTCGCCTCACACCACATCACAACAGTGTGGGACAATACCACGTCTCAGCCAAGGCTACCCTTCCCCTCGCCTCACACAACATCACAACAGTGTGGGACAATACCACGTCTCAGCCAAGGCTACCCTTCCCCTCGCCTTACACCGCATCATCACAACAGCGTGGGACAAAACCACGTCTCAGCCAAGGCTACCCTTCCCCTCGCCTTACACCGCATCATCACAACAGCGTAGGACAAAACCACGTCTCAGCCAAGGCTACCCTTCCCCTCGCTTCACACCGCATCACAACAGTGTGGGACAATACCACGTCTCAGCCAAGGCTACCCTTCCCCTCGCCTCACACCGCATCTCAACAGTGTGGGACAATACCACGTCTCAGCCAAGACTACCCTTCCCCTCGCCTCACACCGCATCACAACAGTGTGGGACAATACCACGTCTCAGCCAAGGCTACCCTTCCCCTCGCCTCACACCGCATCACAACAGTGTGGGACAATACCACGTCTCAGCCAAGGCTACCCTTCCCCTCGCCTCACACCGCATCACAACAGCGTGGGACAAAACCACGTCTCAGCCAAGGCTACCCTTCCCCTCACCTCACACCGCATCACAACAGTGTGGGACAATACCACGTCTCAGCCAAGGCTACCCTTCCCCTCGCCTCACACCGCATCACAACAGTGTGGACAAAACCACGTCTGAGCCAAGGCTACCCTTCCCCTCGCCTCACACCGCATCACAACAGTGGTGGGACAATACCATGTCTCAGCCAAGGTTAGCCTACCCTCGTCTCACACCGCATCACAACAGTGGTGGGACAATACCTCGTCTCTGCCATGGTTAGCCTTCCCCTCACCTCACACCGTATCGCAACAGCAGTGGGACGATACCTCGTATCAGTCTGCCTGCCACAACTAGCCTTCCCCTCACCTTACCCCGCTTCTTAGCAGCGGTGCGACAATAGAGCTTCCACTATTAGGGGCACCGAAGTTTTATGCATAACGAACCTCCGGTCCGTGAATCTCCATTTGATTTACATTGGCAATGAATCGTCCGTGATTATTTCTTTATTATTTCGAATTGTGGTTTGGTTTGTAGGTGTTCAACTTATGAAATAAGAACTATACTCTGAATTACCAATAAAGCTCGCTGACAGCTGTCAAAGCTAGCACGTGGTGAAATGCTGCGTTGCCACTGGGACAGATCATGTTTCATGACTCATAACATTCCAAGAGGCTTGCAGGAAGACACAAATACTGGGTAAGTTAGCCCCCTGCCTGGCGCTCTAATGACCGTGACGATTGAAGACACACTGAGTCAAATCATGTGCTTACTGCTGTGTCGGCATACGTTGCAACATTGCTCACTGTTGCTATGGAGACAGTTACCCCTCTCGTCTCCACTCCACACCTCACCCATCAAGCGCATGACAGTTTTCACCGAGCATCTTTTGTAAATCAGAGTATAGAGGGTTGGTGTTCCATGAATATTCCCAACACAAGACGTGTCTTATGAAAGAATAGTGAGTAATACTTCGGTACAGAAAGGATCGTACCAAACAGCTTGTCTTTAAAGTGTGCTATTTGCATACTTCAAACGTCAGTGGTCTAACACATCTTGGACTATAAATGTATTAAGTTTGTGTCAATTAAATATATTATATAACTTATGCGAATATTATAATCATTTGCTATCCAGTTGTTACATTGGTAGTCCTAGTATAATGCAACCAATTGATCTGTTTAAATGCTAAAACGGACCGTGGATGAAGGTTACGAGTTATAGGCTATACGCCGTACCGGTAACATTTACCAATAACAAATCTTTTCTTCTTTAAAATTTATTTATGATAACCTATACATTAACACTTTTTACCCATGATTTTATAACTATACACCTATTCCAGATATGGCAAGACAGCAATTTCATAGCAATTGTGGTTCCAGCTTAAAATCCAACCGTGCTTGGTTTTCAGTATGGAAAACATGGAAAATGTTTAGTTACTAGACCAAACAACTAGCGACAACATTTTAAAAATGCTCATTTTCATCTTCGTCCTCGTCTACGTAAAGTACCGTACGGTAAAAACTGAATGGGTAAGGGGGTTTATGGCCTCAACTACACAAGCTAACGAACCTCATTTTGCATTAATTATTGAGACCGAAACCTTCTAATGTAGGTATGGACTGTCTGTAGAAATATTTTAGTCAATATGTTTAGACAAGTTGCCCGAAAACTAAATACAAAACGCTGCGTGCCTACTACGGTGTTAAGTTGCTCTGTGAAAGAAATAACCTTGTCAAGATTATACGACGTGCATACAGTTAAATACAATCTTCCATTTTGAGAAACCCTTTCTTCGTCACCATCTTAAGCAATTTTCAAACATAATCTGTAGTAAATTGACGGGGAAATGTGCAACATTTAGAGACGACGAGTGTTGTAAGCGGCACAACGTAGGCTGACATTTCACATCATTAATACATAAGGAATAAACTCATGTAAATTCTCTTACAATGGAATGATATTGCTACATGTCAGAAATATTGGAGGAAAACAAGAGATTACATTGATACTGTGTATCCTAGTTTTCCCTAATACGCAACTCTTGTCAAGGCTTGGCTGGCAAAATATAAATGAGGCGATAAAGTTGTAGTCAATGCAAGGGTCTGCTCCGTCCATTTTACGAGCGATGATTGCTATCGTGATTTAGCGTATGAATTATTGGGCCTGCCACTGAGGTAAAGGAGACTTCTCAAGATGGATGCTGGGCCACCTCTTCATTTTCCCCTCGCTACTTTTAGAGAGCCCTGTTTGGACATCCAGAAGAAACCTGATAATTTGAATGAAGAGTATTCATCGCATTTTTCAGATAGGAATAAGCCAGCATTAGGATGACAGAAAGGAACTGGCCAGTAAATTCCGCTCTGAACAGCCAGCCAGGGAATGTCCGAAATTATGATTGAAATTCCTTTCAACTCCTGAACATCTAGTTAATGAGCATTATTTCTCAAAACACTACATACATATGAAGAGTTCTGAAATCAGTGGCGTAGCAAAATTATGAAGTGTCCCAGATTGTAGAAGGTTGAAATTATACTCTGAATTACCAATAATGATCGCTGACAGCTGTCAAAGCTAGCACGTGGGGAAATGCTGCGTTGCCACTGAGGGTGATCATGACTCATAACATTCCAAGAGGCTTGCAGGAAGACACAAATACCGGGGAAGTTAGCCCCCCTGCCTGGCGCTCTAATGACCGTGACAAGTCAAGACACACCGAGTCAAAACATGTGCTTACTGCTGTGTCGGCATACATTTCAACATTGCTTGCTGTTGCTATGGAGACCGTTATCCCTCTCGTCTTCACTCCTCACCTCGCCCTTCAAGCGGATGACAGCTTTCACCAAGCATCTTTTGTAAATCCAAGTATAGATACCTGCTTTTCCAACAACATCAACAACAACAACAACAACAACAGAAAGTTAATTGATAGCAGTCAAATGAACCTACGATTCTCTTGTTAATTAGAATTTTGGTTTCATCTGCAAGCACGGTAGCCTAATAGTAACAAAGTATAGGGGCAAGATGTCCAGGATATTCCCCTCCTTAAAACAATACCCACGATCAACAAAAAAAATATTATTGTGGAACAATTATTTCTATGGAAAGATAGTAGCAAACATGATTGATGTATACTTTAGCTTACGAACAACCTCTGCTTTGTGAATGGATTTGAAAAGGGTAACAACGGTTTTCTGAACATATCTCTTGCTTCACTTGACACTAATTTTTAAAGTACCTGTAGATATGTTACTTTTTAAATATCAAATGTGATACACCTGTGAAACTTTCAAAATGTTTTCGCCCCTAGAAAATCTCCTGTAACTGCCTATATCTAAGGAGTGTAAAACTATTTCGGGATTTTTAGCCAGAGCTATTTTCTTAAAATGAGAAGATTAAAATGAAGTATATCACTTCAAAATTGTTAACAGTGAACATCTTTTTGTTTCCTATCAAACGAACCCCGCAGAGTTCACCAGCTATGCCACTGCCTGGAATATTCCGAAATCAGGATGAAAGGATTCGATGGCTCAGTTCCATCTTATATATTCACATTGTCAGTGATAGTATTTTCTTTCTTTTTTGCAATTATTTCTTCTAGTTATGCGATATAAGGCCGTGGAAAGTAGTGGCCATCATTTCGTTGTACAAGCTTTCATTTCACTTAGTTAGGAACACGGAAATGTTTTGCTATTTGTGAAACCTTATTTAAACAGTTTATGATTCACTAACAAGCGCTGAACAATATGTCCATTTTATCAAATAATAATACTATGGTGTGGCTTTTCTTTTTTCTCTCATCTCCCAGAGATAAGAGATACAAATCACGAATCGTAAGGAAAAGAGAAATACGAGCACATAAAAAGTGTTTCTCCCGAAAAGCGCAAGAGGCTTACTGAAGATCCAGTATGACAACAGATGACTCCAGTGCTGTGAAGAAAAAATACTCCTAAAGAAGGAAATTAATGAACTTAAAGCCGAGAATTTGCGTTTAACCAATCAAGCAATCTTTCTTCAGAATTCGAAGAGTTCAAAATTTAAGGAGAAAGGTTTAAGTTACCAGTAGGTTTAGATTATAATAGTAGCTTCAATAAGGCAAACACTTTTCTGTAATTCGCACAACCGCCATCTTAACTTTTTGAAAGAAATCAAATATTTATTATATACCCTATCGTTAGGTCTAAACGTGTTAGACTATGCAAAGTTTCACTGTGCCGAGATGATTCATTCTCTAGAAAGAAACTATTATATTTTCAAAATTCGCAATGCCACCGTGTTTGTTTCTTGCTTGTCACGGTTTTCAAAGTCAAGTCAGTAACTTGTTTATGTTCATTCCTTTATCATGCCACAGCATTTCAGGCTGATAGCTATAATAGTTTCCATGCAAATGCAATTACATTACACGTATTTGTGCGGACGCCATTTCCTCTCCTTACTGTTACGATTTTATAAGTCGTGTCAGTGAACTTATAGTCGTTTATCATGGTACAAGATCTGAGACTGATAGGTGTAGTAGGTTCTGAGGACAAATAATTAAATTTAAAATATTTTTGGTTTCGGCTCGTCACTATTTTAAAAGTAATATCAACGAACCTGTTTTATAGTCCTCTATAATGGTACAATAGTACAGGCAGATAGCTGTAATATGTTCCTAGAAGGGGCACTTTTTTTTTATGTGTGACATCTTTCTACTCGTTTGCTGGATATTTTTGAGGGAGTGATTTTGAAAAATGGGACGGAAGTGGATCGGACGGAAGTGTGTAAGACGCACTGCCAGCTGGATCGCATTGCTGAACACTTTCATTCTGCCGGTAAACGCTCGTGCGAACTCTGGTGTCAACTGATTGAAACAAAGCACATGGCATATGTTCGAAGTCTTCGTATCAGTATTTAAATGATAAAATGCTTTAATATGAAACATTGTAAATAGTCGGCATTGCCGGTATTATGTTTCTGCACAATGGTTATTCAAATATTAACCCACATAACGGTAATGCAGTCATCAATATAATAGAATCGTGTTTATACGAGAACTGAGCAAGCCTTCATGAACTATTGCTGAATACATTCTCTTTACTCACAAGAGAGCGGGTGAGTTAGCCGAGGTCGTTGCGGCATGACTGTTGGCAGTCGCTCACATCCGGGAGGCGAGGAGGTTCGAATCCCCCCGCCGGCAACCTTGAAGATGGTCTTCTGTGGTTTCCCATCTTCCTTCCAGGCAAATGCTGGGGTTGGTCCCTAACTATAGGCCACAGCCGCTACCTTCCAACTCCTCGACCCTCCCATCCAACATTCCTCCCCAACGGTACTTGTAGCTCACCCATTGGGTGTCCGTCTCGAAGCAGCTACAAAACTGGCGAGCCGAACATGTCCTCGGACACTCCCGGCACTAAAAGCCATACGCTAAAAAAAACTCACAAGAGGGCCTATTCATAAGGCATTTTAAACTCAATTTCACGCAGGAACATTATCGAAACAAGCAAAATATAAATGAAACTTAATTCCGTGATGCAGTATTATTGGTGCGTGAAAATAAGTCACCATCTTGTGCTCGTTATTCGCGCGGTCGAAATAGCCAAAGGGTTAGAGTCTTTGACTGTGAATCCAGAGATCTCGGTTTCGAATCCCGGACGGGTTAGATATTTTTGCTACCAGATTATCGTTTTAAACGATATTTATCATATCAATATGACTCATTTTAACAGAATCCATATGAAATTACATGTTGGTCTGTGAATCAAGAGGTCCGGGAACTAGGCATGCCTTTCATGATCTACTGCTGTGCACATTGCATTTACTCACAAGTTGGCCTATTTATAGGGAATTTAAGGTTATGAGCGGTGTCGCGTCTATTAAACTAATTGATCCATATCGCATTCTTTATTTAGGCTAATACTGGTGGAAGCTACAAAACCTCTAATAAAATGAGTGCCGTATTATAAACTACAATATCTGTAAAACACTCCCTTTTACAATAGATTAATATTTGTGCCAATAATATTATAAAATACCGGTGTATCAACAATTTTCCGCCCTTGAAATGGTTTTCCGTGGTTTCCCATTTTCAACTCCAGGGACGGTACCTTCTGACAGGCCACGGCCGCTTTCTTCCACATCCTTACCCAGTTTCATTCACCGTCATTTATTTCATCTCTCATTAACTCCTCTCGTGAGGTTGGCGTCAGGAAGGGCATCTGGCCGTAAAACCATCCACCACAAAGACTTCCTTCGCATCTCATCCCCAACCCCGTAGGAAAACTGAAATAATAAGGGGTAGACATACAATACCGGTGTATCAACAATTTAACGTGAGGTTTCTTCTATGTCAGATGTTACACATCATATGCGACTACTCTAAGGCTCGTAAAATTTATTTATTTTTTAAATCCTGAGCCGCAGGATTTTCTTCTTGGCTAATAACCGTTTTAACAGTCATTACAATGAACTTTATTAAGAGTCCTATATCTCAATACAAATTTCCAGGCTGGTAGCTGCAACAGACTCCGAGCAAAGGTAATTAAATTTACAATGTTTGCGGGGGACACAATTTGATTTTTTGTTTTCTACGATATTAAAAGTCTCACCGGTAACTGGAGTCCTGTTTAATGGCATAAAATTTCAGGAGTATGGCTGTAATAGGTTCTGAAGAAAGGCAATCACTCGCGTGGCCACCATTCTAGCACGTTATGGTTTCGAAAGTCATGCAGGTAACTTGTCTTACTGTTTTCTATCATGGTAAAACATTCTGGATAATGTCCGTAATAGGTTCCAAGAAAAGTTAATTAAAGCTTAAAAATTCGCGCGGCAGTCTTATTCTTGACTGTTACGGGTTTGAAAGTCATATCTGTGATCTTAACTACACTCGTCTATTATGGTAGGAATTTTCAGGCTGATAGCTGCAATAGGTTCCCGATAAAAGTCTATTTCATTTTGAAAATTCGCCAGCTGCCGTGTGGGTTTCTTGATGGCCGTAATTTCAAAAGTCATATCCGTATTGTTGTTGGTCCTCTACCCTGACATAGAATTGCAGGGTTATAACTGTAATAGGTACCGAGAAAAAGTCATTACAGTTTGATAATTCAAGCAGCCACCATGTTGTTTCTTATTTGTCACAGTTTAGGAAGTCACATATAAAACTTGTCTTATATATCTGAATCATTGCACAAAGTTTCAGGTTTATAGCTTGAATAATTTCGGAGGAGAGTCATTTAAAACTTCGCACGGCCTACATATTGGTCCCTTGCTTTTCGCGGTTAGTCACTAAGGATTATAGTTTTAACAGTTCCAGAAAAAGGGAAATTTTGAATCTTCACGTGGCCCCTATGTTGGTTTCATCTTTGTCACACTATTGTAAGCCATAACTGGGAATTTGGTTTTAGTCCTCTATCGCGGTAATGAATTTCATACTGCTGAAGCATTTCGAGTGGTGACGATTATGGAAATATGAAGTGCAAGGTTGAGCTCACACATACATACATATATACATGCATACATACACGCAGACAATAGTCGATCTCATAAGCCTATATTTCATATGATGAAAATACACGAAAAGTATGCGATCGTTTTACAAGAATTATGACAATGTTAGTTCTTTTAAGGGGCTCAACATCTAGATTATTGTTCTCTTTGCCATGAGTTTGTAGCCTACAGTGACTAAACATACATGCCTAAGACTGGCAGAGGTACCCGGCTTCGCCCGAGTGGAAACATTAAGCCATAGCTATCATATTTATCTTTAGTCCAAGAAAAACCTCAGACAGGGATCACTACAAAAAGGCATAAACCTACTGAACTTATTGTGCGGACACCTGATTCCTTCACTACTCTGTCTCATTGACTTGACTTGACACACCGCAGCTTTGAGCGATATACATTTCTCCGACCGCAGTTGAAGGTGACCAGAGTTATCCGGAAAACATGAAAGAAAATAAAAATAATATTGCAAAGTAAAATTGCTTGCCAATAACATAGTAAATTTCAAACATATTAGCCTACCTAAAACTAGAAATGCCTAAAATAAAGCACGAAAAAATATTTCGACCCCCATGCCCTCAAATCACGCCCCCCTCCCCCAAAAGAGAATTTTAAATGTTTACATATATTTCATAGGGACCTTCTGATGTTTATCTATAACAAATTAAATATTTCTAACTATTGGAAAGTTAGTTGGTGATGATTCAGTGCTTTTGCTCCTTTATTTCCAGATGCGTATCGGTCCACTGCCTGTTGGCAAACGACTGTTACTGGAACTACTGTGATGGGAAACTACAAGACTACATGAATTAAGAGACGTTTTTCGTAGTAAGCCGGGAGCAACACCAGTCCAGCGGGACGTATACACCAGCTGGTTATCTTCCCAACGTAAAAGAGCAAAAACGCGTCTTTCTTCGTACCGTATAAGAAATTTAAATTGGATCAACAGTAAAATGTTAAATATTTTATTTCCAACCATTTTTAACATATACAATTTCATTTAGACACGAATCGTTACGAAGATAGAGTCAAAACCCAAAATGTGCTTCCCCTAACCCCCCTGTTCCCTTCGCCACTGTACTGGAAAATAAGTTTTAGCCTAGGTTGGTGACTTTATTACCTTGGACGTAAATGACAAATGTTCATAAAATTATATGCAGCAGTTCGCATGCCATGCGCATTCATACATACAAACATACAGACAGGAACCAAACCATTGCAATCTTCTGCATTCTTTTGCATTAAACGCGTAGAAAACATATTTCGTTATTTGATTCTAAACAAAGTACAGACAAAACTTTAATTATACTTATATAGATATAGTCATTGCAATGTGGTCTGACTGCCTCTATTTTTGTTACCCCGTGGCTGCAGAAGTCCAGAGATTCTAGGCTGCCAGCAGCCATTCAGAGTGTGGTTTATCCCCGAGATTTCCACACTCCCTGGATCTAAATTTTCTCGTCAACTACTTTCATAGTGAGTTAGCCATGGTCGTTACGGCGTGGCTGCAGGCAGTCGCTCACATTCGGGAGGCGAGGGGGTTCGAATCCCCCCGCCGGCAACCTTGAAGATGGTCTTCTGTGGGTTCCCGTCTTCTTTCCAGGTCCAATGCCGGGGTTGGTCTCTAACTATAGGCCACAGCCGCTACCTTACAATTCCTTGTCCTTATATTCACACTTTCCTCCCTCAGACAACACTCCACGCGTGACGGTATTTGTAACTCACCCCATGGGTGTCCGTATAGAAGCAGCTACAAACTCTGGCGAGCCAAACATGTTCTCGGACACTCCCGGCTAAGAAAAATTACTGGTACGTCCTCCATATCTTCCTCCTGAGGGAGTAGATACATCCTTGATCCTTGTTATCATTCCTTAGGGCTGGTGTTATTTGTCAATCACCCCGCGGCGTAGCGGTGCGCGTTAAATCGCTCACCATGACCGCGATGGGCTGCAGTAAGCCCGAAGATCGGATGTTCAAATCCCAGTGCTGACAGCGGCTATCCTGAGTGTGGCCCCGTGTCTTCCCACACCCCCTCCAGGCAAATGCCGGGATAGTACCCTACTTTACGTCCCGGGGTATCTACCTCATCTCCGAAAATAATAATTACATTTATATTCACTACTACAGTCACCACAGAAACTCAGGTTATCACACAAATTAAATACGCACCCAAGTACATGGGGCTGATGACCAAGATGTCCCAACCCCCTAAAACAAATTACCAACATCGTAGGGTTTGAAGCCATTTTTCAGTGTTGCCTTAGTAAACACTAAACTTTTGTCAAATTACCGACAACTATTTGTCAGACGAAGAGAGAGAGAGTTTTATGAGCCATGGGTGTTCTTTCTTGCTTCCGTCTTGACTAAAAAGAGAAGAAAACCTAACACCATCATTCAGAAAGGGAATGGAAAGTTGTGTTTGTGAAGTTAATGTATTTGCCTGCTGTACAATGAAAGGAAGCTTGTAGTTTAACGTGACCGTTAATCTCGCGATCATAAGCCACGGGACCTCCGTTTTACGTGGAATCCGAACCACAGGACATGGCATTTCACATCGAAAATCTCACATGCATTGACCGGGAATCGAACCCGGTCCGCCTTGGTGAGAGGCATACAGCTAGACCGCTGAGCCACCACGCCCCCTCCACTGTACAATGAAGGTGTTGCTGTAGGGAAGACATGTGTCATTGTAAACCTGAATATGGACACCAAAAATTGTGGTCGAATAGATCATTTGTAATCGTAAACCCCTAGAGTAACTCAGCTTCGCAGTGGGTGAGTTTGACGACCTCAGATCTACACGTATACTGGCAGCGCCTCTAACTTGATCGCCTTAATGTCGGGTGGGGGACGGAGAATGTAAAAGAAAGACCAGTTTATCTGCCCTTGAATGCTACCTACATACCTTACAATACAGTATTTCGTGATACATAAGGTCAGCTGGAAGATCTAAATATTAACCTTGTTCAGACGTGTTGAACATGCCATTCACCAGGACAAGGAGTGTGCCATTCCCGGATTAAAGTGAAATGGTATGACTTGGACACATATTATTATAACGGTCTGGCGTAGGCTATCAAATTGACTCTCGAGCATTGCTCATTCTAGCGATGTTGTATGCCACGCTGGTACGAACAAATCGTTCTTATATTTTTTCACATCATTCCTGTAATGAATGATCGTGTGGCTTCCGGAGACGCCAAGTGCAGGTCTTTCGAGTTGACACCCATGGGTGACCTGCGCATCGTAATGAGGATGAAGTGATGATCAAGACGTCACATACACCCAGTCCCCGAGTCACGGGAATTAACCCCCAGGAGATTAAAATCCCTGATGGCTCGGCCGGGAATAGAACCCGGGGCACTTCGGGCCAAAGCCTAGCACTCTATCCATTTAGCCACGGTGCCGGACTTATTCCTGTAATATGTTACACTTGATTATCCCCAATATCGAGCGGTTATTCGCAATGAACACAATCACTGAGAGTGAAAGAGACCGAACTGAAGTAGGAAACAAATACCGGCCAGGGAACTGAGAACTGCCAAAAGAGGGCAGCATATGAGATTGTAAATGCCGCAGTGCTGTGGACAAAGTAGGTAACCATTACTGACCGTGGAAACTCCGAGCCATATCAGCAATCGTGGTCGTGGAGTGTCCGCTGTGTATCAGTGTTTGCGCCATAGGATCAATGGATCAATATGCAGATCCTTGCATGGACCATCGCTTCGTCTGAGCGACCATCACAACACAGATTAGACCAACTTAGGACATGTCCGACAGATGTGACGTTTGAATTGCAGTGTGACTTCAGTTAAGTGTGCAAAGTAAGTTGGTGTGAGGCGATTCAAGGCTGTCTGTAGGCAGTGGTGGCCGATGACAATTTAACTGGTAGTGACAATAATAATAATAATGATAATAATAATAATAACAATAACAATCCAGCAATCTTCTTATAATTGTTATATGCAAAACGAGCAGTAGTGCCCGGCTTCGCCCGGTGGATTTATTTGTTTTATGGATGATAATGAATACTACTACAGAACTGGCACATGATACTTCAACTACCAGAAAAAAAATATAACTTTTTGTGATGGTTGTTGTGGTGGTGGTCGTGGTGGTGGTGGTGGTGGTTGAAGTGAGGGTGATAAGCAGTACAGTATAATGGACGTAACATTTAGATCATTTTCTCCTAATGATAATAATGAGTAGGGAAACGGCTATTTACTAACTACAGCACTGACACATGTAATTTACAAACAAATTTCTAAAAATGATTAGAAAGAGGAGTAGGCTAAGTGAAATAAAAGTCACTGCCTAGGGCCTATATCTCATTGTCTGTTAGAAATGTAGAGACCAATAGTGTCGTCTTTTGTCGCATAGAGCCGTAGGAAAATAAGCAGAACACTTTTGGAAAACTTCGGCTGTCCCGAGCTCCTGAGGTAGCAATAGTATATGCTTTGGAATAAATTACGGTAAATTTGAAAGCACCAGCGCTTATTGCAGCTGATAACCTCAATTTATTGCACCAACACCATTGCACTTATACAGATGCATAATATGTTCATGATGATAACTATTTTAAGGGCAAAAGAAACCATTTTTCACTAATTACTCCCCGTGACTGCAATTTCTAAGCAGCGCAAGATTTAACTATTTTCGCAATTCTGCACCAGAACACTGGTAGGGGCGACGTGATGCAGCCCGAATTGCCAGTCAACAATAGACTTATTAAAATACTCTTACAGTTACACTACTACGGACATGAATGATTCTAGAACCTTAATACATGGTTTTCAAGTTCAGTTTGTTTGTTATTCTAAATGTAGGGAATGGACAGCGTTGTCCAAAATATCAAGTGGACAGTGTTACCAGCAGGGTTTCAAAGTATATGTATAATTTGGTGCAATTAGGAGGAACGGTGTAGATTTGTGATAAAGGGCCTAAATGCAGGAAACGGAGTGGTCTGTCCGAAATTTAAAGTGGACAGTGTCACCCACAGGGTTCCAAAGGGTAAGTGCACAAAATGTGATTCAGATCGGTGAAACGGTATAGATTTGTGCCAATGGACCTAAATGCAGGGAATGGAGTGATCTGTCCAAAATTTCAAGCAGACAGTGTTACTCGTCGGGTTCCAAAGTGTAAGTATGTGAAATTTGGTTCAGATCGGTGAAACGGTGTAGATTTGTACCAAAGGGCCTAAATGCAGGTAATGGAGTGGTCTGTCCGAAATTCCATGCTGACAGTGTTACTCGCAGGGTTCCAAAGGGTAAGTATACACATTTTGGTCCAGATCGGTGAAACGGTGTAGATTTGTGCCAAAGGGCCTAAATGCAGGGAATGGAGTGGTCTGTCCGAAATGTCATGTAGACAGTGTTCCTTGTAGGGTTCCAAAGGGTAAGTATACAAATTTTGGTTCAGATAGGTGAAACGGTGTAGATTTGTGCCAAAGGGCCTAAATGCAGGGAATGGAGTGGTCTGTCCGAAATTTCATGTAGACTGTGTTACTCGCAGGGTTCCAAAGGGTAAGTATGCACATTTTGGTTCAGATCTGTGAAACGGTGTAGATTTGTGCCAAAGGGCCTAAATGCAGGGAATGGACCGGTATGTCATAAATGTCATGCATACAGTGTTACTCGCAGGGTTCCAAAGCGTATGTATACAAATTTTGGTTCTGATCGGTGAAACGGTGTAGATTTGTACCGAAGGGCCTAAATGCAGGGAATGGAGTGGTCTGTCCGAAATTTAACATAGCCTAAACTATTCCTCTTGAATCTGGCTATCATATAAAAAAAGAATTCTTCGAATCCGATTGGTAGTTCCAGAGATTATTGCGTTTAAACACACAAAAACACAAACCAAACACACAAACTCCTCAGCTTTATTATATTAGTATAGATATACTAAACTATGCCACGTAGTCAGGCCGTTCAAGTCCATAGTGGCCGTTCTTACTACCCTAAAACCTGTGTTAAGGTAGCCCAAGGTTAGTAGAAGAGAGGTTGGCTCGTAACTTGCCTTCTGCTGGCAGTAGGGTGGGGGTAACGCGTCATCGGGCCTGCGAGAGGCACCCCTGTCTCCATTTACAGAGTGGACAGAGGAAACTACGTGTTTTATTTACTTGTTTGTTAATACAGTATTTATTTTGTTCAAGATATGAATTGTGTTACGTGGTGTATTATACATTAATAAACAGGTGAATATTATGTAAATTAATTACATCAGATTACCTTGGAATCTATCTTTGCATATTCTAGCCCATGGGTAAGTTGTTTCTTTACGTTGGGTTTCTTTTCTTTCAGTTGTTTAAGATGCCAGGAAAAATTTGCAGTGTTGCAATCTGCAAAAGTAATTCGGAAATAGTTAAGAAAACGGGAGAAAAAATATATTTCTTCAGATTTCCAAAGGATGCTAATCGTAGGAAAACGTGGGTGCAGAAATGCCATAGGAAAGATAAATTCGACCCGAATAACAAACGGATTTGCAGCAAACATTTCATACCAAGTAATTTTGAAGACGAAATTCGAGCTCGACTGACAAATACTCACCCTAGAATATTAAAAAATACGTCAATACCTTCTTTAAATTTACTGCCTCAAACACAGAGCCAAGACACAACTTCACGTACAGAACGCTCCCAGAAAAAAGAAAACCAACAATTACTGAACGAAATATTGGATTCGACATTTTCCAGTGACAATGATACCGTCGTCAATAACGTCAATGTCAATGATACTGACACAAAATATGACGATCTTCTCATTAAATACAACGCATTACTTGAAGGGACCAAAAAAGTGAAGGAAAACATGCAACACTTAGAGACTAGAGCAAACTGTTTGCAATCAAGAAACGTGGAATTAGAGAATTCAATTCAGCAGTATGAATGTGATTTTGACAAGAAAATTAAAGATACGTTTAAAGATTTATTGACACCAAATCAAGTCGACATTGTTAGGAAACAGCAGGGGCGTATATAAGGGGGGGGGGGTGCTGAGGGGACTCCAGCCCCCCCCCCCCTCCCTCCCGAAAAAAAGCAAATAAAAATTAAGAAAGTGCTTCTTTGGTAAGAGCATAAATTAATTGTAGATTTGGTTGTACCCTAATCTTAACTTATCGGCTAAGTTATAAACAATATTGCAATTGAAATTATACTAACTCGTGGTGTAGTGGGTAGCATTCTTCGCTGCCGCCCCGGAGATCCGAATTCGATTCCCGGCTCTGCCAAGAAATTTTAATTCTAGTCTGAGGGCTGGAACGGGGTGCACTCAGCCTTGTGAGGTAAAGCTGTGATTTCCACAGTATGTTTTTTTTTTAGAAATACATGTAAAAAACTGTTTACCTTTCTGCTTAATAAATTGACAAATATTTAGATATATGCCATTCATACTCCATAGATCATAATAGAAAATTCAGTAAGTATAAAATTTTATTTGGGTGTTGTGTTGTATTTTACAACCTTTTTTGTATTGCCAGTAATAATTGTAGGCTATATAAACTTTGAATCTTATCTAAAATAATTACACAAAGTTATATGCTCCAAGATACTGGTTGATATATTTGGGTATTTTGCGGTGACAATCCCCTGAGAATACTCACAATTTTCCAGGATAGTCAGCCCCCCCCCCCCGAATTTTTTTTCTATATACGCCCCTGGGAAACAGAAAACAAAGGCAAGATGGACAAACGATATTTAAGATATTTAAGCTTCCGAGCATACAAGTATACTAGAGTCACACTGAAATATCCATTACCTGGATTATCAACTTTGAAGCGCTGGGCAGGCAATGTTGAATTACGAAACGATTTATTGAAAAACGTAATAGAAGTAAACAAAATTAGTGGACGAAAGAAGAATGGTCGAGAGAGAGTTACTGTTCTTTCTTTCGACGAAATGAAAGTGTCATCACTGTATAATATGATGCTCAAGCAGACGAAGTTGTGGGCCCACATACATACATGCAAGTTGTAATGGCAAGAGGGTTATTTCAGAACTGGAAGCAACCTGTGTACATTCATTTCGACAAATAAAATGTCGAAAGACATTATAAATGAAGCGGTTATAAATGAAGCGGTTATGTCACTACATAATAAAGAATACGATGTAGTTTCGGACTGTGGCGGAGGGAATATGGCACTGTGGAAAGAACTCGGTATTACCATTGAAACTACACACTACGTGCATCCGATGACAGAGGAAAAAATCTACTTTTTCGCAGACGCACCTCACCTGCTTCAATTAATTCGTAATGTGGTTGGCGAAAGTTAGAATGACATTCCACGGGGTCACCAACATCGTGGTGCTGTTATCAGTGACAGTTTTGCTGATTCCGAGGGTGGCGGAAATGAAGACGAACGTGCAGGCACCAATGGACAGCAATGACAGAATTATAAATAATAATGCAGTGCTTAGGGAAGCAATGGGGATAGGTGGATCTGCGCCTGTTGGAGATATAGTCGGCTGTGAGTATGTTTGTATATATCAGTTTTATTATGTTGAAGGAGGTGTATAATTAAATTAGTCATGCAATTAAGCGTTCAGCATCATCTATTATTCACAACAATTCATTAGTTGACATTCTGAAATGGCTGATGCCCTTAAAAATATGATTTACTGAGCTCGTAATGCGCTACGGACTAACGACCGATTCAAACGCAGAAGGCCCGTGACGTATTCCCGCGCGCTCTCCCATTGGCCGAGAGTTATGAGCCAACCTGTACTCTACAAACCTTGAAGGTAGCCTGCGTATTTGGAAAGACAATAGCTATGCAGGACTTCCTTGCTTACTCTCTATTTCCTTTTCCAATGTATAGAGCTGTCTGGCTCCCTGTTAGATCCAATATCGTGCTCAGGGTGTTATTTGTTTCCTAACAGCTGAGCTACGTTCACAGGGCCATTCGCAGGCAACACGTCTCCAATGGTACCGCGAAAGAAGCAACTGGAATTATGAGTGTTGCAGCAAGGTGTTTATTGATGAGAGAAGATTTTGGCGTCATTTACGTCCAATGAATTTATTAAGAGAACATTGTCTAATAAGACCAAGAAATTTTATAAAAATCCCTACGTGAACTATTTTGGCTATTTCGTACAAGACTAGCTACAGTATATAGAATACGGTGTACCCATCTGGGACAGACTCGTCGAGTGGCACGTTTCACAGTGTACTCGGCAGTGACCCACCTTCCATCAGGGTTTGGAGAGCCACAGTCTGTAGACCTGGTATTCATGCAGGAACCATTGCGCGATACATCCAAGACGACAGCCAACCCGTTCTGTAACCGTTCCTACTACATCATGGGGGATGTGCATTTTTAATAGGAAAATCCCATCCATACACCGTTCGTGTTATCCAACGTAGTCTCGAAGGCATGTGACATCTACAGTGCATTGGCCAGCACGATCCCCAGACCTATCCTCCTGTGAGCATGTGCGTGGTACTACTGGGAAGTTCCTCGTTCGATTTCCACAACTGGTGACAAACCTTCGCCAAGTGCGGTAGCTCTACGATCGTCTCCAAGTGAGAGTATGGCCTTCACTGCACCCTTTAACCTCAGGACAGAGGTGTAGGAATCTGTGCGCTTAATTGTTTATTGTAGATGACGTTTGGCTGAGAGTTCATTCTCCTTGGGTGTTATTTTGTTTCTTTTTCACCTGTGTAATTAATTATTATTATTATTATTATTATTATTATAACAAAATCATGAATAAGTAAAATGAAATAGAAAACTCTCAATACCTATTTTGTCCGGCTCCGTGGCTAAATGGTTAGCGTGCTAGGCTTTGACCCAAAGTGCCCCGGGTTCCATTCCCGGCCGAACCATCGGGGATTTTAATCCCCCAGGGTTATTTCCCGTGGCTCGGGGACTGGATGTATGTGACGTCTTCATAATCACTTCATCCTCATTACGACGCGCAGGTCGCCAACAGGCGTCAAGTAGAAAGACCTGCTCTCGGCCTCTCCGGAGGCCACACGATCATTATTATAATACCTATTTTGTGTATTCTATCAGCCCCTATATAATTTATGAAATCTAAATGCAATTCTACTGTATGTATGTCTACCCCTTATTGTTCCCGTTTTTCCAACGGGCTCGGGGATGAGATGCGATGGAAGTCTTTGTGGCGATGGTTTTTACGGCCGGATGCCCTTCCTGACGCCAACCTCAGGAGAGGAGTTAGTGAGAGATGAAATGAATGATGGTGAATGAAACTGGGCAAGGATGTGGAAGGAATCGGCCGTGGCCTGTCAGAAGGTACCGTCCCAGCATTTGCCTGGTGTTGAAAATGGGAAACCACGGAAAACCATTTCAAGGACGGCCGACGGTGGGGCTCGAACCCACGTGTCTACCGAGTCAGCAGAGAGCTTGGCCCCATGAACTAATGCTGCGCTTTAGCCAGCGTAGCCACTACTGTCGGTAAATGCAATTCCACTATGTACTGATTATATACAGTATTTCACTACACGGGGATTTGCGCTTACATACCGCCTACAACCATGCACGTATGTAGTTTAAGTAAGTTCATCTCCCACAATGCTATATTGTAGCGTGTCGACACCCAATATTTGGACAATGTAATGTGAAAGGATACTACAGTATACTGTATCTGCGAAGTTTGAGTCTAATGAGCAGGGCCCGGATAATTATGTGCCAACTTTTCAGAAATATGTATTTATTTATGTGCTTAAAAGTGGAAAATTATGTGATAAAGTTTCCAAAATATGTTCTTAAATTTGTATCATACGTATTCATGTCCCCCTGTTACTCGAAATATAGGTAGTTGAAATGTCCAGCTGTTTGAATAATCCATAATTCTGTCTACAGTACAATTTAATGTTCCTGCTTAATAGGCCGAGACTTGCTTCAGTTTCCTAATCCTACAATACTTACTGCAGATGCGCGATACGAAATCATGTAAGTGTTGTTTTCGAATTTCATTCTAAATAGCAAAAGAAAAGGTCACTTCAAAAACTTTCATAGCACTCTGTCAATACCCACTATTTTCGCAGACTACTGTAATTTCCGTCGAACATCAATTCCCCTCGATTTTCCCTAATTCCACTCGGTCCTCCAAGGGACCCAAAAATGAGTTCCTCAACTCCGCTCAGGCTTTGGCAAGGGGTCGGCAAAGGGGTTATCCCCAATGACGTAAACTAATGTCATGACCCTCCTGCTCGCATACCAAGGGCCGGGTCAAACACCTTCTGCAGTGCATGAGCGAATTCTTGAATGCAGCTGACTTTTCCGTTCCGGGCTTGAAAGCAGTATTTTCAGCATCCACAGCTGATATCGAAAGTATTTTTAGGTACAAATTATACACCTATTATTATATAAATTAAATTTTATAATGTCGGACTATGTTAAAAAACATACAAACATTTAATTATGCACATGTTAAAAACAATGCATAAAATTTGTAGAAAAGTAATTGACTTCGTAGCGCTTTCAGCTGCGGAAGCTGAAAATACTGTTTTCCAGCCTAGAACGGAAAAATCAGCTGCATTCCCTCACAACAAATTAGTTATGAATTCTAACTCTTATAGAGCTAAGCTTGTTTACCGTAACAGCTATTCGGATTTAAGATATCGTCTGCACACCACTTTTTCTATGCAATCATCTCGTCTGTTCTTATCAGTTTACAAGTGATAAGAAATTGTTAAATGAGGAGTAGACTAAGTAACAACAAAATGTTAAACGATTCTACTCTATGTTTTGAAATTAGCTGTTCCACTTGTTTTAGTAAACTTAAAAATGTAAACACTGAAGCAGTGATTAAGGTACTGTTGAAATATAACTAACCACGGTAGGTTATTTTGAGAAGTTTTCTTAATTTGTTATCATTATTAGAAGTTATATTAGTTATATTAGAAGCATTGATTAAAATCAATGGTAGAATTGAGCATGGAAGACTTGTGTCGTTCTAAGAATGCATAAGGATAAAGAGACCGCGACCGAGCGGAGTTGAGGGACTCCTCTGGCGACTACCTGGAGTGTCGAGCGGAATTGAGGTAACCTACCTGACTCAGGTACCCGAGTGAAATTGATGCCCGCCCGTAATTTCAAGTAAAATATTCTGTCAAGGTAAGGACTATTTGAGGCTTAATGAGACTGTTGACCCTAGTCCCCTTCTATATTTAATGACCGGGGAATTCCTGTCTTGAAATCCTACTGCAATACAGAGACCAGGGTGCATTCACGACATAGAGAAGCCAATTACTGGAATTGCCAAGGGTCGAAAATGTGGGCAGCAGTCATCTATGGAGTACTACATACCACCAAACATAGGAAATATGTGCTTATGAATACGCCAGAATATGAATTTATTTATAAAGATGGCAAAAGAATGTTAATAAATAGAAAATATTTAGTTTAAAAGAATATTTAAACACATAACTATCCGGGCCTAACTTTTGAGTTTGTCACACTTAATGGTGATCCCTCGTAAGTGCGCTAAAACCTCACTTTCTTTGCAAAATAAATCAGTCAATAACTCAAGCCTCACTTGAACCTACCGGTAAAAGAACCTAGCCTTGGCCGCACGCAGCCCATAACACAATGTAAACCAAGGCAGTCAAAGTCTCTTTGAAAGACTTCCGTCTTCAGAATAACTGACAGCACAGGTTGTCTTGTGTATTGAGTAGCCATGTTAATGATGGGAGTGGAGAAACTGCGCACTACAGTGATAGATGTGGGAACACAAACCCAGGAAGAATCGTTACGAAATAATGGAACAGGTAAGTTATAGAACAAGTAGTTCTATGAAGACTAATCTACCTATTTTCACATATTTTACTGGTCCTTTTCATACCAGAACTCCCTCTTCAGTAAATCAAGTTTTAATGTGAATGAAATAATTCACGACAACATTAAATAATTTTGTGTTAATGACGAACCTCGTGATAAAATTCACAGCAAACATTTCAAATTTGCAGCCCGATTTCCACATAGGCTACTTAAGTCATTTTAAACACTAGTGATGTCAGCTAACATCATATGATTCTCCAAGGAAACAGTAGCTTACATTTCTAACTTAATGTAGCCTACGCATACTGGATTGTTGTTAATTCATTTAAGGGGCTTAGGACATCTTGGTCATCAGCATCGTTTAGTAGGGCGTGTGTGGAATTTGTCTGAAAACCTCATGACTGTATTAGCGACAGGGATGAGTTAGGTGCCCCAGGACTTGAAATATGGTACCACCCCGGCATTCACCTGGAGGGAGTGTGATAAAACCTGGGAAAACACACTCAGGACAGCCACTGCCAGCACCGGGATTCAAACCTACGATCTCCGGACTTGTTGCAGCTGCCCGCTCGGCCATGGTACACGATTTAACGAGCACGGCTACGCCGCGTGACATGTATACTGTTAACACGAGTCTGTTCGGGCCCCATCAAATGTGTACTAATTACATTTAGTAATATGAATGCTTAATTGAATTCAAACATTAGAATTTGTAACAGTGGTCACTAAAGAAAATACAGACATACAGTGCTCAAAAAAGTTTTTCATATAGCGATTTAGTGACTTGTTTATTTTCCTATGTAAATGTTATCACATTATACACAATATAGGGTACATACAAAGAAAAACAACACACAATCTGCTGTGCAAAAAAAGACAGAAACACACAACGAATAACAAAAGTGGGCTGAGCACACAAACGTCCTTTTCATGTTGGGGGATATCAATACCGTATATGACCACCACGAGCTCTAAGACATGCGTGGTTTGGGGCAGATTATCCCACTCTTGGACAGCAGCTTCAATCAGTTGCACTTTGTTTGTTGGAGGATTGGGACGGTGCGAAATTTCCCTCTTGAGCTCTTTCCATGCATGTTCAATTCAGTTCATGTCCACAGAATAGGCAGGCCACTCCATTCGCTGAATGCCATGCATCTGAAGGAACTGATTGGCCACCCTAGTTCGATGGGCACAGCATTATCGTACACTAGTGTGAAGCCCTCACCCATTGTGGCAGCGAATCCTGTAAAGAAAGGTTCAAGGATTTTGTTTCTGTACACCAAACCAGTCATGTTACCGTGGATAGGAATTAGAGGCGTACGTCGACCAAACATGATCCCACCCCAAAACATGCTTGAACCTCCTTGCTGTTGGTGGCGTTCCTAGGTGAAGGGTTCGTCAAATCTCTCACCCACTCGTCGCCACACTCGAATGCTCCTACTGTATGGGTGCAAACCAATGGATCTAACAATCACCTCCTAGGTCTACCTCTGCTTCTCTTACCCTCTATAGCCAAACTCATTAACTTCTTAAGTAATCTCTCCACCCCCATTCTTTTCAAATGGCCCCACCACCTGAGTCGGCTCATACGAACAGCGTCATTTAACGTGCTCATTTCTAACTTCGTATTTACTTCTTCATAACGAGTATCTTCCTGCCATTGCTCCCATCCATTTGTCCCAGCAATCATTCGTACTACCCTCATATCAGTTACCTCTAGCTTATGTATCAGATATCCTCAATCTGCCCACCCCTCACTTCCATACTGCAAGGTAGGTCCAAATACTGAGCGATGTACGGAGACTTTCGTCGCTACATTAACTTCCTTCTTACAGAATACTGTAGATAAACACTGAGAACTGTCTATTCCTCTCCTAGCATTCCTCAATAACTTGGCGAATACTAAAAATGTCATTCTGACATCCGCGTTGTCACACTGGTTTACATCCATCTTACTCCCGGCCAATGATCAAAATCTCCTTTCTACAATGTCCCTCGTACACTTTGCTCAGGACTCTTATCAAATAAATGCCTCTATAATTGTTGCAATCTTTCCTATATCTTGCTTATAAATTGGATTGATTACTGCTATTGGCCAGTTAGAGGGTACATTTCCTAAGAACCATGCCAATTCGATTGCCACCTCAACCATTCTAGACGTGGTTTTCCGTGGTTTCTAACTTCTACTCCAGACGAATGCCGGGATGCTTTCTAACTTAAGGCAACGGTCACTTCTTACCCAATCCTCACCTAAGTATCAAGTACAAACACTAACACAGCCATACACAATAACACAGGTTATCAGAAAAAATCAATGCATGTGAGATTTTCGAAGTGAAATGCCATGTCCTGTGGTTCGGATTCCACGTAAAAAGGAGGTCCCGTGGCTCATAATCACCAGATTCACGGTCACGTAAAACTACAATCTTCCTTCCTTATCAGAAAAAATCCACCCTCACCCAAGTATGCAGGAAATGACCACGAAATCCAAGCCCCTCAAATTGAACAACAGTTCATTCTTCTCGTGCAACATCTCAACTTATGTCACTTTGCCAGATAAGTCTCCATTTACATTTAACAAGTTTTCGTAGTAATCCTGCCATCTTCCCAGTGCTTCATTTTCTCTGAATTATCCAGAACACTGCATATTTCTCTTTTTTCTCCATTTGCAAGTTAAGGAATAAATGCATATTTTGGTCATTTTTATGGTTTTCAACATATTTTGCTCCTTTTGGTGATATAAAGTCATATTTGGTAACATTTTGGTTATATAAAGTCATATTTGGTTACATTTTAGCGATATAGTCATTGGTTACATTTTGGTGATATAAAGTCATATTTGGTTACATTTTGGTGATATAATGTCATATTTGGTTACATTTTGGTGATATAAAGTCATATTTGGTTACATTTTGGTGATATAATGTCATATTTGGTAACATTTTGGTTATATAAAGTCATATTTGGTTACATTTTGGTGATATAAAGTCATATTTGGTAACATTTTGGTTATATAAAGTCATATTTGGTTACATTTTAGCGATATAGTCATTGGTTACATTTTGGTGATATAAAGTCATATTTGGTTACATTTTGGTGATATAATGTCATATTTGGTAACATTTTGGTGATATAAAGTCATATTTGGTTACATTTTGGTGATATAAAGTCATATTTGGTTACATTTTGGTGATATAATGTCATATTTGGTTACATTTTGGTGATATAAAGTCATATTTGGTTACATTTTGGTGATATAATGTCATATTTGGTTACATTTTGGTGATATAAAGTCATATTTGGTTACATTTTGGTGATATAATGTCATATTTGGTTACATTTTGACCATTTTTGTCTAAAATGTGACAGGGTACATTTTATCAGGGTGGAGTTTCAAACACGGGCAACAAAGGCATCTGGATGTTTGTGTGAGGTGTGTTGTGAAACTTCTCGAGGATCGTCCGGCGATGTATTCAGAGCTTCTATCTACAGTAGATGCTGCTAACCATTCAACAATGCCGTGAAGCGAGTCTTATTGTTAGTTACCAATGCGGTACCATACTTGATGAACATTGAAATATTACAATCCATTTTTCAGTGTTGCCTATTTTTCTAGTAATAGAATCACTTTTAAGTCGGTCAACACGAGTTGGTTTACAATTATGCGACAGTTTGAGGATGGTAAAGGACTTGATATTGTTTTTATTGTTGTTTCGTTTGAGTACATTTGTCATCGTGGTCATTTACCCACATGTACTTGTGTGGGTTGTCTGATAACTAATGTTATTATGGAGTCTGTAGTAGTGTGTGTATTTGTAATTCTGGTGAGGATTGGGAAGGAGACGGCCGTAGCCTTAAGTTACGAACCACCCCGGCAATTATCTGAAGTAGAAGCGGGAAACCACGGAAAACCACTTCTAGGATGGTTGAGGTGGGGATATAATCCATCTCTTCTCAGTTTTGACACATGAGGCTGCGTGTATCCCGATCCAGCCCTATGACCAGAATTAAATTTATTGCCAGAGCCAACAGACAAGGGGTGGTGTGATAGTTGCGGTGAAGAACAAATTCAGTAAGGCACTCAATGCAATAACGGATACTCAACAATGTTGCAGAAAAGTTGTATTTTAGAGGGTAGTGACCCGTGATTAGAAAAGGATGACCCACGGCTAACCGGCATTGAACTGTGTTTAAATACGTGTCTATGACGTCATGTGATGTAGAAAATAGCTTCTCCCAGTACAAGGAAAAGAGATTCCTTTTCGACAATCTGAGAATGCACATGGTCGTGATGTGCAATGCTGGCAGATAAGAAGATTAAGAGGTATGTACAATAATAAACCTATTCAACTTCCTGTTAGGCAGTGTCATCTAATTTTCACCGATAGATACCAAAAGGCATGCTAATACATTGTTTTGGGGTTCTCTTTCTACGAAGAGCGAATGAGAACTATGCCCTAAGGCTATGCTACTATCGTACCAAATGAATATTGAAAGGTTAAATATACAGTAGCTTTATAGCTCTATCAACTTCTATGATTAAATGTATGATCGCATTTTATGTAAGCACTACTCCAATAGAAACTCAGCAATTTTTCTAGGTTTGTGCCATGTCTTGTGTGGGGTTTCGCCTAGGACACCAAGCTGGCTCATCAGCGGGCTCTTGGTGTCCCCGTCCAGACCCCAACAGGAGTAGCGAACTGCACGCTACCTCCCTTTCTATGAAGCGCACCTGCGCCTCTTTACTGCGAGAACTAAAAGCTCAAGCAGCCATAACCTCTCTATGAAGGCTTCCAAAAAGATGGTATATTGGCTTTCACAGCCAGTGAATTAAAACTCAGCACTTTTTCTAGGTTTGTGCCATGTCTTGTGTGGAGTTTCATCTAGGCCCCCAAGCTGGCTCATCAGTGGGCTCTTGATGTCTCCACCAAACTTGCTACACATTCCTAAAATGCATAGGTTATATTTTCCCGTTGTTAGGTCATATTCAGCTATCTTGTACGGCATATTTGCTTGCATATTTTGTGATTATTTAGATTTCAAACTTCCTAATCCTAGTTATAACACTCCAGAAAGATTTTCCTGCTGCTTGACCTAACTTTTCCAATTTATCTCCAAATTCCTCCCATGATTTCCTTCTTGACTCTACTATTATTTGTTTGGTGCTGTACCTTTCCACTACACATAGCTCTCTGTCTGACGGATTCCTTGTTTGCAGCCACATTTTGTAAGCCTTCTTTTTACTTTTACAAACAAACTTCACTATGGCATTCCACCAGGATGTGTGCTTTTGCCTATCTTTACACACTGTTGTTCCGAGACATACTTTTGCTACTTCTAGTACTGCATCCCTGTATTCTGACCACTTCGTTTCAATGTCCTGCAATTCTTTACCATCTACTATTTGAAATTTCATTTCAAGTATTTCTGCCCTAGTTCCTTATCCTGGAGATTTTCAACCCTAATCTGCAAACAGACCTCATTTTCTGGATTATGCTTAATTCACAACAGATCAGTTTGTGGTCTCTTTCATTAAAGAAGTCCCAGAATACCCTACAATTCCTTATCAATTTCCTAAATTCAAAATCAGTAATGATGTAGTCTATTATTGACCTGGTTCCTCTACCCTCCCAAGTGTATCTGTGAATCCCCTTATGCTTCGAGAATGAACTCACAACAGATAACCCCATACTACCACAGAAGTCCAATAAACATTTCCCATTGGTGTTTGCTTTCCTATCCTCACCCCACTTACCCATCACTTTCTCATACCCCTACCATTCTGACCCAGCAACCCTCTTGCTACAGTCAAGCCCAAGCGCCTCTCATGACGCCGCTGGTTACAGGTGTTGTTGCAGAAACAGTGTGACGTTTGTTTCCCCGATACAACTAATACTCTAAGTTACGGTATTTTCTTGATAAGATATCGCAATATCCAACACTTTTGGTGGTGACTGTTGGAGTGTAATATCAATATCCGGCCTGTGGGTGCGCCTGTTACAACATTGCGTCAGAAAGAAAGCTGCAGAGAGGTGACAGTCTTCACTCAGTGTTCTGGGAATTGTGACTGGTCACAGTGACAGCTCTCTTTCAGACATAGTGAATAGCAAGGCAATGATTTAAGAACCATACCAAAGATACACAACTTTCTCAGAAGTAACGCCCTGTACAGGTCCCCACCATGGCTAAACACACGTCTCGTTCATTAGAATAAATCACTTGAATGTTTACCATTATACTCTGAATATTATTGCTGCATTTGCTTCAAATAGCCTAGCCTGGGGATCATGAACCTGCCTGATTCGGATGACGCGCAGGTTTGAAAAGATTAATTTAGTAAACCATAATAAAATAATTTTCTGAACTGGTACAAATTATTTGGAAAAATAATTTTCCGACAGCGCGCAGCGTATCCTTTCGCACTTTCCGCAGGAGGCTCACTTCCAAGCTTTTGCTTTTTGTTATGAACGTAATTTTGCTTAATGACTAATTTTGACAATTATGAAATGTTCATGAATTGTTCAAAACAGTTGGATTATTGAATAAGTCCTCAATTTGGAATCTGATCGTGAGCTCAAGATATGATTCATAGTATTTGACAAACTCTGTTTTCTGAGTTGTAACGCGCATGTTATCATATTTTAACCCTATATTAGACTGTATATTCTTACAAACACTTGGTTGAATCACTATTTTCTTACAAAGTGGTAAAGAAGAAGTTCTTTAATGGCAAAACAAAGTACAGTACAATCATGCAATTGCATAGCCTAATCTGAGTGAATGCATAAAGCACGGAATTTGCAGACACTTGTTGCCGAACACAAGCTACCGGCGATAACTTCACTTTCACCTTCTTTCTACCACTGTTGTCCCAATTTGATGAGGTGGCCCCTCAGTGCTTGACTTTAAGCATTGTTAGCTTGCTTTCACAGAGAAACTCCAGATTATGGAACAGTTGACCGAGGTCGTTCTGAGTGTGCAGAAATGTTCGATGTTTGCTAGCAAGATGTCACTGTTCTGAGTTCTTGAGAGTGAACTGCCGTACACTGTCCCGAGTTCTTGAGAGTGATTTGCTGTACACTGTCCTGAGTTCTTGAGAGTGATCTGCTGTACACTGTCCCGAGTTCTTGAGAGTGATTTGCTGTACACTGTCCTGAGTTCTTGAGAGTGATCTGCTGTACACTGTCCCGAGTTCTCGAGAGTGATTTGCTGTATACTGTCCTGAGTTCTTGAGAGTGATCTGCTGTAAACGGTCCGGAGTTCTCGAAAGTGATCTGCACTGTTTAGTGATAATTTCATTGTCCCGAGTTATTGAGAGTGATCATCACTGTTTAGTGATAATCTCACAGTCCCGAGTTCTTGAGAGTGATCTGCTGTACACGGTCCTGAGATCTCGAGAGTAATCTGCACTGTTAAGTGATAATTTCACTGTCCCGAGTTCTTCGAGTGATCAGCACTGTTTAGTGGTAATCTCACAGTCCCGAGTTCTTGAGAGTGATCTGCACTGTTTAGTGATAATCTCACAGTCCCGAGTTCTTGAGAGTGATATGCATTGTTTAGTGATAATTTCACTGTCCCGAGTTCTTGAAAGTCATCTGCTGTACTCAGTCCCGAGATCTCGAGAGTGATATGCACTGTTAAGTGATAATCTCACTGTCCTGAGTTCTCGAGAATGATTTACTGTACAGTGTCCTGAGTTTAGTTTACGTGTACTTGACTATCGGTATAGCTAAAGCACATGCTCACGTCTCAGTGCGCATTTGTGTAGAATTCACGTGGCGATAATACATGAGAGTTTAATATTAATAATAATAATAATAATAAAATAGTAATATGATGATGATAATGATGACGATGATAACAACGCTCCTTTTAACTGATGTGGCTTTAGGAACACTGAGGTGTAAATCTCCTGGCAGCCAACTCTTCAGAATATTCTTCTTTTCTATGAGAAAAATTGGTTAAAAGTCAGGGATTGAGATTAATTGTCACCCCACAACGAAGCCTTACGCGTTAAATCGCGCACCCCGATTGCGTTGGGAAGCTGCAGCAAGGTTTGAATCCTGCCACTATCTGTGGCCATCCTGAGTATGATTTATTCCAGGGGTTTTCCACACTCCCTCTATTAAATGCCGGGATGATACCTTCCTCAGGTCTCGGAGCATCAATCACAATCCTAGGCCCAAATTATTAAAATTACGCACACTGCTACAGTCACCACAACAACACAACTTATAATAAAATTTCAACACACATCCAAGTCCAGGGGACTAATGACCAAGACATCCCTAGCCCCTAAAATGAATCAACAACAACATCAAAATAAATAATACCAGTATTAGTCCTGTGGCACGACAGCTGTTAGCAACAAATTAAGGACCAGTGTTGCTGTTGTTGTTTCATTTGAGGGCAGAGGGCATCGTGGTCATTTCGCCCCATGTACTTGGGTGTGTGTGTAGAATTTGTCTCATAACCTGTGTTATTGTGGTGTCTGTAGTAGTAGTAGTAGTAGTAGTAGTAGTGTGTACTGTACCTACGAGGTATTTTGTAATTGAAGCTAGGATTGAGAAGGAAGCGGCCGTGACCTTAAGTTAGGAACTATCCCGGCATTTGCCTGGAGTAGATGTGGAAAACCAAGGAAAACCACTTCCAAGATGGCTGAGGTGGGAATCGAACCCAATTCCTCTCAGTTTTGCCTCACGGGGCTGAGTGTGCCCCGTTCTAGCCCCCAGACTAGAAATAAATTTCTTGGCAGGGCTGGGAATCGAACCCGAATCTCCGGGGCGACAGGCAAGAATGTTAGCAACTATATTTGAAGACCAATATGGCCTATTAGGGAATTATTATTCAGGAGTCTTCACTTAATAGAGGAAGGTATGTGCATGTATGAACTGACACGTCCTTGTCCGCCCACGGAGGTCACTCAGGAAGGGAATCCCGTGAACTGACTCCATACCTCCAGACTGAACTACACAGAATGGTCCGGAGAGGTCAGGAACATCCACCTAGTTTCTTTCTCTTTGTTTATGACGCACATCATATCTTTGCCAGGAGAGAAACTCCGCTACCTCCAGATTGTAGGCAGGGAATGACGTAGTAAGTTCAGAGAACTTTCTTGCTCGGAGACACGCCTTGGCGCGCCGCAGGGACTCCCCAGTCGACTGCCGCCGTATGACGTCACGTCGGCATGTCATGCAAGGGCACGGGCAAGCCCCGCCATCATCTGAGACAGGAAGTGGCCTTGAGCTCCACCGCCTTCATCACACCTGTTAGACTCGATTCGCACTCACAGTCGAGACGGATACAATACCTGCCAGCGAATATACAGTAGACTAGGAAATACAACCTAACCTACACGCGAACACAAGGTCGACTGTCGTTCAGCTCATATCCTGCCGATTGTGAGCATGGAGGAAAGAATAAGAGGAGATGCCCTGAGTTCGTTTGAGTGAAGCCAAGTGCTGCCCTGCGTAACCTTAACTGCCTTCGGTGTTCCGTGACTTACTGTACATATCGTTGTACGAATCGATTAAGTGTTCTGATTATTAATTTTAAGGTTCGTATTCTTGAATACTGTATCAAAATGTGTACGAACAATGAGTGAAAATGGCGGTGCTCGAAATTAGGCCTAAAAACTGATGAATGCCTCAACACCAATAAGAACTTAAAAAGCAATTTAATGTAAATACCTTGATTCGTTCAGCATCATTATGATAGTCAGGGGCGGATCTAGGGGAGGGCGAGGGGAAGGGGGGGGGGGGGGCGACCGCCGAGGGCCCCGCGCCATTGATTTTTGAAATTTAATTAATAAATTATTTATACTTTTCAAACTAATTTATAATTCATATTCCTTTTTTCGGTGCAGCTATGACCTCCCGTGAACGTTTAGCAAGTTTAGATTTCAGTGAAATGATAGAAGACTTCAGCCGGGAAAAAAGTCGCAAAGTAATATTTTAATATTTCATAGTTTTCATAATCTTCTTCAAGGGGACTTAAAGGTTTTTCATATTATTAAAAAAAATGTACCGTAGTGAATTCAAAATATTGTGACTATTCTTTATTTTATTATTATTACCAAACTATTTTCCATTTGATTTGATTTTTTTAACTTGCCTATTGTTGTGGGCCCCACCTTATCATATCGCCCAGGGCCCCGCAAGGCCTGGATCCGCCACTGATGATAGTTCTCAAGATGCTCCTTCTTTGGTACAACTCGCATCTTCAGACACCTGTATTCAATTTAATCAGTGCTTCAGCGTATTATTACGTTTTGCCGCGTCTTTCTTACAAAACTAGCCTTGCTTAGGTGCTCTCATATTTCTATTTAAATTAGCTTTTAAAACGATAACGCAGCCCATTTGTGCCAAGTACCGTGATGTAGAGAGTGTATTCTGCCTATCCAAGAAAAATTCTTGACTTGTCATTGCAGTTTTATGTCACTAAAATCCAAGACTAGTTGGAGTGGTTTACGGCTTTAAGCATAGGAACAGCCATTTTCTTGCTACCCAAAGTGGGCGTGCCGTTTGGCTTCAGCAGCTTGCACTAGGCAGCGAAGCGAAGGCATCCTTCCGTTCTTTCCTCCATGATTGTGAGGGACGCGTGGCCAGCTCGACGACACCCTCAACCGCATTACCTTTGCCTACCTGGCGATACCGTCAGGAGGAAACTATTGGCTCCATAATTAGGCTTCTCCTGCATTGTATTGACTCCCCTTCCCCTAGCCCTTCTGAATAATCATGGCTTGGATATTCGAACTTCATTGTTTGCCATGGTTTGGCTATTGTTCTGATGCTGAACAATGGATAGTCACTTTGGGTAAGTTGTTCCTCTAAATCAGTGGTTCTGAACCCGTAGAAGTCTGCGGACCACTCAGCCTGAAATTGTATCGTGTACGGACCACCCGCCCCCCTCCCCCCTCCCCCCAATACACCTAATCAGTTGTAACCCTTCCTCAATAACACTTATTTTAAAGATATTTCAATTCAAAATCTGATAGTCACCGCTGCGAATACATTCGGACGATTCTCGTTCAACGCACACCGTTTTCGAAATCCCCATTTATTGGCCACTTTTTTATACGTGCTGGTGGACCCTTTTCTCCCGCGGACCACCACCGGTTAAGAACCACTGCTCTAAATTGTATTGTGTGAGGTCACAATTTTAATTGCGGATAGTGCTAGGCTGAAATTAAAATTCCATGTGAAGGATATCTTACGATAAATACCGCACGTCACGTACCGTGCTGCATCACTAGCTGTTTACCGTGGCAACTTTTTCCGTGCTCGGAGTGTGTTGTTAAAAGTTTATATGGAGCTCGGGTATTTTATATCGTTTACTATACAGTACCTTGTTTAGTTTTAAGTACGTTGAATGCTAAATTTACAGTGCATTACCTAACCAAGGCCAAGATGGAGGAGACGTAATATTCATTTAATTGTTGTTACTCGTAGAGGTTTAAGCTCCATCAAATAGTAGCTAATCTAGAGGAAGATGACTCCATTAATGTCAGCAATATTTTCATTGAACCTCAACAGTCGGCTGTTCAATTCGATAAGGATTATGGGGAAGAAGATGAGGATAGAAGTCTCAATAATCTCACAGGGCTACAACTGCGAGCTGGCTGCGAAGTTTATATCGCAGTGAACACTTCGGCCCAGCCCAAAACAAGTTAGCAGTAATCCCCTCATAAATATGATGTTGTTGTTGATTTATTTAGGGGCTTTGTGACATCGTGATCATTTAGCCTCGTGTACTAGGGTGTTAGTGGAATTTGTCTGGTAACCTGTTTTAATGTGATGGTTGTATTAGTGTGTGTATTTGTAAGTCAAATAAGGATTGGGTACGAGGTAGCCGTGGCCTTAAGTTAGGAACTATCCCGCCTTTTTCCAGGAATAGATGTGGTAAACCACGGATAACCACTTCCAAGATGGCTGAGGTGGGAATCGAACCCACCTCTTCTCAGTTTTGCCTCACAAGGCTGAGTGAACCCCGTTCCAGCCCTCAAACCAGCATTAAATGTCTTGGTAGAGCCGGGAATCTAACCCGGACTTCCAGGACGACAGCTAAGCATCCTACCATCAGAAAGATGAAAGGAGTTGGCGAGGAAGGACCAGAACAGTGGCAGTGACCTCAATAGCCTTGGGTAACGCTGTGCTGTAGAGCCTCCTTAATTCCGCAACTGTATTGGAGCTCCCTATTAATGTTTTCGCACTAACCACGTTTTATAAAACGTCTGAGAAAATAAATAAATAAACGACAAAACATATTTTAACGAATCGTTTCCTAACTGAACGTTTTCTGAAAACCGTTTTTTGATTTTAGCGATAAACCGATTTTGCACCATTTTTCACGTAAATTTGTTTCTTTAGCCTTTGCATTAATGTGTTCCATTTTTGTTTCCTTGATTTAATAAACTCACTGTAATGTTATTTCATGTTTGACGGGTGTTATTGTCGGTAAAATAAACAACTTTCCATTCATCAGCTGTTAAGTCTGAGCGGTATTTCTCATACCGGATGGTGTAGCGGTATTAGATACTCCAGAATACAGCCCCACTGTGCATTTATTCCTTGCACTAGACTTGTGAACTGATGTAACACTTGCCTCAGAATCAGTCAAAATGTCAGTCGTCACAAACATTAGCCTATTAAATTAAAATACAAAATCGTTTCAGAGGGTCAAGATTTAAAAAAAAAACTCCATAGAAAACGTTTAGGACACGTTTCAAGAAACACGTTTATTTAAAAAAAAAGCGTTTTCCATGATACGGCTGTAAAGGTTAAATCGCGACATCGCACAAAAGTTTGTGACCGTTAGGAAGTCACTCCGAACTGACTGAATGAAACTTCAAATACTATACTCCTCTGGGAGCCAAAATTGAACCATCTTGTGGTGTAGTGGCTAGCTGTCACCCCCGTAACGAAGTTACACTTACTTTCTGCGAAAAGCAACAGTTACAATGGTCAGGGTTCAATTTTTGGCACTGCCAAGAAATTTAATTCTGGTCTGAGTGTCGGAACAAGGTGCACTCAGCCTCGTGAGGCAAACCAGGGTAGAGGTGAGTTCGATTACCACCTCAGTCATCCTAGAAGTGGTTTTCCACTTCTATTCAAGGCAAATGCTGGGATGGTTTCTCACTTAAGACCACAGCCGTCAGCTTCCCAATCCTTGTCTCAATTACAAATACACTCACTTATGTAGACACCGCAATGACACTGGTTATCAAATAAATTCTTAACACACACAAGTAATTCACGTCACCGCCATGTTGGATTTGTATTCATTAGGTTCTTGAAAGACCGATAGGTGAACTGATGTTGATAGTCTCTATCAACACACAACATTTCAGTTTAATGACCACGACATCCAAGCCCCTAAATCAAACAACAATAACAACAACAACAACAACAACAACAACAACAACAAATGTCTTAACTATGTGAGCCTACAGTATATACACTCGAATCTCGATGTCTCGAATCGTTAGGGAATGTCAAAGTAAATTCGACGTATCAAATATTCAAGTTATGGATAATATGATATACTGTGTATAGGCTTACAACTTTTAGTTGATTAATTTGTCATAAGTTGTTCCGAGAAGGCTATATTCATATAGTCTACTGGTCTTTTCCATTAAAATCTCTCTCCTATTAAAAGGATTTTCCAAGTACTAAATATATGTCCATACTTAACAGTCCTCTAACAACACAAAACATTTCAGTTTGATTGCTTAAATAGTTTTGGAGATATTGAGAACAGGTGAAATATTTGGCATGGACGCCATGTTGAATTTCTTTATATAGGCCTAAATGCTATAGAGTTATAGCCTATGCCAGCAGATGAATATTATAATACTGGCTCATTATACCAAACTGCATAATATATCACCTGTTTAGGACACCAAATAAGAACGTGATTTAAAAAATAATAAGTTCTCGTAGAAATTGAATTAAATTAGACGCCAATTAAGCCTTGTATGAAAATTTACCGTGCTAAGTTTCATTGCACTCGGATAATTAAGTCGCGAAGAAAATCAATTTAAATTAATTCACGTCACCGCCATGTTGGATTTGTATTCATTAGGTTCTTGAAAGACCGATAGGTAAACTGATGTTGATAGCCTCTATCAACACACAACATTTCAGTTTAATTGCTGTAATAGATTCGTAGATATTGTCAGCCGTTTAAATATTTCGGATGGTCGCCATGTTGCATTGCTATATATACAGGCCATTGATTTATGTACTGTATTCGAATTTGTGGTTTGAGTTAATTTATTATAGTCCATGAAGAGAGCCACAGTTTTGTACATATATTGGAGCTGGAAATGGCATACGAGCAGAGTCTAGCATGAAGCAACGAAGGGGACGGTGTTTTCTTAAAACGCTGAGCCAATCAAAGAATTACCACAGGAAAATATACTAGAGGTGGCGTAAACCAGTTTTGATTGATGTACTGTATAGCTCGACTTGAACCACAGGCAGACGAGTGGCAGGAGTAAGTAACCAACCCACAGTGGCTATAAAAAAGAGAGGAGGGGTGAGATTGTTGCCACGCGACAAGTAATCTCGACACGTGCCGAATAAATACCACGTGGTAGCCGAGAGCCAATGGGAAAATTGGAATGGATGTAATTATTGCAAGTCATTTTTAATATATTTTAAGGTATTTTATGAAGAATATGTAGTATAATATTTAAGGATTTATCAGATATAAAGTTCTTGAGAAACAAGTCTCATAAAGGCAGAAAGTGGATAATAGAGAATCCCGTCGAAGACACGCGCGTATTTCTTATGATGATGCGTAAATTCGATTAGAGAAGGGGAATCGACCGAGGGACTCGTGGTTTCTTGTTCGGGAGACGTGACGAAGTACAGACGTGTCGACTCTAAGTGTGCGCTTTGTACAACGCAAATATAATGGTAAAGTGATGCAACATATCATAGCAATGCATTTGCTGGTGTTAGCAAGCGTGTGAATATAATTTTATACGTGAAATTAGTGAATTATAACGGAAAATATGTAAAGAAGTAGTTATCAAAAGAACGAGATGTAGGCTCTTTGTTTAAGAAGTGAAGTGAACGTGAAGTGAAGATAGACATTGTAGAGGAACAATTTGAAAGCAGTAGAAATAAATATTCTTATCGAATGTTATGTAAATTTTCGATAAGAAAACCTCTATTTCCTTCGAAACAAAATTCTACAAAATCATTAAAAATACTTGTAACTACGCAGAAATTGTTCATCACTACAGTAAAAGTTTCTAGTATTTTGGTAATGTGAACAATTCAGTGAATATTATTATTATAGACATTTCTTCGAAGTAAATGACAATAATATGATGAAACAACTGAGATTAAGAGGGACATTTTCGAGTATTTTGTAAGTTGTTATGATGCAGTACTAAATATGCAGCGGGAAACATAGCCTACAATGAGAATGCGAATACCAGGAGTGACTTAGAATATCACCAGTGATATAAGACGTCAGGGAACGAGAAGAAAAATGTATTCCTCGATATTACCAAAATTCTTAAACTAAACGGATACTACTAAGAAGAAAATGATGATAGGATTCTACGCAGAAGACATAAAGAACCGAAAATATGAAGAAGTCGGAACGAGAAGAAGAACAAGAATGAAGTACCAGAGTCCAGAGTCTAACGAAGAGGAAGGTCGAAGACGGAGATATGCAGTTCGGATTGGAGTAACATCTTGGTCCTGTTAGGCGAAATATCTTGGTCCTGTTTGGCGTACAAGCTTGGTCGAGATATGCGTAACACCTTGGAGCTGTAAGGCGAATGCTAGTATTGAACTAGAAACCAGGGAAGTACGAGACGGAAGAACTTGGGCATGGAATCCAGTTCTTTATCTTCAACTAGACATCTATACGAGGCATAAAGTAAGGAAAGAATTCTCTTCAGTAGCCCATTTTGGTAGGTAACGATCTGTGATAAAATCTGTTTGACCATTTTCGACGTTATTATCTATTTAAAAGTTTTTAAGTAATATTGGAGTATTTTAAGCAGTTGCTGTGTTTTCATTTCGATTTAGAAAGTTAGGATTGTAGGATATTTTATTCGTTGCGTGACGAGGTATTAAAATTTGAAGTTTCAGACAGATTTATTGATATTTTTTGGTATTTCGGATTTATAAGTCAGTAATAGAGATATTTGCTGTAGAGATATTTATTCGGCTTATTTTATTCGATGTTTTCATTCATATTAATATTTAAATGAAAGGTAGGATGACGATCATTATTCTGTTCGACGATAGGACATGCATATCTATAGTCAACAGAATGACAAGTCAGACGAAGAACATTTCCCGTGGAACTGTAACAGATGTGTAAAATTTGATGATGAAGTTGAGAGGTACAACCGACTGGTGAATCTTGAGTAGGTGAAGTGATGAGTCGACTTTCATGGAAGTATTAGTAACGTACTCACCCCAATTTAATGTTTCACTTAATGTGACAGAAACTTTTTACCGACCTAAAGAATGTGACAGCAACTCCATTATGTTGAATTAAGGGAAATTGCCTATTGTGCAAAGAGAAAAGCAATTTAGTCTGTCCTATTATGATGGCTTGTGGTTTATTAGGGTTGATGGCAAGAGAATTTTCAGCCCCATACCGGCTGTTCCGTTTCAAATTTAAATTCACATTTTCAATTGCTGCCTCTATATCATTTAATTTTGTGTGTTGGTATGTCTCAAGGTCATCTGCATATAGATAGTGGTTGCAGTTTTCCTGTTTCGATGAGATGTCTTTTAGGTATAAAATGAACACGAGGGGGCCGAGAATTGAACCCTGTGGTACCCCATTTCATTTGAACGTCAATTCAGCTCTGTCTTCATTTCAAACTGCACACTGTTTTACGATACGCGTTTAGTTAAAAAATTTAAACGTTCGGACGACAATGAGCGTTTAATAGGGAGCTCTAATTTCCAGCCGTTGAATGAAACAACATCTCCCCCAAGTCGGTCATTTCATCTCCCTCCACAAGATTCGTCTGTTCTCTTGTCTTTCTGACATGCAACATAAACCAAATTGTATATTTTCCTGCTGGCAGATGTAGGCTGCAAAGTGGAGGAAAGAGACCTCAATGACTGACACATTTCTAGACTTTTGAGCCCAACCTTGTGCAATATATGTTTTTCGTGGTAATGTGGTCCACGTTGTGTCAGCAAATGTATGATGTTTTCGGTTCCCTCTCCGGCGCCTACCTTGGTTGACCAGATACGAAGTTGCCGAATTGAACTCAGCCAGCTCTACTATCAGTACTTGCCAGATTACTGTAATATGAAATTAATTGTGTTGGGCGCCATGGCCGCGACTCCACGTCGATGACCAAAAATATGAGTTGTAAATCAACCTTATGTAGAGCACAGTGAGAATTCCTTCTCTCAGATCATGGTAAGACTCCGTCTTTAACCAAGATAACATTTGCTTCGGGAAAATGGTATGGCTTATAACTATTTCTATCTACTAAGAAAGAAAAGGCCTGCATCAAATTAATAGAGTAGAATTTAATAATACAAGCAATAAAAATGATGAATAGTGGATAATAATAATAATAATAATAATAATAATAATAATAATAATAATAATAATAATAAAAGAATCTACTGAATTTATGTTAGCTCGGCGAATATAGAAACTGGAGGTGACTTTAACGTTAACTTATTACCAATTCTTAAATGTACATGCCGATACATTTAAAAGAAAAGAGTGACTTTGTGTAATTGGAGGTCATTCCGCTCACCGGTGATGATTTCTGCTCGTCTTGGTGGTTTGGGGTAGAGATGCGATGTGGTTTGGCTCTGTAGTCGATCATCTTTAACTCGTTTAATATTGAGTTAAGAAACAAAGACGAGATATGTCTACTGTTTGATTGGTAGTGATGGAATATAATTCCTAAAATCACTCTTATGATGATAGTCAAGACACAACTATCACCATGTGGGATTCAGACGTGAATTCGTCTATCACCCACGACCAATATACTGATTTACGGACGCGCTCATGGAGCACCGTATCGAAGACTTCAAAATCAAAATTTCAATAATAGAATGGGGACTGATTCAGCTCTGCAGCAGTTTATATCAACTCTTCAACACCTCCCTCCATATGGTACATTAAGTTCAAATTGCCACTACCTCACAGCCAACCACGGGACAACACCCCCAGATTGCTTGAGATACGTCATAGTTCCTATTCTTTAATTGGTCCATCCTCTCCATATTACATTTTCCCTCTTCCCGCGTGGACATGACGTCACACCATTTGAATCCAAGACTGAGACGCGTGCTACGTCACGACTCCCTCCTCCTTCTTCTACCATGCCGCCGTTGACCTTGGTCATGGCCTGACTCCCAGACGTGATTCTCCGAATTTGAGCAACATCCCTTATCTCGTGGCTAAAGATAGCTCCTACCCGCTGTGACTTATCCTAGTTGACGCTTCCTCGGCGCCAAGCCTCCCACCCTAACTTACGAAATGAAACTACACGACCAATATTCAGATTTGCCGAGCCAACTCATATGAAATTAATACAGACGAAAACTATATCTAATATCACCTAATAATAATAATAATAATAATAATAATACTTGGATCGTAACATATAACACGATCTCCTTGTGATCATATCCAATGATATGATACAGTGGTTAAATTGATATGTATATATAGATAAATTGAGCAATTTATAATAATAATAATAATAAACAAATATAACACATTAATAATAATAATACTCATAATAATAAGATACAAAATTATATGTCTGTGCATGGCGAATTACTTGCTGATAGATGGATATAATATATTGAATTTAAAAAATGCACCATAAGTGCTACAGGGCGTAGGTGCCTGATTTAAAATATTACACTGGTTTTAATGAAGCAGCGTGATGACGGAAAAGGGAAATGGTAGTTTAACATGTATCCTATGGCCAGCGTGATCGTGATACTGTTGGTGGTTCATCTAGGCTCTAGGGGTTTGCGACATCATGGTCATGTAGCCCCGTGTACTTATGTATGTATGTATGTATATATTCTTTATTGTCAGACAGATAGAATCCACTAGTGACAATATAATAATTAACAATAAAATTGACAAGTATATACAAAACAAAAAACAGCAAACATGAACAAAAAATAGAAATACACTAGTCTATTATAAATCAACAACCACAGCCATACAGACACGCACTCAAACACCCTATCTCAAGCATTCAATCATACATTCCCTTTGTACAAGAAACATTGAAATAATTATTACAGAAAAAACAAAACTATCTACAGTAAACGGAAAAAGGCAAAAACATAAAATAAAAGATAAGAAGAAAAAGTTCAGAAACTGGGAAAAAAGTAATACAAGAGTGACATTCGAGGATCTAGATAACAGCAAACAAAAAAATACATTACTTCAGTCCCTCGTACATTCAATCAAAAAATCAAACAACCATTCATTCAGCCATATGTTCAATCAGTCAATCAATCAATCAATCAATCAATCAATCAATAAACGCAAATAGAAAATAACACAAAATGCATACACTATTTTACTGCCCACTTGAGATGTTTCTCATAACAGTTGATAAAGAGGCGAAGTGAATATCAGTAGCACTTTTACACTCCATCAAGCTGTATGTTGACTGCAACCGGATCAGACATGAATTTGTGTGCACATTAATTCTCGATCTGCCCCCATCGAACGTGTGCTTCCGTCTGGTGGTTCTCTGAGGGACTTGAAAATCCAAGTCAGCTAGCAACTGATTAGAGTCATTTCCGCCATTTACCAGCTTCCACAAGAATCTCACGTCACCCACTGTGCACCGACTGCTCAGTGGAGGAAGACCGTACACTTTGCAATAACTCTCATAATCAGCTCTATGGTACGATCGTCCACCCCTGTAACAGAGCCATATAACAAATCTCTTTTGCACACGTTCGATGGCGTCAATTTTATTACTGTGAAAATGATTCCAGATCACACTACAGTACTCCAATTCAGGCCGAATGAGTGACTTAAATAATTTGGATAGAGTTATGTCCGAAAAATAATTTAAACAATTTCTTTTAAAAAATCCCAGGATCTGGAAACTTTCACGACATATTTTTGAAATATGTTCATCGAACGAGAAATTATTTGCGATTGTCACCCCTAGATCCTTAATTGTTGACACTCTACCTAGCGTTTCATTATTAATACAATAATTAAACCTGGGTAGGAGGTTACGTTTCTCACCATTCACTGAGTTGGTGTAGGTCTTCTTGCAACAACTCACAGTCATTTATAGTACTGATGGGCATATACAGTTTAAGGTCGTCAGCGAACATCAGGCACCTAGAATTATGAATTATATGAGGGATATCATTCACAAAATGAATAAAGAGCAGATGGCCCAATACAGAACCCTGAGGGACACCGGAACTAACGTTTACAAAATTAGACTTATTATTATTAATTATAACTGATTGGGTTCTATTTGAGAGGTAGCTTTTGAAGAAACGTAAAAGATTACCAGTTATACCAAAATTTGAAAGTTTATGTAGCAGTAGGGACAAAACGGAGGCAGACAGGTTTTTCTCCGGGTACTCCGGTTTTCCCTGTCAAAATTTCATTCCAGCAACACTCTCCACTATCATTTCATTTCATCTGTCATTCATTTAATCATTGCCTCCAGAGGAGTGCGTCAGGACTCGGCAGCCGGCACAGTCCATATCCTCGCCGCTAGATGGGGGCTTCATTCATTCCATTCCTGACCCGGTCGGAGACTGGAAGCAGGCTGTGGATTTTCATTTTCATGTAGCTGTAGGTTGTGATGTACGCTGTCGAAAGCCCTAGAGAAATCAGTATACATAACATCAGCACTACCACGGTTATTCATAAAGGTGGATACACCATGAGTGAAGACTGCTAGGTTGGTAGCAGTGGATCGCCTAGGAAGGAAGCCGTGCTGAAATTCAGTGATGAATGGTGACACGAGGGCGTACACTTCGTCCCGAACAATTGATTCAAAGGCTCGTGCGAAAATAGAAATTAGTGATACTAGTCTGTAATTTACTACTTTCTGCCCGGAGCCTTTCTTTAACACTGGGGTGATATGGACTGATTTCCAGTAATCCGGAAACACTCCTTCGCTGATGGCTTGTTTGAAAAGAATGTAAAGTGGACGAGATAGCTGGTGGCATAAAGATTTAATTATTTCTATAGGAATGGCATCAGGACCGGGAGACTTGCCAGGGGTTAGATTATGTAATTTATTCTTGATGCAGTCTTCGGAAATATGGAAGTAAGAAATGCTGTCGTTACTGGAGGGTGGCAGATCAGGTAGGGGTGGCGGTATAGAATTTACAGGAAGGAATAAGGTTTCGAAATAATCAGAAAACAGCTCACAGGCAGAGTTTGCATCATTACTGGTACGTCCGTCGTACTCGAGCGAGACCGGTAATCTGGTGTTCCTAGATCTCTGCTTAATGAAGGACCATAGTCTGTTCGGATTAGATTTCACACCGGAGTCTATGTCTTCCAGGTAGGCGTCATACTTTCGGCGCTGAATTTCTTTGAATTCGGTCCTCCTGACCACAAATTCAATTATATGGCATTCCAAAGAAGAGCGTTGCCATTGACGATGAGCCCTATTATTTTTCGAGTGTAGGGCACTGATTACATCTGCATCAAACCAAGGTGGATAACGGTAGGGATTAACCTTCACACGAGGAACTGCTTCTCGAACTGCGGACATCAAGAGATCATAAAATATCTCACAATTCTCATTAATGTCGTTCCTGATATCAAGGAGGGACCAGGGGCAATAATCCAGCAAAAGTTTGAGGTGGTTCATGTCTGCCTTCTTCCAGTTAAAAATTTCCCTGCGAGGTGGTTTTTGAAATAAACTAGTGTCATGAAAATCTATGTTCCATATTAGAGCACTATGGTCGGATGGAATCCACCCCGGTTTTTCTAACTCTACAGACTGAGAGATTTTAGGAATATTAGTAAACAGTAGATCGAGGTAGTTTTGTCTGCGGGTGAGATGTGGATTCAATTGATGCAGAGAGAATTCCTCAATTATCTCGCAGAAGATAGAGTTCACTGCACTTTCAGTTAGTTTTAAAGGTACGAGAGAAGGCCCTTCCTGCTGTTCCCATGAGATGTCCGGCACGTTAAAATCCCCACACAATATATCTGTATCCTTGTCCTTCAAGTGGGCGTGCACCCTGCTGAGAGAGGTATGTAGCTGCTCCAGGCGGTTTAACGAGGCTGGCGGGGGTAGGTACACACAGCCCATGAACACACTAGACCTTCCTTGGATTTCCAACCAAATAATATCGCATTCGCTTCCTAAGTCCGCTCTTCTGCTGGCACGCAACTGAGACTGCGTAGCAATGACAACACCACCCCCACGCCCAGCCCTGTCTCTCCTAAATATATCATGAGTCCTAGAAAAGGCGAGTTCTTAGTCAAGAAAACTGTCAGAAAGCCAAGACTCATTTAAGGCTATTATTGACATGTTCTTAAAATCACTGCTGCTCAAATATATTTTGTCCAGCTTGTTGGCCACGCTGCGAGTGTTCTGAAAGTATATGGTCATAGAACTGTTCGAACACGGACCAGGATTAATTTCTACATCACCTGACAGTAGAATAAGCATGAAGAGTGTGGTCACCGTTGATGCTGGTGTGACCGTACCTCTCCTAGTTAAAGGGCTGGCTCCTTTTAGCAGCATGGTAGGCGACATTCCAGCAGCAGAGAAACAACAAAAATTAAAACTCCGATTGGAGCACTTCCAGTTTACTGAAGCTTCATAATTCTTTTCACAAATCATGGACACCCCCACATCACTACCACTCACATGAAAAGAACTACCGTAGTTACGTGAAAGAATAACATAATAAAACAGCACAAAACAGGAGACCGAAACACACGCACTTCACTCACCGACGCCATCTTGTGTGAATGCTTTATTATAATTTTAACATGCATGCGTTTAATCTCCGCTGTGTTGTATGTCTTCCGAAAGTCTCGAGTGCACCCGTTGAGAATGCCCTTGTTACACGTAAGCTGTCTCTATCTCCTATGACGTTCGCCAGTTGTGAATGCGTTGCCTCCTGTGTTACACGTAAGCTGTATTTGCCTCCTATGACTTTCGCTCGTTTAAGCCTTGTTCCGCCAGGTAACGTTTTAGTCACGGGTCTCGCTCTCTCAGTGGGCAGTTTGCAGTACACTTGTTCAACCTCGCTGTGATATCTTAACCAACTCAACAATTTACATTTGACTTATTTTACCCTCTTTTAGGTCGATTCGCCACTTGCCTTCATGTTCGTTTGTAGTTCGAAACTTCCTCTGCCTTCCAGTGTTCTTTACTACGGTACATTCCAATGTGTGTCAATCCTGGTAAACTGATAATTTCTGTCTGTTGCACGCTTCGTACCACCCTTACATTACAATCACCGAGCAAATGACTGTCTGATGACCTGTATCATTGTGATGGATGTTGTAGTAGTGCGTGTATTTATAATTAGGGCTAGGATTTGGGTAGGAGGTGGCCAGGGCCTTATGTTAGGTACTGAACCCTCATTCTCATGACTGGAATGCCTCTATGGGAAGGTAATATTTAATCACTTGTGAACATGAAGAGCGATACAGGATCATATGTTTCGCGACCCACAAGTTGACTTTGGATAGCGGTCAGGCCGAGAGAAGCGGGGCGCATGTGTTGCCAGTACTGACGTCACAGTTGATTGGTCAGTGGTATTGATTATTTTATCGACCAACAACAAGAGAGAAACTATGCCCATAAAACGGGAATAAGAGTTTTTTACACGTTCTGGTGTATTTTGACATGTCTGCAATTATAGCAGGTGTTGGATTATTAACTACTTTCAAATAATCGAAATCTCAGAAACACGGAAATAAGATATTTGTATCTTATCAGTACGAATTTTGAGCACTCGTAGCGCGACGGTCGGTGCCATCGCAGACGCGAGCTTGCCTGCACAACGGGGAAATTAGATTGGATTGTATCACGCACGAATACACATATATCAAGTTACACCTGTGATCGGCGGGTAATATCACGTGAATCGTGAGTGAAAGTTCGTTTTGAGTAGATTGTACTACCACTGTACAGCAGGGAGATTCCTAGTGTCGACGAGGACACCAGTTTCAGTATCGCCTAGGCTATTGCGAACGAAATGAAAATGCAGTTTGTCTTGCTAGATAACTGTTCATTATAGGCCAGCCTTATATTGTTCTTGAAGAGTGTATATGCTTTTACAAGCATATGGACATGATGTTCATTCAGTTTCAATTCATCGCATTGGAACTGGCTGTATCGATACACTCATCTTGTGTGTGTGGTGAGAACAATTAGCGCCTCTATTCGAGAAGTATTTCTCAATACGAGTGCATGGATATTGAAACTACTTCATCATATACAAGGCCTAACTTATGTGTGTGTGACCTCACAACCATGTTGAGCAATTTCATGTCGAGAGGAAAGGCTGTTATGTGTTTCATTGATTTAACCATGGGCGGTTAGGCGAGATAGACACGAGTGTAACTGTACGGGCGAGGTCACGATCATTTTGATGTTATCGGCATTGTGGCTCGCGCTGGTGAGTGTCTGTGAACACAGCTGTTGCATCGCAGTACAGTGTGTTTCACAATGACCCGGTTTCGCGAGGCCAGTGAACTTTGTTATTCGAGCCGATATGGACGTCACTGCTTGCTGCGGTTGGTATGACGTTATCTGAAGATGAAAGGAACTGTCGTTGGTATTAGAGTGGAACATTCAGTCAGGATGGGAGATGTCTGGAGACCCAGGGTTCGTTTCTCGTTTTCCTGGACAGTGAAGACCTCTATTGCCCACAGGGAGGGAATAGTCATGAAGGACATGACTGTGTTCTTTCGGGATCTACAAGAATCATCTAAGGTACAGAATTAACCCCCTTCAATCGTAGCTAAGCATGTTTATTCTAACGTTGTCACACTGCCACATATTTTTTTATATATATAGGATTTTTGTAGAATGTCTAAGAATGGAGTTTAGGTTTGATCCTAGTGTCAAGTCTGATTCTATTCTGGACAGGGTTTTGATTCTACTTAAAGGATGCACCCATTGTAATTAAATGTATTGTAGTTTAATTTTCTTTTGGTAACTGTAAATTCAAGTTCATTTAATGGGGAATTTATTTAATGTAGAGAAGAGGAACTTTAGGCCACTCAAGATTCGTCATTCCTCGTGTTTGTTTTTGATTTATATAGTAAATGAACACTAGTTTTATGTCTTTAGATGACATTACTCAAGTTTGGGTAGACTCAATTTGGAGTTTCTACTATAGTGCGTCTACTAAGAAGACTGTTATACACTCGAAAGTGAAATTTCAGTATTCAGGTTGATTTTCGAATACTGCAGTAAGCTTTTTGAAGCAGGTTCAGTGAAGAAAGCGGATTTTTTTGATTTGCTTGGAGTTTATTCCAAACTTTGACTTGATCCAAGTATTGTCTTCAGCATTTTTTTTTTTGAGATTCTGCATTACGATTGCTTTGATAGATTCGTTTAAGATCCATTATAGATGGACTATACAGGTGTTTTTAAACACAGTTTGAAGACCTTTGCATACATTCACCCTATTTTATTAACGCGAATACCAGACTAGATTTATGCGGAGGCAGATCTATCGCCAAAGTTGTAATTGTTATTTAACACTTATTGAAAGCTATGCATATTGATCGTGAATAATAATAATAATAATAATAATAATAAAAATTATAATAATATAAGAGCAAATGAAATAATAATTTAACAGTGATTAATTGAATTGTAAAGAAACTTGTATAATTTAGCAACACTATTTCATTGTGAATTTGATCTGTTAAATAAGCCGAATTCTTCGTTCGCCAAGGGAGGTGATTAATTGAAGCACTAAAATTATAGTAGTGCCTGATAATATAAACGATATGAATGCTTAATGTAGCATGATACTTAATGGTAAAGCCATGTAAAGGCTAACGTCCTTTATTATTAAAAGGGTATTCAATGGAATATTCCAAGTTGTAGTATGAATAACAATCCACCCAGATGGATTTTGAAAGTAAGAATGGTTATGGCTTAATGCATTTTATTTCAGTATCGGTTCACGTTAATAGTCTGTTGTGGAAATTATGCATTTTAGGCATGTTGAATTAAACCTACCTGGTAAAATTTTCGAATATTTGTATCACTGCAATGCTTAACAGGCGTTATAATAATCACTAATTCCGATCTGGTGATGACTGTTCATTTAAAGGGGATGTAAAAATTAAATTAAAGAATTTAACTTTGACTTAGCTTAATTGCTTGGTCAGAAGAGATAATTAAAACCAGAAAAATACAGCAACCACAAAATATAGTAAAACACATGGAAGGTGTCACTTATGAATCCTACGAAAAACACTAAGAAGGTGTTACAAAATGACTGTACATTTGTATTATAGCTTTAGATAATTATTTTTCAGGCTATAAATTTGTATGTCTTGTAAATATGAACATTTTCAGGGATTCTATTTAAATGTTTCAATTGTTGTCAACATTTCTGTTGAACCATGTAAATGATTTTTGTTCATATATTTGGGTAAAATGCAGTCAATAACATTGATGAATGTGGGGGCTGGCATTTTTCTCCAATGTTCATGAAACTTCGGTTGGAAGTTGGGCACTCTGCCTTAAATTATAATATAGTTACTTACACTATATTTTCCTTTCCCGAATAAATTTTTTTAGTCAATTTTAAATCTTCGAAGTGTGATACTTTATAGAAACGATAAGAGAACACGTTAAGAAGGCCAGTGGTGGGTATTTCAGTGATTTTCCACACACCAGAGATTGCGTTCATCGTTATTATTGTGCCTTGGAGCTTTCTTATGTCGTTCACCATGGTTTTTCTTTACGTAGTCTCAGTTAGGAATTCCTGTACCCCATTTCCTCGTCTCATGTTGGGTAGAATCTGGGGAATTTTCTAGCCGGGGTTTCCAGGTTCTACGATCCAGGTGTCATCGTGGGATTCCAACATGCTGATGGTAGGTATTTCGGGTACAGTACAATCCCGGCATTTTCCTAGAGTGGAAGTAGGAAAGTATGGAAAACCACTTCTAGGACGGGCAAGGTAGGAATCGAACCTACCTCTACTCATTTCTGCCTCACGAGGCTGGGTGTACCCCGTTCCAGCCCTCAGACCAGAATAAAATTCCTTGGAAAAGCCGGGGATCGAACCCGGACTTCCGGGGTGACAGCCAAGAATGCTAGCCGCTACACGAAGAGGTGGCTGAATTATGATTCATTTGTTAGGTGGGACTACTTGGTGTCTTCCATCATGGGCAGCAGAATGGTAGCCCCAAGTTACACTCGGCATCCTCTCAATGCGTAGGGCAGCGTACAAGTACAGTAACGGTACATGGAACAATCCTCACTGAACCGCAGCCATGGAGTCAATACAGTAAAACCTGCCTTCAATGGAATCGAACGGCACTCGCAATTTTTCCGTTAAAGATCGGTTTCCAGATAACGGAGGTAAGCTTGTGCTGGAGTAATTAAACCATGAATATGCATATAATGGACATACTGTGAAAAACTAAAATAGTGTAGCCTATATACCATATCCAATGTTATATTTACATATTTCTGCTACGAATTATTACATTACTGTATCACTTTTACGCTCTTGTTAAGATCAAACACAACTCTTGCTTTCGAAGTCACAATGACTGCTGCCGAACTGTAAGTTGTGAAGTGCCCAGTTGAAAGCTGAATTCTAAGCTGATTGACAAGGGCCAAGACAATGACAGGCATTTGTTGGTTGACAGTTCATTAAAGTGAGCATTGGAAAGACTTGGGGAACAGGAAATAGGCAATTGGCCATACACTTTGGCGTGTAAGTTGGAGAACAAAAGAAGGAAGACCTATTTGCACATTCCTTGTTAGCTACAGAATCAACTGTTACAGCCTGAAGATTTTCTAAACACTGCATTCCGGAACTTGGGACATTTTCCGTAACATGCGTATTTTGTTTTCCGCTATCCGCGCAACACAGTTTCCGTTTAATAAAGGGTTCGTTGATGGCAGTTGTTACTGTAGGCCTACTGTATTGATCCACCTTAGGCACGGAGGGTGGGAGTTCTAATAGGTGCTGATACGCATCCATAGCATGCCTGATGCTAGCCCTTGCGCATGCTCCACACTCACACTGATGCTCTATGAGGTTAAGATAGGGGGAATTAAGAGGCCAACCCATGTGGAGCATCTTGCTAGAATGTTTCACGTACCATTCAAGAACAATCCTTTCCCGACAACAAAAAACATTGTCATCATGGCAAATGCAGTGGATGTCACATGGCGGTGTTTACAGTCAAGGTCGTTATGTGATGGGATGAATTCAGCTTCTGTTGCACTTCGGAGGGTTGGTTCTGATTCAGTCAGCACTCAGTGTATTTGAAGGCTGACAATCTTGATGGTTCTCCCTTAAAATAACGATTACTACCGTCATACAACGCACATGATTATAAACATACCCATTCAACTTATATACAACGCAATTTGCCTTAGAATTGTTGGGTTTTACGAATTGGTGTGTTTGGAGCTACAAAGCAAAGATTCAGTTCAACAAAACAAAATCATAGGGAGAAATGTATTAGCTTCTTCAGCGCGCGTCCTGTAGGAGACCATGTATCAGCGTTAGATGTCTTTGGCTAATTCAGTTACATAGTATTTCTATATTTTTTTAAAGAATTACATTTTACAAGCGTTGGTAACACTGAACCCTTTCGAACGACGAAGTAACTGCCTTTACGACAAAAAGAAAACGTAGGAGTGCTGTGACATCACAAACAAAGCACAAATATCTGGCCTGCTTCTGCTTGTGAAGATTCTTTCTGTTGACCTTGACACAGTACAAACAAGCTTCTCTGAATGAGTAGACTATAAATAGAATCCGAAGATCTTGCCAAATGAGTAGTCGTTACACTCTCTACGTAATTGATCGGATCGAGAATTGCACAAGTGGTGTTCCCGTCTCTTTAACCTTGTAACTCAATCAACTGTACACGAAGGATATGATTCTCAGTTTGATAGATCACTATTACACCCAAGTCCACAATTAAACTACGTACTGTATGTCCATTCATAAGAAATACAAAACTCTTGATCTAACGTGTGAGTAATCAAGTCGATGGCTTTGAAATTCATTTAGAAGGAATTTTTCAAGAGTAGCTATAATAATGGTACTACCTCCTACAAGCTGTTAGCAGTATTGCAGTCGCCTAATAATAAACTAGCCTACACAAATAGTGGCTTGGTTGTGGCTGCTTCTTTGTGCATGGTTTGGTCCCAATTGGGTTAGTCTTTTACGAGTTCTTCAAGGCTCTTGTCGATGCCAACTTAACAGTTATTTTTCAATAACTCGTATAAAAATGGTCTAATTTGGACCAAACATTGGATGAACAAAGAACGCACAAACAAATCAGTATTTGTGAAGTTATAGGTGACTTTAGTATTGCTGTTAGTAATATTGTGGTACCGGCACTGCAGTTATTTTGGAGAAACTCGTATGCGACTAATGCAATTTTGACCAAATTTTGTACGAACAAAGTACACTCAATTAAGAAACCATTAATGGAGTTTGGAGCGCTTTCAATGCTGCCGACTGTTAGCTCCAGTTCCTAAGCCATTCATGAAGTTTGAGGCGCTTCCAATGTTCTCAACTGTTAGCTTCAATTCCTGTATTTTAAAATGATGTAGGGCCTATTCCTTTTTATAGATAATAATAGCAATAATAATAATCTACCTTATGTCCGCATTTGGGTGACAAATTACAGAACATTAATGAAATGAAACATAGGCTATTCTGTCAATAAACCTCTCCTATTCTTATTCGGGTGAAATTCTGATGAGAGACATGAGTAGGAGTCTCACTCACACAAGTGGCACGCCGATTTTCTGTCGTGCTCTCTTGTGGGTTAGACAAACCAGCAAGAGCACGAACATTTGCTCCGTACATAAAACTCTGTAACAATCGCAGGAAATGTACTTTGATCCTAATATGCAAACATACTAAAAAAATGGAAAGAATTTCAAGTTTTTAATATTTTATTATATTTACTTATTGTCGCTGTAAACGAGGGATTTGCTTTAATTTACTTATGCAATAGAGAATAACCGCCACAATGTTTTCGGCTAAGCACAATTTCCAGCAAAAATAATCCTTACGGTACGGTAGCTTAATTAATATGTACACTGGCCAAGAAAAAAAAACACTCACCAAGAAGGAATTGTGAGAATTATATGAAACCGGCTATGGATGACTGTAACTTGACATTGATGTACACGTAAATTATTTAAATACCAGAACCAACTAACACTTGTAATGTATCACGGAACGCTGATCAACTGCATGGGAGCTCTAGTACCCTGGTGGTCCACCTCATGCTTGGATACAGGCTGCAATACGGGCAGGTATTGAGGCATACAGGGTTTGTATGGTATCCAGCGACATATCTGTCCATATTTGCTGCAACTGGTTATCGAAATTTTTGCGCTCTTCGACTCCCACAGTTGGCGTCCCAGGTTGTCCCAGACATCCTCAAATGATGACAAGTTTTGGGATCCAGCGCGCCACAGCAGTGCGCCAACTTTGCGAAGGCAGTCTTTTGCCACCCTTGCTGTGTGCAGTAGACCGTCTGAACGCTCTGCCTTGCATGCTAAGACATAGGCTATTGCTGCGCCATTATTGACCCTTGTAATACTGCTAGGCATGACCAACTGTCATGTTTCATGGCTCCCTAGTAGTTAGGGCAGTGTGACATACCACAGAAATCGCCGTATTGAGCCACATACCACGAGGTCTCCAAGACGAACACGGCCGTCGACAGAGCACAATGAGAACCCGGTTCCAGATTGTAACAGTCCAGGTTTCTCGGCCACGACACCACTGCAAATGGAGGCAACGATGATGGGTGTCATTGGCAGGACATATAATGGGCACAGTGAAACCAAATTCCCTTTAGCCAAGCACCTGGAAATGGTGCGGGCCCACAAAGGGGCTGGGACAATGGTGGCTGGTGAGCGCCGAAGTAGTTGGATCTGCACGTGCTTCTTGGAAGATCCAACGATCGTCTCTGCTGTTGATCCGTCGAGGGCGTCATGAAACCTGTCACCATGTGTGCGTGCCCTCACACATCCACTGGTCCCAACATGCTTGAACTGTCTGGTTGGAACGGGAACGGCCTAGCTGACGGGCGATTTGCCGACACGACCAACTCTGTTAAGTGTTTAAATGCACTTCGAATGCATCGTGGAGGCAAATGGTCGACTTTAGGCAACTGGGAAAAACAGTTCAATGTGTTAGAATAGCTTCTGCGATCCCTTTTATAGTCCTCGGATGGGGACACGTGTATCGCCTCTCGTGGTGAGACCGTTCAACTGATCACGTTCCCACACTAATCATATAACTATCGATCGGTGTGAGATTTGTAAGAGAAGAAACCATTTGTAGACTTGAGATCAGTGTCTTGAAGAACGGGTCGGGCCATTCCACTATAAACTTCGGTCCGGACTCTGGAGTAGTAATTGTGTTCGAATCGGACTTTGACCTAAAAATATTTGTCAGACTGGGCCGGGTCGGCTCGTAGTTGGGATCGGGCCGGTTACAGGGAGTGCATCACACGGCATTCTGGAGAGTATTTGCCAAGGATCCTTCACATCGGACATGTTGAGAGACGACATGAGAATATTTCACTGGAGTGCCACGGCAGGTAGCAAGTATTATCCCTGAGAGCGTATGCGAAGGCTTATATTGAGTTCATTAAAGGACAACAGCTATATATAGAGACATGGATGATAACCAAAAGCCCCGAGCTGGGTCCGTCGTTATTTACACTTACTCGCACCAGATACCACTCGTCTATCTGGACTGTCCAATTTCTCTTGGTCAATTCATGTTCACACGCTGCATCACTTACTGACAGCAGCTTGGCTTGAATAGTTCGAACTTGTACTCTGCAAAGCAGCAACAAAGGAGCAAGTACATACGCCCGTTCTTTTTTTTTTTAATTTATAATTTTATGTATAGGGGACATTTTAAGTATCCACTTAATTGTATCAATCTGTCTCATTTTGTGTGTTTAATATCGGTCATCAAATATCTTACTGTCATATTTAGAAACAATTAGTTCCGTGAAGAACTAAATAGCCTATTTTCATATATCCTACTTATATGTTAATTGCCTCTATCAACATACAAATGCCAGTTTGATTGATGTAATATAAGCGTGGATATTGAGAACCATTTACATATTTCGGATGGTCGCCATGTTGGAGTTTTATATATGTAGGCCATAGAGTTATGTACTATTAGATGAAGATCATTGCATAGGTTTAAGTATTCAAACTTCAATTGCATGATTAGGACACAAGAAATAAAAACGAGATTTTAATATTTCGCACCACCGCACCGCCAAATTGAGGTGATTAAAACAATTGAAATAAATTAGATGTCAGTAGATTAAAATGTGTATAAGCATTTACCGTACCAAGTTTCACTGCGCTCGGATTGTTAAATCGCGAGAAACGTCCATTTAAATATTTAAATTTCGCTCACCACCATGTTGGATTTGTTCCCACCAGGTCACTGAAAGTTCCATAGGTGAACTTATGTTATTAGTCTTCTTCACATCAATATACAAAATGTCAGTTCGATTGCTTACATAGATTAGTAGATATTGAGAACCGTCTAAATATTTCGGATGGTTGCCACGTTGGATTTTTAGCCTACTTTTCACATTTTGCAAAAATGAGGAAAAGATAGACTTATGAGATCGATCCGGGAAAATGTGTGTGTGTCTGACTGTCTGTCGTCCTTCTGACTGTCTGTCTGTCTGTCTGTGTGTGTGTGTCCCCCCCCCCTATCAACTCCTAAACGGCTGCAGCAATCGAAACCAAATTTAGTATGAGTAAAGATGTATACCGGAATATCTCAAGCCCATATTTGAAAATGATGTCAGTGCTACCAACTGCTGAAAAAATGCAATAGAAATTTGAGCTCCATGTTGGATATCATGGAAGGTATGCATAGGAGCTATTCCAAAATTGGCACACATGTAGATAATACTATTTCAGTTTAATTTCCAGGAGGCCAACCATAACAGTGTTGCCAAAATAATTTTAAGCCTTCTGATAGGTCCAATGTTTAAATGCATATAACTTCTACACTATCAATTGGATTTCAACCTAATTTTGTATGTAATATCTGTACATAAACAGATATGACTAGGCGTATTCGTAAGAGCAACCAGGGCTGCCAACTGTTAATAATTGCTCTCTCTATTTTTTTTATGCAAATACCAATATATCAGAAAGTATGCAAGCCAACAGCTTTAAACTATGCACACGCATATTCTGACATTTTAGATTAATTAGGAGTAACTTATATACGTCAGTCCTACCAACATGATTATAAGCCTGCTGATAGTACAAATTTTTAAATACATGTAACTTCTATACTATCAGTTGGATTTCAACCAAATTTCGTATGTGCTATGTGTACCATAACAGATATGACTATAAGTATTGTTAAGAGCAATCAGGGCTGCCAACTGTTAATAAATGCTGTCTATATTTTTTTTTACCCTAATATCAATATATCAGAAAGTAAGCAAGCCAACAGCTCTATACTTTGCACACGTATAGCACCTGACATTCTAGATTAATTTGGAGTAATTAATACAAGGCAGTGCTGCCAACATGATTCTATGCCTGCTGATATGTCCAATTTTAAAATACATGTAACTTCTATACTAACAAATGGATTTCATCCAAAATTGGCACAACAAGATATCATAATATTTCAGATTATTTCTGACCAGCACACGCATGGTATTGTTGGCAACATGCTTTTACGCGTGCTGATAGATCCAGTGTCTAAGTGCAAGTAACGTCCATTGGACTTCAACCAAATTTTGTATTCTGTACCTAAAGAGATGGAACAAAGAATATATTCAGTCACCAGGGCTGCCAACTGTAGTGGTCTATTAGGCTACATTATACCAGGTATATTTTGAACTAATTAGATATTTCGATATTACCAACTTAATTTCGTCATTATTCTAGATAGGTTCATATACTGTAGAATAATCATTGGCATGAAAAGTAGGCTGTATAGTTCTTCACGGAACTTCTTGTTATATAATTATATAGACCATAGAGTTATGTATTATTAGATGACAATTATTGTGTAGGTTCATTATTCAAACATTGGCTTCGATCGCATGATTAGGACACAAGAAATAAAAACTTAATTTTAAATTCGCACAACCACCATCTTGAGGTTATGTAAACAATTGAATTAAATTAGATGTCAGTGCATTGCAATGTTTATAATCATTTGTTGTACCATATTTCACTGCGCTCGGTTGGTTAAATCAAGTGAAATACGTATTTAAATGTTTCAATTTCGCTTTGCCGCCATGTTCGTCTTGTACTTAACAGGTTTTATAAAGTCACATAGGTGAACTTTTAGTAGTGCCCTTTATCACCGTACAAAATTTCAGGATGATATCGGTAATAGTTTCGGAGTTATAGAATGCCAGTGAAATATTTCACACTGCCGCCATGTTGGATTGGTGAGATTTAATAAAATTTGAAGGGCACGATCGGGGTCGGAAGAAATAGTACTATGTCCTTACCGAGTTTCATAGAAATTAATCTTGCTATTTAGATTTTATTAGGGGGGGGGGGGTGGCACACACACACATGCGCACACATACACGGACAAAAGGTGATCTCATAAGCCTTTTTTTTTCATAAATGAAAATAGCCTAAAAAACATGCTGTTTCCTGTTGCAAGTACTGAGCCCGAATAACTCATGCTGGTGATCGCGTGTACGAGGCAAGGAATGTATTATGTTCAAGAGTTATGAACGCATCCCAGAGGCATGCCACCACATCAGATGTTCTTTTGACTTTGTTAAGAAGCTATGGATAGTTACTCATCATGATTAAATAAGTGTTTCTTTAATGTGCAACCTTGAATTTATAATCAGAAGTCATACAGCATAATTAGCCACATTTTCATGGGCTTGTATTTTTATTTCTGGTTTAAGACCAAAGGTATATCGTCGCAGACATGCGAGAGGAAAGAACTTAGTCGCTAAATGACTCAGAAGTGAGAGAACTGAGAACGCCTACTTCCGTGAAGGAATGACTCTATTTTGTACTCGCATGGCGAGCACACGTCATTTTTGAAGGTCCAAGTTGACCTGAATTAGCGAACGTCGTTATCAGGAATCTGATTATTTAACACGACCACAGTATTTATTTAAGCACAAAGTGTGCCGGTGAAGTGAAACTGTCCACCAAAAATCTTTAAATTGTGATATTTTTACAAAGTGAGAAGTGAACGACCACATGGTTTCAGCATGCTAAATGGCTGACCAGTGTGACGATAAGTAATTTGTGTACCAGTGATACACGAGTGAAAATCTAGTCGAAATATTAATCAGTTCTTGTGTAATATTATTGAGCCATGCAAAGGCCGAAATCAGCACGACCACGATTAAGCTGATACAAGCAGATAGAATATTTACCACGTGCTAAGTGTTAACTTCTGTGAAGAGACACGTGCTTTGTGTCTAAATCTAGCTTCTGTGATTAAGCAGACAAGGCCTTTCTTTGAATACAGTCTGTTATCTGTGATGTGTAAAAGCAGTGAATTAATACGCTAGAAGCATTTTCTACAATTCTACAATTAAACCAAGATGCCTTCAGTACACCACGTGCTGAGGCATAATTGTACTGTTCCAATGAAGAAGACGATAATGGCTTAAATATTCTAATGGGAGGAATGCCTAACATCTAAGCCACACTACAACCATGGAAAAAGACGTATGGATAACCATGCTTATTATTATTATTATTATTATTATTATTATTATTATTATTATTATTATTATTATTATTATTACGAATAATCAATACTACATCCAGCAATACAAGAAAATATATACACACATAGCTTTTTAAGTATTAGGACGTACGTCCGTACATTGTTCAAGAAATCGCGTGTGCTATATACACACTGTCCTTTGCACTACAACATTGTATAATTCACTTGTTCTCTTGATCACTGGAGTCCCGTTATATATATTAAATATGTACAATCTTCATCATATCATAACTTTAGTCTATTTCTGATTATTATCTAAGTAAACGTATTAGTCTAAAAATGTACATTCTGAGATCTACGTGATGAATATCAAATTCAGCCGAGTTAGGGAAGAATACATGTAAGCTATACCACGTAAGGCAAGGCCTTGTGGGTGGCATATTAGGTCTACTTACCTAATTATAACGTTAAGTGTTCATGTTAAAAATATATTACATATACTGTATATATTAAAATAAGCGTTGTGAAATAGCTAGGTAGCAATGGTAATGCTAATTTATAGATTAAGCTACTTTAATATATCTTTAAGCCGGCCCCGTGGTGTTGGGGTAGCGCGCCTGCCTCTCACCCGGAGGCCCCGGGTTCGATCCCCGGCTCCGTCAGGGATTTTAAAACTGACGTGAGGGTTGGAACGGGGTGCACTCAGCCTCGTGAGGACAATTGAGTAGCTGTCTGACAGTGAGACAGCGCCCCGATCACGAATACCAAGATTAACGGCCGAGGGGACCCGACGCGCTGATCGCGCGTCACCCCAATATCTGCAGGCCAAATAGCTGGGCAGCGGTCGCTTGGTCGGCCTTAGCCCGTCATGGACTGGATAGTGCCAGGGTTTTTTTATATATCTTTAATGACTTTTTTATTTTCTCGAATGAATATCTTTGCGTTACGTATAAACCTGGTAGATTTATGTAACTGCTCTTTTATGGGAAGGATATTGTAAAATTTAGGAATAAAGTATTGAAAATTACGCTTTGCAATAGATAGATTTGGTTTGACGAGGACAGACATATTTCCTGTTCTACCTCTTGTTTGGTAGGTGTGGCTCATGTTTATGACTGAAATTTTATGTTTATAGATATATTTATAGACTTCCTTCACGTAAAGTTGTCCTATATTCATGACGTTTGCTTCCGCATAAATTCATTTCCTTTTTATACATGATACGCAACACCAAGTTTTGCATTACTTGAGCTTTTTTTTTTAATAGTTTGATAAGCTCCTCCGCATGCAATTATTCCATACGTGAGAGTAGACTGAATAAGTGCAAAGTAGATATCTCTCAGTAGTTTAATATTGACAATGTGTTTCAGACAATGAAATACATAAACTGTCCTCCTTATTTTCTTTGTGATGAAATTAATATGCGATCTCCACTTCATGTCTTCATCAAAATAAATTCCTAGGTATTTTATATTTTGTGTGCGGTTGATTTTTATGCAGTTGCAGCTTGTATTACAGTTTTCCCGATGTACTGTAAGCTCGTTGCAGCAATTTTGATTGTTTTTTAATGTGAAAATAATAAATTTTGATTTATTTACATTCAAAAACAATTCATTATTATCCAGCCATAATTTAATCCCTTTTAAAGCTTCGGTTACTTCTTACCTGACTATTTCCCATGTATTCCCTTCAACAAGTATAGCGGTGTCATCTGCATAAGTGATGATTGAACTATTTTTTTGATTATTTATTGATTTTTCTATGTCATTAATGTATATAATAAGAAATAGTGTTCCTAAGACTGTTCCTTGTGGTATGCCCCTTTTTACTTGCATCGGTGCACTCAATGTGTCATTTATTTTTACATATTGGATTCTGTCAGTAAGGTAACTTCCGATGAGATTAAGAGCTGTGCCTCGAATACCATACTTTTCCATTTTTTGGAGGAGAATATCATGTGATACAGTGTCAAAAGTTTTAGTAAGATCTAAAACTATTCCTAGTGATGGTGTGGAGCAATTAAATTTTTTTTTGTATTTGTTTAGTTAGTGTTGCAATTGCATCCACAGTACTTCGACTTTTTATAAATCCATATTGCCTTGCTGATAGAATGTCATGCTTCAGTAAAAACTGGAAAATATTGTTCTTGATACATTTTTCAAATATTTTTGCTATTATTGTAATCAGAGATATCGGTCTATAATTTTCCATATCTATAGTATTGCCTGATTTTAAGATTGGTTTAACTATTGTTGACTTCAGTTGCTTTGGAAAATATCCTTCTGTAAAAGATTGATTTATGAGATTTAAAAGCGGTTTCTCTAATGATACTATATTTTGTTTTATAACCTTTGCTGAAATATTGTCTATTCCCATAGCTTTACTGTCACTTATGTCACCAAGGATTTTTTTCAAATCAGTGGAATTCACCGGGGCCATGAAGCATGAGCTCTTATTGCTAGTTATATTAAGTGTGGGGTTTCCACTTTTCTTTATACATTTGGACATCTCGGTAGTCTTATTTATGAAATATTCATTAAATTTATTCGCAATTTGCGTGTCACTTTTGTAAATTTCATTCTGATACCTTATTTCACTAATTTGTTCTTTTTAATTAATTCTCTGAGCTACCTCATTAACTATACCCCAAATCTTTTTAGGATTTCCTGAACTAGCATTTACTAAATGTCTGTAGTAATCTATTTTTGCCCAGTTTATTAGCTCATTTAATTTGTTTCTGTATTTTTTATATTTCTCTCTTAATTCTTCATTATTTTTATTTGCCATATAAACGCGGTATAATTTATCTCTAGTATTTATGGACTCTACCAATGCAAGGGTTATCCACTCTTTTCTTTTGACTCGCTTTGAGTTTAACTGTTTAGTAGATTCATGGATGCAGCTTTGTATTGTTTCAATAAATATATTTACTTTAGTATCCAAATGTCCTTCTCCAAGTTTTTTATCCCAGTTGATGTTGTTTAACTTCTGTTTTAGTTCCACATAATCTAATTTATGTCTTTGATAATTCCTAATGTTTGGTTTATTCTTCTGACAACTAACTTGATTAAATTTTAGGCTAATTATTGTTGTATTGTGATCAGTTATTTTGCTTTCCGAGATGATAGAGAGAATATTTTCATTCGAAAGCCTACTTTTAAGAAATGCGTGGTCAATGCATGATTTACTAGTTTCAGTTTCCCTAGTTGTACCATTGATTATAGATCTGAAATCATATTCATTAAGAAGGTTTAAATAATCATCATCTGAATCTTGATATTCGAATAAATTAATATTCATGTCACCAATTATTAATTCATTTTCTAGCTGACAATTTGTTTTTATATAGTTATTTAAATTCTCCAGAAATAATGTTTTGTTGTATTTTGGTGGTTTGTACACCCCTGTTATTGCTATTTTGTTGTCGCTTTTATTAACAACTACTCGAATAAATTTCAAATCTTTATATGCTACACACTTAACTTCGTGCTGTAATCCGTCTTTTATCGTGATGACTAATCCATCATTCTGATTTATTTCAATTTCATTATAGTACGATTTATAGCAGCTATGTTTAGTAACATTTGCGTTATTTAATTTCCACGTTTTCGTTAAGACCACAACATCAAATATATTTTCATAAGCCTTCAGAGTAACGTCTAAGCTATTCTTGTGTTTTGCAAGACTTCTAATATTAGAATGGATTACTTTTAAACTATTGTTATCTTCATGTCTATCTAAGAAGTATTTACACTCACCTATACTCCTCCCCACCTCTGACCGAATTTGATACTTCACATAATCATCTGCATATGTGTTCATACAATTGAATGAGGAAAAGTGTTAAGTGTTAGCGGTCAAGTTATTGTGAGATATCTTGGAGGGAGGGGTGGAGTGGAATTCAGCTGTTGAGGGGAGGAAAGTGAAAGGTCAGTTTGAAATAGCACCAGCAACACGGCAGGGGAGGTATGCAATGAACAGTTATGTGGGAGAGAGACAGACACATTGTGGTGTGGGTTATCTTAGAGGGTGAACCAACTTTTGCTTACTAAAACAAATTATTGCTGTATGTTAAGTGGCCTTACTTTAAGCTTTGGGTAACTCACACATCTTTGTAACACGGTGCTTGCTGCCATCTGTTTTCTTCACGTAAATTACGCCATCGTAAGTCCATACGTTGGATTGCTGGAATCTTGCAATTCCCGCCTTCAAAATCGCTAGTCTTGTGGCTGTGAGATCTTCCCTGATTGTCACCGGGGTACCTTTGAGCTGTTTCTTGTTTTTAAACAATTCACGCCTAGCACGATACGTCGCCAATTTTACTATGATTGGCCTGGGTTTGGTCCCAATCTTGGGGCATAACCTATGGCTTCTGTCTATGTCCGCAAGAGAGATGTTTGCCTTAATGTATCCGGCAAGTTTCAGCACTAAATTATCTGTGTCCTCGTTAGGATGCTCTGGCACACCGAAGATACGGAGATTTTGCCTCCTTTGGTATTGCTCCAGTTCATCGTGTTTGGAGTTGCTTTCCGATTTGAGATCTTCGATCATTTATCCCGTTTCTTTATCTGAACTTTGAGGTCCTCACAAAGATTCACGTTGAATTGGATCGTTTCCTCAAGTTTACTTAATACACTTTCCGTGATCTTATCCACTACAGTACTTACAATTAGGTCCACAAATGATTTTGACTGCAAGGAATCCTCCATCACACGCCGTACTACTTCCTCTATGGAGTTGGTAGAACTGAAACTGTCGTTACCTGTCTGATGCTTCTGCTGCTGCTGTTGCTGCTGCTTGCTCTTCTTAGAAGACATTTCACGTTTAGGTTTTACGATTTATGTAAATTAAAGGATGATGAGTGTGAAATAATCTCACCAGCTAAAACTTATATACTGAATTGATTCACACTATACTTCTTTTTCCTCTCTACACTGCGTTTACACCTGCCAAATACACAATTTCCACGAGCCGATCCTTAGTCGTGTTACTCACTCTGCGCCATGACAGTATGATTATAGAATAGCCAAGCAGCGAACATATCTTTGGATTACCAGGATAAAAGGTAAAACCCCTCAATCCTTGCTTTCTGATGAGGTGATCTGCGAATAGCTGTAAGTCATGATCTCATAATTTATTTATGTACGGTGAATGGTCATGGGTTGATTAGTTTGTAGCAGACGTAACGTTATTGTCAGTCATCAAGGTAGGAATTTTCATTCTTTTTGATCACCTTCTATGGTGATTTCACGCTTAAAATGCTTCTTTGCATTTCGTTCCTGGACAGAGTTAGACACCGACTTGTGTGTTTTCACAAGGTGCAATATTGTTTTCAAAAGGTAATTCCGCATAACGGAAGATGAATTTCGTCATTTGTGACGGGGGCATTATTTTTAATTCAGCTCCAGCTGATTATTTTTTATGTTTTCTGAAGTCCCCCTTTAATCATTATTTTTGTACGCCACTGCACCTTTAGTATTTAACATTTGAGGACGTATCGTTTAGGCATGGAAGGTCTCCAGCCTACATTGTTATTGTAAATTACATTTTCCAAGAGTGAGCAGTTTGCTACCAGAATTAAGATGAATTCACATCGTTGTAAATGAGTCAAGCAATGTTTTAACTTACTCATAAATTCCTATTACACGATAATCGTATCATTTCAATTATTTCCACCAGAGGTTTGGGTGTGAAACTTGTATAATACTCATTTAAACGTGCCTTGTACGCAGTGCATATTTGCTGTGATCTGCAGTGGGGATGTACACTTTCAAAGACGTTCAACTGGAGAGAGATATCTTTCCGTTACGTTTCTTTGGTTTTCAGAAACCAAACACATCACTCTTATTGAAATGTATTCGTCTTTAACGACATTCTATCCTTTACTACATGTGCATTATAATACAGAGTGAATGCTAGGATCACTCATGAACCTTTATTGTAAACCTAATGTGATTTGAAATCAGTGAAAGGCATTTCTTTTGAGAACTCACTGACATGCAGTAACGTGTATTACAGAGCTCTTGGAGGCATAATGACAGATGCTAGCCAAGGTCGCGATTGTGACATTTCCCAAGGTTACCTACGATCCCAATTGTGAGACAATTGACTAACGACTTTTATTTTTATTTTCTCTAGACACTGCTAGGAATGTTCATTATGAGCCATGTTTGTTGATGCTCATGCTATTGACCTTGATCAAGTATCGATTTTTGTAAAGATTGTTTCAGTACAGGGGTACTACTAAGTAATGCTTTATATTTTGAAATATCCTCGCAGGTATTTGTGAGCGAGCCCAATGTATTATTGTCATGATTCATATTTGATTTGAGTAACCATTTGATAGGTTTGACATTTAAGGCCATTGTTTATTCTCACTTGAAAGTGAATGATTCTTTTCCGTGTCTTTGATACACGAAGTTGGGTTGGTTACCATGTTTATTCTAGTGTAGGCCGGCAAATCTATGTTACAGAACAAGTTTGTCCAAGGTGGAATGGTAACGGTCTCTTATGAGCACCAATTGTGTTATTGTTAACGTGCGAGCCACGTATTTTTTGGGTGAGGTGTACCACGAGATGGTAGCACGCTCATGCAAAGCCTTGCATTTGGTCAACTATCTTAATAATTAATGGGCTCATAAATCTACGACATTAAACTTAGGACTAAATCATGAACATCAATTTATTTCCTAAACCGACGATGCTAATACTACCGTTAATTCTTAATCGTTGTTAAATCTTGATCTTGTTTCTTTTAGTCGAGCGGACCAATGCATTGATCTTTAGTTTGTTCCAACTGGAAAGCCTAGTAGCTGACACAGATAGACTTTTTGACAGAGATCGCACGCGAACCAAAAATTCAGAACTTATGGGCCGCGACTCGATGAGGAGAATGCTGTTTTTGAGCAGTTTGGATTCTCATATTTAAATACACTGATATATGACGTATTTTGGGTGAGGTGTACCACGATATGGTAGCACGCTCATGCGAAGCCTTGCATTTGGTCAACTATCTTAATAATTAATGGACTCATAAATCTACGACATTAAACTTAGGACTAAATCATGAACATCAATTTATTTCCTAAACTGACGATGCTAATACTACCGTTAATTCTTAATCGTTGTTAAATCTTGATCTTGTTTCTTTTAGTCGAGCGGACCAATGCATTGAGCTTTAGTTTGTTCCAACTGGAAAGCCTAGTAGCTGACACAGATAGACTTTCTGACAGAGATCGCACGCGAACCAAAAATTCATAACTTATGGGCCGCAACTCGATGAGGAGAATGCTGTTTTTGAGCAGTTTGGATTCTCATGTTTAAATACACTGATAGATGACGGTGGATAACAAACAGTTGTTCCTCTGAATAACAAGATGATTATTTGTGTGTCTAATTTATTTATTCATTGACATGTTATCCCACTGTTTACCCTACTGTTTCTTGTAATGTGATATCTTTGTTGTTGTATATAATTGTAACATTGTACTGTAATGATGACTGACAATCATTAGTTTTTCTTTGGTTTGTTTATCACGGACGTCTAACGCCGTTGATCAGTTAAAGCAGGTTTAGTTCGAATTCATTAAATCGTAAATGTAAATATGGGACGGTACCAGTCATTTAACTTTTCTGTCATGTTTGACATGTTTTGCTGACACGATGTCTTCTTCTTAGAAGCATCATCAACTCTTGTGTAACCATTTTGTTGCAGTACCATTTCCCCAGCTTTGATTTTTAGTTTGTTGTATTTAGAACCAGTCGAGAGGGTTCTACATTAAATTTAGGAGTTGTTTGTTTTCTTTTTGTTTATTAGCTACGGATTAGCCGTCTTTCCAAACCCTCCGACTGTAGGATAGGGGTTTGGCATTTAAAATAAACAAACCATGAGCATGTCTTCAGTCTGGATGTAATCATTTAGTAGTTTTGACCTTTTGGGGGTGCATTTCTTAGGGTGTCTATGACAATCACTGTGATGGGAACCTGATCCTTTAGGCAAGCAGGGTCTTGTGCCGGCTAGTCCCACAAGGAGTGCATTCTGATCCTCTCCGGCAATGTGTCTCGAGGTAGGGGTCATCTGGGAGGCCACATTACGGTTGGTGGTCACCGATAACCTCGTTCAACGGGCACAGTACCTATGTGTATAGCCTACCTGTTGTAAGGAACTGTAACTCGAATGTTTGTAACCACTCAAGCTCTTGCAGTAAATTTCAAAATTAATAATAACTAAAGCAAAGATACATAATTAGTGACAAATATATGTAGGAGATAAAAAAAACTATAATGCTAAGACATCAAATTTGGGAGCACATGGTTAGCTAAATAAACAGTACCGATTTTCTAAACTTAAATATTTATTTAGCATATGGCTTTTAGTGCCGGGAGTGTCCGAGGCTGTAGCTGTTTCAATGCGGACACCCATGGGGTGAGCTACAAGTTCCGTTCCATTTCAAGTAGTTCCAACTTTCGCCACCAGATGTCACTGACACTTAGTGGTGAACGTTGGAAATTTGATAGAGCGTTTCAACGAAATCTAACCTACAATTTAGCTTCACATACGTTTAATTAGTGGAAGGTTCCTTTAAATGCCATAAATCTATGACATGGGACCGCCGGCTTTACTTCCCCTCTGAACGAAGGCATACTGAAGGATTTTAACGCTCTTAAAAAACGACTTCGGCCGGGTTTGAACCCACGATCTTGGGGATTACAGCTCAGCATGCTATATACTACGTCACCGAAGCCGCTTCTAAACTTAATGATGATCAGAGGTGGGATTCGAACTCCTTACCACACATCGCAACGATTTAAGTCATATGGCTAGCTGTGAAAATAATAGGAATTGGTAATTTCAGTACAGTATTGTGCAGCTATAACGAATCATTCATGGTTTCTTGCATCCGAAAATCAAGGCCTAATTGCACGGAAAAGACATGAAACATTGCTGAACGTGGTTCTATTCGAAGTGAATTGTAACATTCTTGTGTATTGTGATGTAGCCTACTGTGCTGTTAGCTATTCGCAAGGCCTGCTCCAAATGAAATCACCAGAGCTATTCCGTCCCACTCATCCATTCATACTAAGAAACTTGGCACATTACCACTGATTTACTACCTGAGCATATCGATATCATTTGTACGACGGAATTTACTCATTGGAGCAAATACTTCACCATCGTGCCTTTACTTGGTTTGCGGAACGTCCGGTTGAAGCCAAGTTATAAACTGTGTTCAGACTCCTTTCCGTATGATGGCATATTAGCCGTTGTTATTACGAGTTATCACTGTCTGAATGGATATTGTATGTAGGCTATTAACAGAGGTGTGACACATAGAGTAACTATTTGTGCGGTTATATTCTTTGAGTGTCAACAATAAGTCGTTGTTGATTAATTGAGTGGCTTTGCGACATCGTGGTCATGTAGCCCTGTGTACTTGGATGCGTGTGGAATCTGTCTTATAAATTGTATTATTGTGATGGCTGTAGTAGAGTGTGTTGTTGTAATTACGGTGAGGATTGGGAAAGAGGTGGCCGTGGCCTTAATTTAGGAACCATCCCGGCATTCACCACGAAAAGAAGTAAAAAACAACGAAAAACTACTTCTAGGTTGGCTAAGGTGGGAATCGAACCCACCTCTTCTCCTATTTGCCTCACGAGGTTAAGTGTACCGTGTTCCAGCCCTCAGACCAGAATTAAATTTGTTTGCAGAGTCGGGAATCGAACCTGAGCCTCCGTGGTGACAGCCAAGAGTGCTAGCCACTACGCAACGAGGCGGACGATCAAAGCTATATAGTGGCATGGGGAAACATAACTCTCAAGACTAAAAATAGTAATTTTGAATAAGCTCACTCTCTACTGGCGTCCAAAATATTACGTGCACTAAGTTTGAAGGTTGTTTGTGAAGTAACCAATAAGCCTACATAAAATCCAATAACATCATCATTTCCGTCGTTCTATTTTACGTTAGTTCATGTAGGTTTGGAGTTATGTATTAATTTTTTAATATTTTTATCGCAGTTAAAACACAAAAAGTGCCCGCTTTTGAGCGTTTTTCAACAATGCGTCAACTTTAAGAATTAGTATCTCAAATACCGTCATCAGATCAAATCCAAATTTTAATACAATATACAGTACATTGGAATGTTTTATAACTAGTTTATTAACTTCAAAATGTTGTGTGTCCAAGAAACAAAGTTGTTATCATTTGTTTTCTTTTAGTCGGTTCACCCTCCAGGTTGGCTTTTCCCACGGACTCAGCGAGGGATCCCGCCATTACCGCCGCCAGGGCAGTGTCCTGGAGCTTGAAACACCTGGTTGGGGGATACAACTGTGGAGGTGGGACCAGCACCTCGCTCAGGCGGCCTCACCTGCAAAGCGAACAGGGTCTCATGAGGGATGGGATGGGAGGGGAAGATTGGGAGGGATAGGCAAGGAAGAGCGAAGGAGACGGCCGTGACCTTACGGTAGGTACTGAGCCAGTATTTTGCATTGGATTGGAACCTGGACATATTAGAAAGACACAGCTGGTATTTTTATGGCAATGTTTCAACTGCAAGTGAAAGCGATGACTCTGATACGCGCGCTTAGGGGTTGTATTAGCAACATGCTTTACAGACTTGACCATGTGATCAGCCACGGTACAGTTATTTTAACAAGATGGACGCCGTGGAAACGTGACTCCAATATACGCTAATATTAAGCACTACTGAGATCACAGAGGGGATCGACAAGTGGCAATTACATCGTACTACAAGTAGAAACGACTTGAGAACGATTTTCGGATTATAAATACACATCATAGAATATCAGATGATTATCGCAATCATACTGTGTCGACTTCGATTATCATATCGTTTGAACCCAAGATATTCTGGGTAGACTGGCAAGTCAGTTGGATGTATCTCGCCCAGGAGTGAGACATCACTTGCTTACATCTTCTTCTTCTTCTTCTTCTTCTTCTTCTTCTTCTTCTTCTTCTTCTTCTTCAGAATCTGCTAGGGAACGTGTCCGCTGGCATGATTCAAAGTAAGCGTTTACGAGTGTGACTTGAACTTTTGCGAAGTGTGGAAAAGTCCGGTACAAGACTGTTTGTCTTGACTTGTAATGGCAAGATACGGGTGAGAGAAACACATGGGACGGACAGATAGCCCAGTGTGTTAACTTTGTGTACGATGAATGTGAAGCATGAACATTGAGATTACAATGTGTGGAATTACACTCCAATATACTACAGATATCATGATGAACTGCTAAATGAATAACGGGGATGCAACAGACTAGCAGGATTGATCTTTTAGAATGATCAAAAAGCTGAATTATGGATTTCGCTAGCAGAATGCTATACAAGAAAAGACTGAAGACACATGTGTAATATTGACACTGTAATTTATACTGCGACAAATATGAACTTCCAAGGGAAAAGAAAGGTGGCATTTATATCTGTGCTATCGAGCAGACCTAGGACGTGTCGGTGTGAGGAACTTTGCGACGCGAACAGCTGTTTTCGAACCGGATGGGAGCGGGGTTCGATCTCATGCAGTTCCAGGCGGTACGTGAACTACCAGCGCTTTGGATGAGGGTTCAGTCCCTACAAGGAATGTGTGTTCCAACATTCTTTTCCATTCTCATCGAGATGACTACGAACAAGGTAGCTGGAAACCTCTTCATATCAGTAGACAGTATGAATTAGTCATATTTTAGAATGTCCTTCCTTTCACCAATTTTTATTCAGTAGATAGAAAATGCATTCTAGGGCTAGATCTGATATTTTCGTCATTTCTGTCCAAGCATGTATTTTACCTTGTAGTTAACATTAATGTGATGTTATTTTTTGAGCATTACTTTTCTTTTACTAAATTACTTTGGCGATAAATTGAGCATTATAATTAGTTGTGAAGATACACAATACAAGAAGAAACAGGGCCAAGACTACGATAACATTGTATAAGAATAGTAGATAGCAAGAAGATGACCGATATTCTACGTACACTTGAATATTTTTCGGGTAAATTCTGTGATAATATGAGCAACGAAACAGAATATTTTAGACATTCCTTGAAACATTATTTAATTGATATGACAGTCTATTATACGTCGAGTTCGATATTGAGCCCGGAGAAACTCATGGCTCGGTGATATTAGTTGGAATTTATGAGGAACAAGTTATGTCAGTGGAACAGAACGCACCCTGTTACAGCGCGGGACGTACAGGAAGAATTGGGAGTTGTCTTGACTCTGGACACTCACCTGAATATTTTATTCTGAGCACAAGTATTATCTATTTTGCATTTAAAAGTCTCAGATCATACCATTATGTAATGCTGCTTCAAGGAAACATTTCGATGTTTACCGACTTTATGATTTAAGGTAAAAGGCATTAACACCGTAGATTGGCGGCAGGAAATGGACCGTCAACGAATCAACTTTTGACTCTGCACGAGGCAGAGAGACCTACACTCATTGCTTCTTACTGTTTGACAGCCGTCGACTACAGACGTGCTACACTAGTCCGTCCTAAGTGACGATGATTTCATAAGTCCACCAAGCTGGTGATGAACTATAATTGTGTATCCGACTACGTCGTTGATTTGTATAACTTTCGCACGTATGTGTGCAGTGCATCGCTGCAAGAAAGTATAATTTTATTGTGAGTGGAAAAGTGTGTAATTCACGTCCATGAGATGATCACCGCAATATTACGTCCACGAGGTGATAAGATAAATCCATAATCATCTACGACAGACCACGAGTGTATTAGAATAGCTCATAAGAATTGTTACCAGTGATAAATTACCGAAATGCACATGTCTAGTGCCATATTTTTGTGATATTTATGAAGAATATTTTCAGTGTTAGTAACACCACATTTCATAGTGTGAACGCCATGCTGAAAGTTCACAAGAGTGATTAAATACAGTATCTTGAACATGATTTACAAACCATCCATCTACGTGAAAGTGCATAATATTACTATATGTTACGCCGCATTTTATTGCTAAATTTTTCGCCAGATCAGTGCGATATTTCTGGATGTGTTAGAATATTCGAATCTGTGAATGTTGACACCACGTGTCAGGTAAATGCAGTGAAGCAGACAGTGATAAGGCCATTTGTTGAAAGTCAGCCATATAAAGCCAGTGATTCACTTTATTATTATACTGTGCTTACGATAGAATCAGTGGAAAACACGTGTGATTATTTCAACATGTATCTAAACGTCGACCACGTGTACGCTACTCTTACCATGTTAATAATGACCATTGTAATGGAGTAAACACCACCATGTGAGGAGTATTCGACGGAGAAGATAAATCTACACCATGGCAGGAGAGTTAACCAACACCTACTTGGAAATGGAAATACGAGGAGACATCAAACCTATCGTTGACCAGGAGGAGGAGATCTTAGCTCGAGAGACGAGAAGCTGAAGGAGAAGAATGGAGTGGCACATGCTCGATGTCCGAGCTGGTTTATGGAATATTGCCAACCATCCTGAATCTCTGTTACACCATAATATGGGAAGCTTCGAATATGGTGGCTTCTGAGTGAGTCTAATATTTTCTCATGTACGGGTTGATCTGTGGTAGTAGATAGTAGATTGTAGTCATAATTAACCGAACTTGTGACGCCAGTCAGGCAGGGATTTTGTAGATAGTTTAATCATGTTTCGTTTCCAGGTGAGTTAGTCACCAGTGTATTGGTGCAACTGAGAGTGTTCGCAGGATATTTGATCTAATTTTTGTTAGGCAAGACCTCAAATCACTTAGATTTGGTTTGGTCAGCCCTTCAGATGGGCTAGATTAGGATTCTCGAGTGATGGACAACCATTATTCAGTCATACTTTCATGACACCCTTTTGCGAAACACCTTTTACGCCACTGCTTAGTTTATTTTGAGTTTATCAGGCTCGTATCGTTTCATGATCAGCAGTAATCATGACCCTTTTGAATGTATTTATTTAAGCCGTACTGTGAGCTCTGAATACACATGAGTTCTAGAGAGAACTACATTTGGGAGCATAATTAAAGATGCCAACCCAGCATCGAACCCCAGATGCTACAGTATCATTTAAGACGACCTAGCAGTCAGTAGGATTGTCGACTGTTATTATTTTTTGGTTCAGTGTCAAGCTGTTAGACACTAGAAAGTTTTGCTGAAGCCCACTTTGTACAGAATTTTAGGAGTGGAATATCATTACCCATCTCCAGATCTATATTTTGTGTGGAATATCTCCACAATATTATCTTTGTAATATTTTGTCATTACCTATGAGTGTCATTGGAATTTCTACGTGGAATTGAAACCACGGATTATTTATTACTACTTGTATTAGATGTTAAGCCAGCGTTATTTCAGAAAAGACTTCTATTTGAGAATTTATACGCCTGTGTAGTGTATTACATCGCCAGACGCGATGAGGAGTGTAAGTGCTTTGACAAGCATAGCTGAATGTTATGAACTCTCTTGGATCCGCAGCGCTCATGTGAGACGACTACTTTTTTCTCGACGCGCATGCGCACATCCATATTTCTACGTAAAGGAATGTATTGCTTATTTCTGAGTCAAGGTTATGTGAGTGTTTATTGGAGTCACATGTTGCTTACGTCATTAGACGTCATTTGCCATTGTTAACGCTTTAGGAAGCGAGATGTTTGAACACCGTGAGGGTGTATTATGATGAGTAGAAGCTTTTGTCTGTTATATTAGATATTTTGACACCGATTTTATAGGCATAAGTTATTGTTGTGACTCCTTGTGTTGCGTCGTCGTACGGATTTCTATATCTGCGACCATTTTTCCATTTTTGTCCAGGTCATTACCTGAAGACTGCAACAGTGAGCTTTGTGCCCCGTCAGTGTTGTTGTGAACCGAGTGTTAACACGTGTTATTGTGATTTCCGGCCATGTGTGAGCCGATGTAATGTTAGTGTTGTTCTTAGCTAGACTTCACGAGTTTAAGCCTAGGTGTCCATTGAGGAATGAGCCAGTACTCTACGTAAACCGACGACAAAATAATAATCACGCTTCTAATAATCATAAGAACTGATTGTTATAAATAAAATAACCATAATGACTGTAATATACTTTGACTTGTGATTGGATGCGAACTGGCCAACTCATTGGATCAGTCACATTTCCGTGCGGGAAATGACTTGTTAACTTTGTAACACTATTTTTGACGACAGAGTTGTCGCGGACCATTGGTTTTCAACTTGTGGCGCACGACACCTCAGTAATGTAAGACGTGTTTTGGGATCACACTTTTACCAACATAACTAAACACTAGATGACCCAAGGATGCAAAGAGTATTCTTGCGTGTACGCAGGGTAATAATAATAAGATTTCTGAAAGCTGTGTCTTATTTATTTATTTATTTGTGTAAATGTGTATGTTTACCCTTGTACCTGACAGTCAGTAAGTTGAACTTAGATTTTTTTATACTGGATTGTCACATAGCTTTGTTATTAAATGTTTGCTTGTTACGGTAGTAAGTCACCGTATACTTTGTTGTTATTGTCAGGATTTAGCTAGATTTAACTTATTTAAAAATAAATAAGGGAGTGGTACCATTGTAAATTCTTTTGATCTTTGTTGTTGTTAATTTAACTTCTTATAAGTAATCCATTTCACTTGTGTAGGGTTACTTTACGTGCCACTGCCCTAGCATGCCGCTTTTGCATTTCTTGGAACTAGATCTTTTGCGAGGGTTATTTAACATTACAATCAGTTTAGGGTCTACAACTTTAACACTTTTTTATTTGGCTTGCGGGATTAGCCCGAGACTAACCCTCCGAACTAGGCCAGGTGTTTGCATTTTTTTAAATAAATTTTATTCGATTTTACATAAGTCTGGTTGTTATCATTTTAATCTAAGTGTTTCTGGGGTGTACTTCTTGGGTCCTCTCACCTTTTTCTCCGTGTCTGCCCGATCGCCCCGTGATGCTGCGTCTTCGTGCGCAGTGACCTATAGGAAGTACATCCAGGCCTTTTCGGCGTATACGTCCAGACGGTGAGTTGTCTGGGAAGTCATGGCGGTTAGTGGCAACCACAAACAACTCGTCTGACGGGCTCAATATAGACTTGGAAATATAGTAATTTTTGGTGTGAACAATTACGATTTTTGGATTAGGCCTTTGCAGTCAACATTTTTGAATTTCTTGTTGATTATAGACACTTTTCTAGTTCGTTCAGTTTTTCAATTATCTTTATTCTTTTGGAATACTCGGACTTGGTTAAACGTTTGATTCTAATGGATTATTTGTACCTTCTGAAGATAGGCTCTTTTTCATGGTGTAGTTTCATGCGAATTTCCTTGGAGGAGGAACTCCATTTCGAATTTTGTTTAGGCGAAGACTGAATTGTTTCTTTTATAGTGATAAATCTATAATTCTTTGGAAGATACATTTGTGAAATACGAGAGTATAATGAAATGAAATATTGTTGAAAGAAAAGCAAACTTATGTATAAAATATTTTCGTCACAAAACGAAATGACAGTTTCGGAAAATCATGAATACTTTTATTCATGCATGTAAATACAACATTATTAACACAGTTTTGAAAGAAGTAGTCCATGACACTCTAACTTATTGCCTATTATGAAACATGGTATTTTACGATGATTGTATAAAAGCTTATGGATTTTAAAAATGTTTGGAAATTATTGATAGCTATTGAAAGCTAAGGTACGTGTAGAGCAATTAATGTTTGCGTGAATTGAAGTATTTTGAGGCAGATATTCGACATCGATGGATGACCAATATCGAATTTTCAGTTCTATATAAGCTGATAAGCTATTGCTGATTGAATTAATAAGGTATTATTGAACGTGTATTACAGTCACGATTACAGTTACTAGAAAGCTAGTAGATTTATGAATCCAACATTTAAAATCAATTCTTGCATTGTAACAATTTATCTCAAATAGATTGCTAATAGTGACATGTTTCAGTGGAAAGCTACGATTTGAAAGACTTGAAATAATTGTATAACATTGAAATAATAAGTGAAAGTTTAATTGAAGATAATTTAAATATTTATGTGAGATGATTTAAACTGATTGAAATAATTTACTGGGGCGATAATACATTCGATTACCTTCATTGTTTGTCGGATATGACCGAATAAGACTATGAGAAAACTTAAACAATGCATTTGTCAATGGAATTATGAATAGAAACGGAGTAATTCGAACAACGAATTAATTGTACATTTGTAATTATGTTAATATAAATTTATTACGTTTTTTGTGTGTGTGTGTAAAATAACTTGTAACGACATTTTTAGTGTTAATTACGTTCACGATTTGAACTACACTTAATGCTGACATTTACAAGCAGCATAACTTAGCCAAATTCGAGGCTATTGGCATATTTGACTACCATGTGCTTCAGTGAAGCAAATATATTTTTGTTTGGTGGATGGAGTTCCACAAGCTACAGTTTTAGTCAATAAACTGTTGATTTAATTTTAAATTTTCTACGGATGACTTGGTAATTTATATTAAAACCAGGATGTGCTACGAGGACCAGTGGGTTATTTTAGTGAATGCTTAGCCTTATGCCCGAGATTAATTTAATTTTTAAGAGTTGTAAGTTTATTTTGAGCCGACTTTCATTTTCGTTTCTTCAACCACTGGCATCTTCTTATCGCATTCTTTTATATTGAGATATCCTTATCCCTGGTTGATCCTAGTTGGTAGAGTTTTGGGGGTTATTTCAGCCGAGTACTTCCAGATTCTACGATCCAGCTTTTCCATCGGATTTCAACAGGTAAGACCACGTGGATACGGGTAAAGTACCATCCTGGCATTTTCCCGGAGACGAAGTGGGAACCACGGAAAACCACTTCGAGGATGGCTGAGGAGGGAATCAAACCCCCTCTACTCATTTGGACCACCCGAGGCTGAGTAGACCCCGTTCAAGTCCTCAGACCACTTGTTCATATTTCGTGGCAGAGTCGGGAATCGAACCGCGGACCTCCGGGGTGGCAGCTAACCATGATGATCACTACACCATGGAGACAACTAACATTTTTGCAAGGTAACTTTTTCTCGGCTCGGGGTGGTTGGAAAATTGCGTTCTTGGTCGCGTTGTAATCCTTATATACTGTATCAAAAGGTAATGCTGTATGACTGTGAAATACGTAAATGAATTCACATTTTTTATCGGTGGGCTCAGCAGTTAGCCGATACGGGGAAAACTGTACGGCGTTGCCCAGATGGAGCACAACAACGCGTCATGCTGCCCCTCACTCGGAATTGCATGGGGAGTTTCCTTCGCTATTTAAAATTAACATGTGATTAACTTCATTAATTCAAGCAAATGGTATTAAGAGGTCGTGGAAAACATTTTCCATCAGCTTCTCTCATGAGCGTTTTGGACCTCCGATGGCAGCTTTAAGAATTTTCTTTTTCTTAATTTTTAGATTATTTGTAAGTTTTTATAATATTTTATTTGCGTTTATCTACACGGTGCTATATGACCGCGTTGTCGCAGCCCCTAAACTAAGGAACCAACCAACCTATCTATTTATAATATCTAAATTGATTTAAGTAATTTTACAATTCATCACCAGAAATATCGGTATCAATTTCCATTTGATCCAAATCGATTTCAGAATCTGAACATTCAAGACTGATTACAACAGGTTGTACTTCAATATCACCCGGAAGGTGATCGTTTTCCCAATAATCTTCTTCAATTTGTATGGCATGTTTTACACATTTTTTCCGGAGCTCAGGCGTTACGGAACGTAAGGTTTCTTGGCATAAGTCTCTTGTCACATTTATACTTTTTTCCTTTGTCTTCTGCGTTTGCTCGGTTAAATTTTGCAATTGTGTTTTTTACAAAGGCCCAAATCAGTTCTATAGTGTTCCTTTCACAGTGAGCTACTGGCAGCCAGATGAGCTCAATATCTTGTCTTAATTCTTTAGTAATTAGTTATTTATTGTTGTTTTAAGGGGCGGAACTACAAGGTCATCTGCCCCTCTTTAGTAATTAATTCCGTTTTCTTCTGATGTGTGCTGAAGTAGAGTTTGGCATGATGAAGTAGTACGGCTTTTGTTAAAGATTTGAAATCAATTACATCAGGCGGCAGTGCGATGTTTCTTTTCTCAATCCAAGCAATAACGTCTACTTTTAACCATGGGTTGGTGGTGTTCTTAGATTCTGGGTCTAGCATTGTGTGTTAAGGTGCCTGATCTATCACCAAGGCAGATTTTGGAGGGAGTAGGCTTAATACCTTCCTGGACCGTTCTTCAAAATGGAGTGAATTCATTCCTTGGTGATAATCACCTGTTCCTTTCTTTCCAACGAAGCAGAGCTCAGCTCCTTGTAAAAATTCCTATTCACTACCAATGTGCACTATTTTGACGCGCTATCCAGCTGCTGACGGAGTTTTAAATCTCCCCTTCATCCGTAAACTTCCTGCAAGTGGCATTGGTACTGGTCATAATTATTATGTCTATTCAGAGCTTCTAAAACGTTTTCTTGACCCGCATAATTTGTGGTGTGGTTTTGGGCGCACCATGTTTCATCTGTATAGAATATATTGTAGCCTTCTTCCCGAAGTTGACAAATTCTTCTTAAAACCGCGTGTCTAGAGGGTGCGATCGATAACGATTCCATAAGAACAGGTTTTTTAATTATTTTTTTTAAATCAAAATCCGATGCTGTGAACAATTTGCCGAAGTTTTTCCAGAGACATTTCTGGAAAGTCTGTCATTGAATGTCCAAGTCTCTCTTTTAATTTTGAAATTGTTGGAAACATATTCTCAAACAAAAAAGGCTGTGAATGGTGCGCCCAATAACTCGAATAGTAAATTGATCTATTACAATGTGAGGTCGTCCTGCTGACAGTCGTCTTTTCTTTGCCGCAGGAGACTCTTCTCTGTTTTCTTTGCTGTTATTTTCTTTATTTTTCCTCACTGCATGTTTTACAGACTGAAGTGATATTCCTTTACAATCAGCTGTTCGTTTATAAATAAGAAACCGCTTTTCATCTAACTCCTCGGTCTCTAGAGTAAAAGAACAAACAGCACTCACGATCATCTGAAGCTCAAATACAGTAAATGCACGTCTTGGAGGCGGGCGCAGTCCAATTGCGTCAGTTAATTACACTGATAAAATTGGACAGACTTTTGACGCCACCGTGATCTGCCCCTTTGATAATTCATAGTCCGATTGCGCTTGTGGTAGCTCATTAGCAACCTCCCCTCTTACCCCACTCTGCAGCCAACACATACCATACTGTACACACGTTCCAACCTTCCGTCATAAAACTGTTGGAGGGGAGGTGACTCTCAGTTTGACGGTCCCAGGGGTCCTCAATAGTTTCACAAATGAGTTGTCTAGTTCCAAAACCGGCCATCTGCATGTTGTAAAACTTTTCAGTAGAGTCAAAAAACTATTTCTGATTATGTTATGCAAGACAAGAACACATTAAAATAGGACAAAAAAATAATACTTTTCATAGACATTGTGTTTAACAATCATACATAATTCCTTGAAGAAAAAAAAGGATTAAATTCCTACACAGTGTCTGTGTTTCCCACCATAGTTGCACAACACTCTTCATTGCCACTACCTTCAGCATCTTCATTTTTTAAATTATTAATGCAACCAATGGCCATGTAATTTTCTTTTCAGGACGGGTTATCTTCATTGTCACCCAGTTGCAGAACATTTTTATAGAATGCAAGGGATTGGATGCTTTTCCAGTCAGCCCCAAAATGTTTCTCTAACAGCCTCGCAACATCTCTAAGTTTGAGTGGATTAACAGTAATACCACTGTTGCAGCTTGAGGACAGGGTGGCAGCAATAGTGGAATCCCAAGCGTCAGTCTCGACTGTGAAAAGGACATTGTTGTCGATGCTGCCTAGCGCAGCATTCTCTATAGCAGATTTAAACGATCGAACGTTTATTGTATATCATGTAGACAGCAATGATATCCAATAAGAACATCTAGTGACATGCCATTGACTGGCAACACTGGTAATAATTGTGCGCTATGAATGACCGGCTTCGGAACTAACATATGGCCGCTTTTGGAACTAACAACATCGAGCAAACGGCCGGTTCTGGAAATAACCTACAATTATACTTCGCGATTTCTATTTAATCGGGCCGGATTTGACACTCAGTGTTTTAATCATAGAAATACAATATCTGGGACAACCGCTTTTTACAATAAAACGTATTTTCAATTTCATTGCATATGGCCGGTTTTGGAACTCGAAGACTCAAATATGGACATCCATGAGATTGTGTTCGATAAACTGACTGCGTTAATATAACCTAAGTGCAAGCTCTAACATTGTACCCAATCTTCATTGCATAAACTAATGAATTTTAAAAAATAATATAAAAGTGAAAAATTTCCACAGAATAGTCCAACCTATTAGAAGAAATTAAAATATACTTAATAGGCCTACCAGTAATAAATTGTTGGAGATTCATTTTAGGGGCTGGGGAAGCATGGCAATCAGCCCCATGTACTGAATTTTTAATTAGTGTAAATTATATTTATATACTAACCAAGGGTCACAATATTATTTAGCAATTATATTTCGACTACGCAGCCAGCCTTAAATGGTTTTCCGTGCTTTCCTATTTTCAACTCTATACAAATCCAGGAACTGTCCCTTCTAATAGGCCACGGCTGCTTCCTTCCAACTCCTTACTTAGGTTCATTAATTTCTTCTCTCATTAGCTCATGTTGTGAGGTCGGCTCCAGGAAGGGGATCCGGCCGTCAAAAATACCCGCCACATAGATATCCATGGCACCTAATTCCCGTCGAAAAAGAGTATATATCCCAAGTAAATTCTACCTTAGAAATCCTCTTAGTGACGACTAGAGGGCAGATGGTGTTGAAATGTCATTATTTTTCATTTCCAAATTACAGTTATACGACGCCCATTGCTGCAGAAATCCTTTCTACGCAGTAGCGAAGGGGAATAACACATGCTCAATTCAACATTATTTTATATTTTGTTTGCCATTTTATGTTTCATGCTTTTTAGACAATTTTATGACAATATTTACCAAAATGATAATTTTTTACATAATTTTAATGCATCATATTTTTTTCTCATACGATGAAAAATGTGAAAATATTCTTCAGTAAAGCGACTTGTTGGGGGAAATATAGTTGGTTTTGTAAATGATTGGATAAAAGAATCCTACGCCTGACACAACGAGTTGTTTTAAGTTAAATGAGAGAGGAGTTCTACATAATTTAAATTAATTCCAATGTATTGTTGTATTAAATTACTCCAGCAAATAGTTCTTTTCTTATTTGTCTATCCGGGAAGTTTGTTTTATTGAGATTTTAATTAATAAGATTCTAAATAACTTTTGGATTAAGAATAACATTTTAACTGCCATTACCATGTTATATTCAAGTATATTTTATTGAGAGTAGGTAATTGAGTAGTGAATGAAAGAGGATTACATTTATGAATCCTCTGTAAAATTGTCGCCATATTTCAGTTTGATGGAATAGATTTTTTTAACGTCATTTTCATTCATTTTTATAGTTTTACTAGCAGTAGTGCCCGGCTTCGCCCGGTGGATTTATTTGTTTTATGGATGATAATGAATATTACTACAGAACTGGCACATGATACTTAAACTAATAGAAAAAAAACTTTTAAAAATATAACATTTTGTTGTGGTGATGGTGGTGGTGGTGGTGGTGGTGGTGGTGGTGGTGGTGCTTGTAGTGGGGGTGATAATTAGTACAGTATAATGGACGTAACATTCAGTTCATTTTCCCGTAATGATAATAATGAATAGGGAAACGGCTATTTTGTAACTACAGCCCTGACACATGTAATTTACAAACATTTTTTTTTAAGATTATAAAGAGGAGTAAGTGAAATAAAAGACATTGCCTAGGGCCTATATCTCATTGGCTGTTAGAAATGTAGAGACCAATAGTGCCGTCATTAGTCGCATAGCGCCGTAGGAAAATAATCAGAACACTTGGGCAAACTTCGGCTGTCTCAAGCTACTGAGGTAGCAATGGTATCATTTATAGCCAAATAGCGCTCAACGATAAGGTTCGGAATAAATGAAGGTAAATTTGAAAGCACCAACGCTTACTGCAGCTGGTAACCTCAGTGTACTCACCAACACCATTGCATTTATACAGACGAATAATATTTTCATGATAATAACTGTTTTATGGCGCCTAAGAGATCCTTTTGCACTAATTACTCCCGTGACTGCAATTTATAAACAGCGCAAGATGCAACGATTTTCGCAATTCTGCACCAGAACACTGGTAGGGGTGACGTGATGCAGCCCGAACTACCCGTCAACAATAGACTTATTAAAATACTCTTACAGTTACACTACTGCGGCCATGAATGTTTCTAGGGCCTTAATACGTGGATTTCAAGTTTATTTTGTCTGTTATTCTAAATGTAGAGAATGGAGAGCGATGTCCAAAATATCAAGTGGACACTGTTACCACCAGGGTTTCAAAGTGTAGCCTATGTAAAATTTGGTGTAATTAGGAGAAATGGTGCTAAAGGGCCTAAATGCAGGGAATGGAGTGGTCTGTCCAAAATTTAAAGAGGACCGTGTCACCCGCAGGGTTCCAAAGGGTAAGTATACAACATGTGGTTCAGATCGGTGAAACGGCGTAGATTTGTGCCAAAGGACTTACATGAAGGGAATGGAGTGGTCAGTCCAAAATTTCAAGCAGACAGTGTTACTCGTCGGGTTCCAAAGAGTAAGTATGTAACATTTGGTTCAGATCGGTGAAACGGTGTATATTTGTGACAAAGGGCCTAAATACAGGAAATGGAATGGTCTGTCCAAAATTTCATGCAGACAGTGTTACTCGCAGAGTTCTAAAGGGTAAGTATACACATTTTGGTTCAGATCGGTGAAACGGTGTAGATTTGTGCCAAAGGGCCTAAATGCAGGGAATGGAGAAGTATGTCCGAAATTTAACATGGCCTTAACTATTCCTCTTGAATCTGGCTATCATATAAAAAAAGAATTTTTCGAATCGGACAGGTAGTTCCGGAGATTAGCACGTTTAAAGACACTAACACACAGATAAACTATTCAGCTTTATTATATTAGTAAAGATTAGATGCCATTTCATTGAGCATTATATGTCCGCCTCATTGCGTAGTGGCTGTCACCGCGGTGGCCCGGGTTCGATTCCCGGCTCTGGCAAGAAATTTAATTTTGGTACGAGGGCTGGAACGGGGTACACTCAGCCTCGTGAGGTAAAACTGAGAAGAGGAGGGTTCGTCCCACCTCCGCATCCCAGAACTAGCTTTCCGTAGTTTTGCACTTCTACTCCAGGCAAATGCCGGATTGAGTCCTGACTGAAGGCTATGGCTGCCTCCTTCTGAATTCTACAACTACACATAATAATACAGCCACCACAATAAGACAGGTTATCAGACAAATTCCACACACAATGCGTTGCATGACAACGATGTCGCAAAGCCCCTCAATGAATCAACAATCTTCCTGACATTTGAATATCCTAATTCATGTGTGGTTTCCATTTTTTGATCAACCAGTTATTAAATATACAGTAGAGATTTCTTTTAAAGACATATATTTTAGTCTTGGCGCAAATAATATACGTATTCCGTCAATTAAAACAAAAATCTAATTGTGGTTTTTGATCTTGATCAGACTGTTCCAAATTGTTTGAGAATAAAGTTCAAATAAATACTGTTTATTTGTGTCACTGAATTTGCCATCATGCATAAATATATGTATATTCATGATGGCAGGACTTCAAAATTACAGACTACCCAGACACGCATTCCCAAATCCTGTGAGATACTTGAGATGAAAAATCTGCTCATTGGTTCTAAGTCAAAAAAGGAGGCCCTGTGACTTAAGAACGTTAAGAAGCTGGACATTTGATACAAGATCAAATCACACCAACGGTCAAACTTGAAATGTCTTTCAGTGTTTTCATCATTCTATTCCACAAAAGTGCTGAAATAGTGCATGGCCTCTCTCTCTCTTGGCTCCTATTTATCACTAATGCGTACAATGGTACAGAAATCACAATCATAGCAGAAACAAACTGATTTTAATCATGCATAGTTTGGCGGTGTTCATGACTAGTATATCGCAAGTCACTAAATAATACTGCGTTTAATCTTTTATCTCACGGAAAGGTAACGAAATACGGCAGAAAAGCATTTGCAGAGCGAGAGGCTTTGAAACTGTGTTCCTGCTACCAGTTTCAGTCCAGCATTTGGGGATATGTGTCTGCACACTTCTGCTAAGATAAGAATTACTGCAAACAGTAAGAAAGTAACAGGCCGACTGAAAATTAAAATTCTATATACTTCCGGGAAGAATGTACAGTTTGTCATTGATGCGATTGAACTCGCAATATACAGCAAACCTGACAGTCAATGTTTAGTGTTGATGTGTGAAGTTTTCCAATGTACAAATATTCTGTCTCAAATACAGTACTGCAGTTTATTAGATACCGCTTGATCGGTGTGTTTATTAGCCTACTTTCGATTTTTGAAAAAAATGACAGTAGACTTATGAGATCTACACAGGGCCAAAAATTGTGTGTCTGCGAGTGAATGTGTATGTGCGTGTACTCTGCATGTCTGTCACTAAATAATACTGCGTTTAATCTTTTATCTCATGGATAAACAATTCAAACACGGTGAAACCGAATTGAACGAAATTTGGTACAGAGGTAGCACTAGCAAAGGGCACCTCAGTGTCACATTTTATATCGCCACCATCTTCACGGAGACGTAATGGCGGCTACCCAAATGGTCAAGGCTTAAATCAAATTACGAGTAACCTATTCATCCGATCTCTGCCAATTTTTGCAGCAATATTCCTTAATGTGGGAAGCGTCTTTTACCCAAACTACAAGGTCATCAGATAAATTGTTCCAAGATGGCGGATGTATGAATCATGCAAGTATTAAATCCTAACCGTAACTTACGATTCAACAAGGCCTGGCCTCAACAATTCAGCTTATCGTACATAGGGAGGTTTAAACTGTCCTCAAGGAGGTGACTGGTAGGATATTAGCATATTGTAATAGAATATGTAACCGTAGAAGTGACTAACAGGTCAGGCTGACCATGCCATATCGTTGTGGGTCCATGCCGTCCTATTGTCGAAATGACCGCTATTTTTCCTCGTAAATCCATATATTTCCGTATCTGCGTAAGTTTGTATCCTTTTATGAATGTACTGAACAAAATAATACATATTTAGTATCAAATGGTTTATAGAAACGCCAGAAGACGCTAACGAAATCGTTGATTTCAACACAAAATATTATACAGTTATACTAAACCAGTTGTTTACCAAGTTATACCATAGCGCATCCGTGGTATAATGGTAGCGACCTGGGCTCATAGTCTGGAGGTTCATGGATCAAATCCATGCAGGTTCTATTTCTCTTACTTCGTTTTTTTTGTATTTATTGATTTATAACTACTCACACGTTATAATGTTAAGCATATATAGTGTGTATTTACAATCGAAAATATTATATATATACTTATAATACCACATATTTCAACCATCGAACACAGCGATTAATATTCGTTGACCTTGATCCGCGGTAGAGTCTATTGTTGTTGTTTTTTCCTTGTTGATTCTTTAGGTGCTTTGCGGCTTCATGGTCTTGTAGCCCCGTTTACTTGGGTGTGTGTAGAAGTTGTCTGATAACCTGTGTCACTGTGATGTCTGTAGGCTTACTAGTGTGGTACTTTTATACGAGGAAGAATTTGGGTAGGAAGCTTTTGTTGTTGTTGTTGTTTCATTTAAGTTGAATGGACATCATGGTCATTTAGCCCCGTGTACTTGGGTGACTGTTGAATTTTGTTTGATAACCTGTGTTATTGTGATGGCTGTATTAGTGTGTGTATATTATACATAGGGCTCGGATTTTTAGGTAAATAAATATTTTTTATGTAAATACATATTTTAAGCATTTTTTCTATAAATACATAAATTCCTGCTTTTCACTTATTAGCACATAAAAGGGCATAATATTTACCTTTTTAAATCAGTATGCTAGATCTTTCAGTTTATTGAATTTTTGTTCTGTGTTACTTCAACGGGGAAGAACCTGTGAGATATCTAATCATCATGCAGAGCGTATATCAGCTTGCAACTGTGTTATTCTTAACTTGTCGCCCCGTGCCACTAACTGTTGAGGCCGGGGATTTCTATGTTCATAGCCATATTGCACCGGTTTGCACCACGTGCTAGACCTTCCGCCCCAGCTACCTGGAACCAGAGTCACTCACGTGCAGTTCATTTCTGCCACTGTGAAGTGTAAGGCAGTTCTGCGATGCCTGAAGTAAAAAACAACTAAAAGTTATCGTCTGTTGCAGAATTTAAAGATAATTTTACTTCTGATGGGGGCGTTCTGTTCTACCAACCATGTGGGAAAGCAATCAAGGCTGAACAGCGATCTCAAGTTACACAACACCTCAAGGGCAAGAAACATATTGCCGCAGTTTCGCGCCTTCAGAATAAGTGTTTCGCGATAATCGTCGGTCATTTGTGATGGACAACCTGAAGATGTATCTCGTTGTGTATGGTAATGCTTCAGTAGTCAGTGAGGCATACTGTAGCATAAATTGCATTCGTGAGTACTGCATATTGTTTATATTCACATTAATAAACTGAATTATAATTACATATTTTTACTTTTTTGTCACATATGTCAGGTATTTTAATACATAAAAAATAAATATTTTCCCGATTTTTAGCACCTAAAAATTCGAGCCCTAATTATATAATTCAGGTGAGGATTCAATCAATCAACGTTTAATGTCCTTATAGCAGGTTGTATTTCAACAAGCTACTACAACCAGCCTTCAATTATACTCCATGAAAAGGACAAAGAGTTATAACTATACCCATGCATTTAGGAGAAAGTAGGCTATATGTTCTATACTGGACATCTTGTTTTTTAGTGACCTTTGCTTCCAACATCTAGCATAAGGTAAGATAGTGGAGTTAACTAGTCGAGTGCTGATCAATAAAGCAGGTACAGTATATATTGACGACCTATATAATGAAAAATGAAAATCCACAGCCTGCTTCCAGTCTCCGACCAGGTCAGGAATGGAATGAATGAAGCCCCCACCTAGCGGCGAGGATATGGACTGTGCCGGCTGCCGAGGCCTGACGCACTCCTCTGGGGCAATGATTAAATGAATGACAGATGAAATAAAATGATAGTGGAGAGTGTTGCAGGAATGAAATTTTGACAGGGAAAACCGGAGTACCCGGAGAAAAACCTGTCTGCCTCCATTTTGTCCAGCACAGATCTCACATGGAGTGACCCGGATTTGAACCACGGACCCAGCGGTGAGAGGCCGGTGTGCTGCCGCTTAAGCCACGGAGGCTTTGACCTATATAATAATAATAATAATAATAGCAATAATAGTAATAACTAAGGCCCAGAGAGTTATGTGTTTAAATATTTTTCATTTAACGAAATATTTTCTATTTATTTACACATTTTTGCCTTTTTCCTAAATAAATACATATTCTGACGTATTTATTCATAAGTACTGAACCCTTGCAAAGAAGCATATGAGACTGAGTTTCGGGGGGTGTAACAGTCCATTTCGTTAAGTTGTTGTTAAGCGCTTCTTATAACATGCAGGGTAACATATAACAAAATAACATGCAGGAAAAAGTGAATACCAGGGTTAAAACAAATGAATTTAATAACAAATCAACTATTTACAATAAAACAAAACAAACAAGGACTCCCAAATGACTCCCACTTGAATTAATAAACTGCCAAACTTAGGCCTAATCTCAGGAGAGATTGTAAATATCTGGACCAAGTGTCCCAAATTACAACAATGACAATGTGCGAGTGCGGCTGTTCTACATGCGTTACGATGTGTACAAATTAATGCGAGATCCGTTACCATCCAGTGCACCTTCAGGGGACGAATCTGCATTGTCTAGAGCTAGACAGACACGGGGAACCAACTAAACACTAATTAAATTAATCCGACACTTCCTACACTAAATAAAACAACACATAATTTCCGCATGAAATTGGAATCAAAGAACTGCCGAAGCAAACAACATTAACGCCTAAAACTAGGACTTTTCAGATCAACACAAGTAAATTAACACGTGACCAAACAAGAAAAAAAATACACATATGGCCGCTTGCCATTTTTACAAGAAAGTACCCAAACTACACCCAATGGTGTCACCACGAACAAATCTAACATGAAATGAGTCATCGAAAACACTAGGCTCAAAGCCAACATTTTCATCATAAAACAATATTTCATCTCATACGATATGCGGTATTTCGTAACGGACATGGCGAACTCCCCAATTAATTATGGTCCAATGACCATCAAAAGAACAGGTTTGCTACTGATAGCTTACAGGGGTCAGTCGGTCAGCTGGACTGCCTAAAGATGAATCACCAGACATAGACGGGCGCTAAGTGGAATCCGCACATCTGTCAAACCACGTGTCAATAACCTCGACCTGCCGTGGCACGGGTTCGAATCTCGAAGACGTGCTCCCAAAAAGCACATAATATACGTGTGTGTGTCAGAATAAAATAGCTCAGCATTTCCCAAGGAAATCCAAGAATCAGCACTGGACAAGGTACAGTAGCCTCTGAGAGTGCTCTGCCTTTCCACAAAATACAACAACAAAATTTGAGGGCGGTAGCACATTCTACCCCTCATCACGAAGAATCAATACACACACATGACACAAAACACACACTAGAATCACACGTATGGGTTTGACAGAAACCTGAAATAAATGACATAAAATATTTTCCACCAACTTGCGCTCCCAATCTAGTCCGTGACTAAAGAACCTGAAAAGGACTCTAAAAAAAAACTCAAAAAAAATAGAACTAAGGTGTTCTAAAGTGACATCTTAATTTGTTGCGCTAGGCAACCCTAGTATGAATAAAAACCTGTTCGTAAAACATCTTACAGTATTTACCCCCTTTCCTACAAAAAAAAATGAACTTGAATAAAGCACCACTTATCGACCGTGACTATTTTTGCATTCGCATGGATAAAATCAAATACACACGCCGTGTACACTAAATATGACTCATAAGAAAAATATACAATCAAACAACTTTGGCCACGTGCCAACGTACATTTAAATATAATAGTGTCGGCACACAAAAAATCTAAATACAAGAAAAACAATGAATAAAATATTTACAACGTTCCCGCGTCTAATCTAACTACATATTGAGTAAATCAATGGTTTGTACATCACCGTGGCAGCTTGTAGAACTTAACCTCCATCCCACAGCATTTCCCTACGGGAAATCTACTCGTCCATCGTCGACGTATTGGTAGAGGCGATGCACTTCATTCCATCACACGACCTTTCAGCAGATATCTTGGCGTTGCTTCTTGGAAAGAAATGTTCAAAGTTATTAGTTTGCCTAGCTAGAATCGCTATGAGCTACTGACTTTCACTCACAATAATGTCCTAGGCGATTACTTAACGTAGAACTGGCCCTATCTCAGCATTTGCTTAACACACGCACAATATATCACTCAAAATAATACAAAAATTTACATAAATTACACTCTTCAATCACCACGCAACTCGCTTCTAACAAGTCTCAAATATGTCTATCACGTAGCTCTTATCTCGACTAGAGATCTCCACAAGGCTAAGCGTGAACTCTGCTCCCTTGAGCACAAGATAAAATGTTTGTCAAACAGACGTGAAGTACGCTCACTAGAGCTTGATAAATCGTGATGCAAACTAGCGTCAACGTTGCTCACCAGAGCTCAATAAAGTTGTGTCTCAAACTGCTCATCACCGATCAATTTATTTGAAACTGACAGAATGGGGTAAGGTGGGGGCAATTTGTGAAAATAATCTGTAGTTTTCACCTCACAGACTTGGGACTAGTATCAATATTCTTCTTTTCATCCAAACGTCTCAATGGACTTATGCGGAATTATATCGTATCGGCGGTTCTTTAGATACGCGTTTTAGCGCCTTTTTCTAAGGTACGCGATCCACCGCATGGCTTTGGCTTCCTCTCTCATGATTTGCTGATTCAATCGTAGATCGGTTGGAACTTCACTTCTGACACTCCCATAATGACGCCGATTGAAGTGCACGTTCGTACAGAATTTGTCCTTGAACTCGGCTTTGCCGGTCATCTTCAGGAATAACTACCAAGCTGCTTCTGTTGTAATCGTTGCGACACACTACCTGACTCCCCTTTGTCAACTTCCAACATGTTCTGCCTGGGTACCAGTAATAATAATAATAAAAATCATGAAGACTTATTGATCGGCAAATCAATAAGGGATCAGTACATATATCCTATATTTGGTGGTATGTTGTAGTCCTTAGATGACTTCTGCCCACATTTTCGACCCTTGGCAATCCCAGTAATTTGCTTCCCCATTTCGTAAATGCATCCTTGCCTCTGTATTGTAGTAGTATTTCAAGACAGGAATTCCCCGGTCATTAAGTATAGCAGTGGGCTGAGGTCAACAGTCTCATCAAGCCACCAATAGTCCTTTACCGTAACAGGAAATTTTACCTGAAATTACAGTGGTCTGCGAATCTTGTGGGTATTGACAAGAATGCTATGAAAGTTTTTGAAGTGAGCTTTTCTTTTGCTCATCTTAAATATTATTTCAGTAGCATAGAGCCCTCCTGCGGCGCTCACAAGCGACCGATCGTGAAAAATGAGCATTCAAATGAAAGAGAATATACATTACCAGTGACGCATTGCACTCTAATTTCATAAATATCTATAATTTCTTAAAAAAATGACTTTTAAAAAACTGTACGAAGTGTGCGATTTGCAGATACTGTTGCTGCAGGAAATACGCTCCATAATTGCTGTCCACTTCACATTTTGCCCGCTGTGACGCCTGTTTCATGTCATTTTAACATTCTGAGGTCTATCCTTTATCATTTTGCATGGATTTCAGAAACATTAATTTAAAGGAATGAGTACTCAAATCGTATAATTTCATAAATATCGAATAACCGGTGAGTGTTACGGCTAAGCAGTGGCGAATTGCATTCTAATTTTATAAATATCAATTTTTGTAAGAAGTGTGCGATTTGCAAATACTGTTGCTGTAGGAAAATACGCAATATCATTGCTGTTCAGTTCGCATTTTAGCCTTAGGGACGCCTGAAACGTAAATAGTGTTTTATAATCATTAGGTTCAAATAAAAACATAACAACCTTTCTCCTTAAGTCTCTTATTATAAACCTATTGGAGAAAGTAAGGCTTCTGAACATGCGAGATTTCTCGCACGGGTCCGCTAGTTAGAATTAAATTTGAAAACAGCACATACATGATTTCGTATCGCGCATTTGCAGTAAGTATTGTAGGATTAGGAAACTGACGCAAGCCCCGGCCCAGGGGGATGACAGATCATAGGGAGCGCGTGGGTCGGGGTAAGGCCCTGTACTGGATGTTCTGCCAACCAATGAAGAATTAATTTCACCACTAAGCTTCCGTAGTTGGCAACATGAACGTTCACATCAAACCGACAGGCGGAAGCGGGAATAGTCTGTTTTGATTGATTTTCCTCGTGGTGTTGTTGGTTGTTTTGATTTGTTCAGTATTTTGATTGTTTATTTGAATTGAATTGAGAGTCAATCATGCCACTGCATGGGAGGAAAAATTGCCAAGCACCGGGATGTAAGAATTATAATGATAGTAAGAACAATACGGCAATTTTCATCTTCCTGGTGTTGACCATGTGTAAAACTAGTGGGCAATATGGACTGCTCTCGAATAAAAATATATAGAGAATAAATGTGTGCATTTCATCTCTTGTTTGTTTTCTTACCCATTCACCTTTGCATTGCAATACAATTTGTGGTTTAGGGCTACGGGGAGGGGTGGGTGGCAGCCGGCATGCTAGGCAAAAAGTGAGGTTATGGCAATATAGTGTGTGCATATGGACAGTTTTCTTTATATTCATAGAATATCCCAACAATTATGTAGAGTATGAGAGCATTTTTAATTAGCCTAGAGGTGAATTAAGCTCTAGAACGGCATAACTGTGTCCTTCGTGACAAATCTATTGCCAACATTGATATATATCAAAATGTATTATTTTCCTATCTGGACGTATATTTCAGCACCTAGCGAAAGGCGCAGTTATGTTTGTGTTATTTTCATCAATAATCAATAACTCATCGCAGAACATACTGTTCAATTACATGTAATAAAGGCTACATTCATATGGCTTTTTACTTTTTATGTTGCCAGACTTGCCAGTACAATCCATAGCCTCAGGCGGTGTTCTCTCTCGAAAATTCTACAACCAAAAGTGACGAATCTCTTATACTTACATGATCCTTGCCCCGGCCTATTAAGCGGGAACATATTTTGCACTGCAGACAGGATTATGGATTATTGCAGCTGGACGTTTCAATTATATTTCGAGGAACTGGGGGTCATAAATATGATACAAATTTAAGAACATATTTTGGAAACTTTATCACATAATTTTCCACTTTTAAGCACATAAATAAATACATATTTCTGAAAAGTTAAGCACATAACTATCCGGGCCCTGGTAATAACTATAATAATAATAGTCTAACAAACCCGCGGTTGGGAGCACCCAAACATCAAGCCAACTGCAACCCAGCTCATAGTCTACGCATTGTGGGGGATGAATAGCCTGCGCGACGACACCCTTAGCCGCATCATCTCGATTTTAGGTCATATCAAGCAGGTCTTAATTGTCCTCACGAGGCCGAGTGTACACCTTTCCTTTTCCTGATGCAGAATTGAAAAGAAGCGGGTTTGATTCCTACCTCAGCCATCCTGGGAGTGGCTTTCCATGGTTTCTCATTTGTACTCTAGGCAGATGCCTAGATTGTATCTAAATTAAGGCCATGGCGCCCTCCTAACCATATGCTATCCCAATTATAAGAACACAATAATACGCTACAGCAGTTACAATTACACAGATTATCAGACAGATTCCACACACACCAAAGTACACAGCACTACATGATCGCAAAGCCTTCAAAATGAATAAACGACAAAAGACACCCCTTTCCAGCCCACAAGTTAGATCTTAATTATTGTTCTTGCCTACTGTTCCCAAGGCTGCAGGATTAAATCCCGGCGCAGTCAGTTGGTATTTGAGGGTGCGTAAATGCGATGGAGCCGTGTCAGTAGGTTCACTGGCACGTTAAAGATCTCCTCCGGGACAATATTCCGGCTCCCCGGCCACAGTAGTTAAAAGGGACGTAAAACCATTAACATTATATAGATATTAAAGTTTCTGGCTGGAATCTAATCCAGAGCCTCCTCGGTAAGAGAAAATCGTTCTATCCATACACAACGGGGAACAATAATAATAATAATGTAACGGACTTAAGGTCCCTTTTAACTGATGTGGCTTTTTTAAAGAATAAAGGCATAATGTTTGATTCCATGAATTGTGCTAGATCCCAATACAATTCGTACAGTCCTGCATGGCAGAGTGTTTACCGGAAATTCCAGAGCCAGCCAGTCATTCTGCAAGAACAAATAAATTATCATAGCTTTTGGGTTTCACAATGGTAGTGGTGTAATGTTCTGAATTCGCCCCCTAAATTGTACATATAAAATTGTTTATATTCACATTGGTTTAATTTTAAAAGCAGCAATATCTTAATATTATTATTATTGATTATTATTATTATCATCATATTTTTTGAATTAACTCTATCCAATTATTATTTGCATATTATTATTATATTAAGTTATATCATTCTATTTAATCGTCATTTAAGGAATCATATAAATTGGAAATTACATAGTCTGTATTAAAAGCTAGGAGAACAGAGGGCTTGATTGGGAATTATTTCGTCTGGCCTGGCGTCAGTCTAACCACGGGAGGGCCGCTGAGTTTAGAACGTGATTCTCAGATTTGTGATCAAGTTTCCGGGTGATACAGCTCAGTATTACAAAGGAACGAGGACAGTTGTCTCTGACGTCACTGATGTCTTAGAACATCGAGACAACGGCTGAATAATTTAAAGAAGAGCAACACCGTCGGAGGCATCATGCAGGAATCCGCACTTACAACACACTAAGGAAGACTAAATTGAACCGATAAGAAGACTGAAAATGTGTGTTGATTTTAGGGCGGAACACAGCCACATCGGAATTCCATTAACTCATATGTGGAAAGGCCAGTAGGTTGCAGGAGTGAGGTCTGGCTCTTAAGTAAACAGGAGGCATTGCGTGTGCCACGACCTACCACGACATTACCTCCTAATACCGTTTGTTTGAATAAAAACTGATATCCAAACATTTATGACTTACGTTACGTTCTTGCCTGCTGTGCTTAAGGTTGATGGATTGAATCCTAGCGCAGTCAGTTGGCATTTCAGGGTGCTTAAATAAGACGAAGTCGTGTCAGTAGAATTAATGATACGTTTAAGATTCCCTTCAGGGCAAAATTAAGGCAACCCTGCGTCACTGAAAGCCAAACTACTTAAAATGGATGTGAAACCAATATTATTATTGCCGGGCCCGTGGTGTTGCGGTAACGCGTCTGCCTCGCACCCGGAGGCGCTGGGTTCGATTCTCGGCTCCCTCAGAGATATTAGAAACTGACGTGGGGGGCTGGAATGGGGTGCACTCAGCCTCGTGAGGACAATTGAGTAGCTGTCTGGCAGTGAGGCAACGTCCAGGTCACGGAGACCAAGATTAACAGCTGAGGGGACCCGATGCGCTGACCACGCGTCACCCCATAATCTGCAGGCCAAATGGCTGGACAGTGGTCGCTTGGCAGGACTAGGCCCTCCATGGACTGTAGTGCCGCAGGGTTGTTTTATTATTATTATTATTATTATTATTATTATTGACCTAACGTTAAATATGACGAGGAAAATAATAGTGTTATTGGATTATCTGACAATTTCATAAACAACCACCAAACTCAAGTTTTCATAATATATTGGTCGACAATGGCATGCAGTTGTCCCGAAACACGTCGATGCTTTATACATCTCGACCTAATACACTCAAAGCCATGTTATGGATTTAAATGGTCGTACAAATTTGTCACGGCATAACTTACAGATGCGTTAACTGAGCGATATGATTAAAATAAATATTCAGAGCAGAACTCGACTGCTTTAAGTAGCCAGCAGCCAGGAAATTCTGAAAATTTATTATAGGAAAAGAAAATTTAGCAAACGCAGAAGTCAAGGGTAAAAATATAAATGTGGCAAGAGACCTATGACAAGAAACCTTACGTTTCATAACGCCTGAGCTCTGGAAAAAAATGTGTAAAACATGCCATACAAATTGAAAAAAATATTGGGAAAAGGATGATATTGAAGTAAAAGAAGTTGTAATCAATCTCGAAAGTTCTGATTCATTAATAATTGGTGAAGACATTTCTGGTGAAGAATTGTAAAATTACTTAAGCCAATGTATATATTGTAAATAGAGAAACGCAAATAAAAAGCATTAAAAAACTTAACAATAATCTAAAAATAAAAATAAAAATTTAGAGCTGCTATTGGAGGTCCAAAGCCCTCATGAGAAAATCTGATGGGAAATGTGTTCCACTTCCTATTAATACCATTTTCTTTAATTAATGAAGTTAATCACAAGCTAATTTTAAATAGCGAAGGAAGCTGCCCATGCAATTCCGAGCGAGGGACGGCATGACGCGTGGTTATGATCCACCCCGAATCGGCTGGCTGCTGAGCCATGTCATTTTATCCCGTAAAAAGGCCAACCGATATTTAAAAAAGTGAATTCATTCACGTATTTCACAGTCATACAGCATAACCTTTTGATATATAAGGACTACAACGCGACCAAGAACGCAATTTTCCAACCACCCCGAGCCAAAGAGAAAGTACTTTACAAAAATGATAACAACTTTGTTTCTTGTACACACAACATTTTGAAATTAATGAACTAGTTTTAAAGAATTCCAATGTACTTACAGTATATATTGTGTTAAAGTTTGGATTCGATCTGATTACGGGTTTTTGAGATACTAATTCTTAAAGTTGACGCATGGTTGAAACACGCTGAAAAACGGGCACATTTTGTGTTCCAGCTGTGATAAAAAATATTAAAAAATAAATTAAAAATTCCATACCTACATGAGCTAACGTAAAATAGAACGATGAAAATGATGATGTTATTGGATTTTATGTAGGCTTATTGGTTACTTCACAAGAAACCTTCACACTCGAGTGCACATAATAACAGTCGTATAAAACTTTCAATTGGAAAATTTGACGGGCTTGGACATCGTGATCATTTAGTCCCGTGTACTTGAGTGTGTATATGTATAAGTTATATATTATTTGACTGATATGACCGTGTTATTTTGGGTCAATGTAGTAGTAGTACCGTAGTGTGTCTATTTTCAATTTGGGGAAGGAGCCGTGGCCTTATGTTAGGAACCATCCCGGCATTTCCCTGAAGCAAGAGAGGAAAACCACTTCCGCTCTTCACAGATTTGCTAGCCACTGCGCCACGAGGCAGACGAAAATAAATATGGTGGTGGTTGTTAGTAAATCTTGATCATCAGCCCGATGTATTTGGGTGTTTGTAAAATTTGTCTGATAACCTGTGTTTGTGTGGTTTTCGCAGCAGTATGCGTGGCTGTATTTATTACGGTCTAGGATTGAGCAGATGCCCTGGGACTTGAAATATTGTGGTATTCCGGCATGTGGGAAAAAAACAGCAAACTTCACACCTAGGATAACCGCTGTCAGTGCCAGAAAAATAAACTTGGATCTCTTTATTTGTCTTGGATAGTTGCATACGTTAAGGATGGAAGGAAGATTTAGTTTTACGTGACCGTTAATTTCGAGATCATGAGCCACAGGACCTCCTTTTTACGTGGAATCCGAACCACAGGACATGGCATTTCACTTTGAAAATCTCATATGCATTGACCGGGAATCGAACCCGGTCCACCGTGGTGAGAGGCCAACAACTTAACCGCAGCGCCATCACGCCCTCTACGTTAAGGATGGATGACGATGAAGATGTATGTATGTCTACCCCTAATTTTTCCCGTTTAAACGGGATCGGGGATGAGATGCGATGAAAGGCTATGTGGCGGATGTTTGTACGACCGGATGCCCTTCCTGACACCAACATGAGAGGAGTTAATGAGAGATCTAGATGAATGAAGCTGGGCATGGATGTGGAAGGAAGCGGCCGTGGCCTGTCAGAAAGTACCTTCCCAGCATTTGTCTAAAGTTGAAAGAGGGGAAACCACGGAAAACCATTTCAAGGACGGCCGACAGTGGGACTCGAACCCACGTCTACCAAGTCCGCATAGAGCTTGACCCCTTGGCCTAGCGCTGCGCGTCAGCGAGTGTAGCTACCGCTGTTGGTGACGATAAGATGATGATGATAATAATAATAATAATAATACGGTAATACCGGTAATAACTATAAGGTGTATTATACCATTTTCAACTGGGACAGAAATGAGATGATATGATTTTTCGCGTCCTTGTGGCGGATATAGAGCCGGATGCCCTTCCTTTCGCCAGCCTCATGAGAGGAGTCAGTGAGAAATGATATGAATGAAGGTGAATGAAACTATGCACGGACTTGGAAGGAAGCGGCCGTGGCACATTCGAAGGTGCCGTCCCAGTGTTTGTCTGTAGTTGAAAATGGGGAACCACGGAAAACCATTTCAAGGACGGCTGACGGTGAGGTTCGAATCCACGTCTACCGAGACCACAGATAACTGAGCCCCAGCCCAGTGGTTGGTGGTAATAATAATAAGTGACATAACTTTATTCATTTACTTATATTTCATTTTCTTTGTGGCATATTACTTACAAAGGAGAATTTATAATCGAATGATCAAATTAAACATGTGGAGTCAATTGACTAGTGTCCCTTGGTGCTGATTTCTTACATCACAATTTTAAGATTTCAGAGGGTAGTCTGAATGATATGCTTCACTGTTTGCCTGACAGCGCTACAATCTTTAGCGTTTCTATTTTGAATATAAAGAAAATATGAACAGACGGACATAGACTATAACTACACCTATTTTTTTAAATATCTCAGCTAAGAAACAGTTCTAAATAGTGAGAAATATTATTTTATGGAGCTTCAAGCGGTGTTGACCATCAATAATTATCTTATTGTGTTAATTTTTAAGTATAACTGGTATACAATTTGAATATCCATTGACATTTTAAATATGAAAATAATTTTACAATATTTACAAAGTGAATGCTGAATAAAAATAATTGATATTAACTTGCAAAAGGGACTGATACCTAACAGGTATTAAAATAATTTCAGTATTACCCTGTGATAGTCTCTTGAAATTTCTTCTCGTTAACAAGGGCTGAATTCATGTGTTGTTGTTTTTTTTTCTTTATTTTTTTACGACATTTCGCTTATGTTTGGCGGTTTCCAAATGTTGAGTCACTGAAAACTTTCTCGAACTCCCTACATTTGTTTCACAAATTTTACAATAAAGGTCACTATCGTCGGTAGAAAAAAATTCACTTCGAAATGATTTCATACAATTTCGCAACTTAACAACGTCGTTAGCTTTTATTGGAGTCATAACTCCGTGTGGTTAGCGGTAAGCAGCTTGGAAGTTCACTGAAGGTTGGAATTAAGGAATTTGAGAAGCTAGGTCTAGGTAATATTTATTTTGTGAAAATTACTGGTCATTCATAAGCTGAACCCCTATTGTGAACTGGTAGTAAAGTGAAAGGAACGAAGGTATATCAGTTGTTGGAGAATCCGGTTCTTCCTTACAGGCAGTGCAAACTACAAATTTGCAGATGCTAAAAATACTCTGCGTGATTTAAGGCAGGTGAAAGCAACTTTATCAATAACAAGGAAATGTTCAGGGACTCTCGGAGTCCGAATAGAAATATACGACTGAACAGCGTTTCAAAACAATAGAAAATTAGAATATACGCCATTCTCAAGCATAGATATGCACTTAAACAGGCAAAGGAGAAAAATAAGATGCATTGTGCCAAAATAACTCAAATATGCATAAATATAAAAATATGAATTTGCATGATCTTCCGGGTCTTAGTTATTAAGCTGTAAATCTATTATCTTGACACGAGAGCTATTTATCCGACCACCTCGTGGTGCAGTGGCTAGTATTCTTGGCTGTCACTCCTGAGGCCCGGTTTCGATTCTCGAATCTGTCAAGAAATATAATTCTGGTCTGAGGCAAAACTTAGAAGAGGTTCATTTCCCAACTCAATTATCCTGGAAGTGATTTCCCACTTCTACTTCAGGCAAATGCCGGGATGGTACCTAAATTAAGGGCATAGCCGCCTCCTTCCCAATCCTCATCTGAATTACAAATAGGCGTCACACACTAATATAGCCATCACAACACAATTCATCAAACAAATTCCACACACGCCCAAGTACACGATGCTACATGAACACAATATCGCAACGGCAACTAACTCTTTAACCGAACTGGTGCACAGTATTCAGTGACAGATTATACGAAGTCAACAGCTGAACAACAGATAGTATTGGTGTTGGACCCTAAGAGGAACCACAAAGCTTCCACAAAATGTCATTCCACGTCTTGCGGTTGTCAGCAGTCTCTGTTAGATAATCTTTGAAAGATAGCGTTCTCTCAAGAGTTTCAGCCAGTGTAAACAGTACACATATACACTATGTAATATAAGTCCGCCTCGTTGCGTAGTGGCTAGCGCTCTTAGCTGTCATCACGGAGGCCTGGGTTCGATTCCCGGCTCTGACAAGAAATTTAATTCTGGTTCGAGGGCTGGAACGGGATAAACTCAGCCTCCTGAGGTGGGTTCGAATCCCATCTCAGCCTTCCTGGAAGTGGTTTTCCGTGGTTTCCCACTAATACACAAGGCGAATGCCGGGATGGCATCTGAATTGCAAATACACGCACTCACACAGCCATTGCAGTAACACAGGTTATCAGATGAATTACACACACACACCCAAGCACGCGGGGATACATGACCGCGATGTCGCAAAGCCTCTTAATTAATCAACATACCGTATATAAAAAGAAAGTCACATTTTATTTTTATTTTTTTATTAATCAAAGCACAAACTACAGCTATGCTAGCCCTTCACGCTTGTACAAATAACAACAAAATAACAGTTTAAGATAAAATATAAAATAAATTTAACAAATCACCAAACAAAACAAGTCCATATCAAGAGCCGGTAGAATGTCCTTGCTCGTAGCTGTGTCGTTAATGGCCAAGATGACAGTTCTAAATACAGTTTGTGTTCTCCTTCACCTGCTTCAGGAACGTCCTCTTGTTTGTTGATATGTCCAACTCGCGTTTACTTGCTATTCTATTGTATATGCGGTTTTGGAAGGATCTTTGGATTAAGGAATGTTTAGTGTGTGGAATGTGCATGATATCTTTGAGCCTGGTAGAACGGGAGGGGGCTCTTAGTTTGAAGAGTGACAGCAGGTGGTCCGAACGGTAATGGCCATTTAAAATTGAATGTAGGAACGACAGGTCACTCACCTGGCGTGTCGTGCTGAGGGGAGGGATGTTTACCTGCTGAGTGGTGAATTGTCTAAACCTTGGCATTCTGTTCCTTACAATGGCAGCAAAGAAGGATTGAATTCTGTTAAATGTTGCTATGTTTGACGGGCAAGAAGTGGTCCAAATGGGAAAGCAGTAGTTCGCAATGGGCTGGATTATTGAGAGGTAATAGAGGCGAAGAGCTGCGGGATTTGATATTTCTGTGAAGCGGTAGAGTACGGTATGCCAAGGAATTTCATGGCTTTGGATAAAGAATGTTGTATGTGTTCTTTAAATCTTAGCTGGCTGTCGAATATGACCCCGAGATCTCGCGGATGCGCAACTGCGGTAATGGGCCTGTCTAGTAAGGAATATGTTGTAGGTACTGGGGAATTGCGTAGGGTAATTGTTAAAAAGCTGCATTTATCTGGGTTTGGTTTCAACTTCCATGTGCGGCACCAGTCGGACAGAGCGTTAAGTGACGACTGAAGTAGTGCGGCGTCGGCAGGTGTCGTAATTTCCTTGAAAATCTTGCAGTCATCTGCGAAGAGTAGGGTATACAAAGTAGTATTGTAACCCTCTGGTGGTTTAATGGTACTTTGATTCACGGCCGATGAAGTCGGATGAAGGTACCAGCTTAAAAAATCTCCACGAGGTAGCTTAGGTCATACGATAATAATAATAATAATAATAATAATAATAATAATAATAATAATAACAATTTCTATACCGTTTATATTTCACATTTTGTGGGTTCGGGGACGAAGTGAGGTAAATTTCTATGTGGGAGTGGTTTTTATGGCTGGATGACCCTTCTGACGCCATCCTCATCACAGAGCTGGATGGGAAACGAAATGACAATAGGGCAAGGGTTTGGAAGAAAGTGACCAAGGCCTATCATGAAGTACCGTCTCGAAAACCATTTCATGGAGGCTGACTGTGGGATTTGTCTTCCACGTTAATGTACGCACCCCTCCAGATCACTGATAATATATAATAATAATAATAATAATAATTTAATTTAATTTATTTATTAAATACTATTTATGTTACATTATTGTGATATGTCTCACGAATCTGATGACAGTACAGATTATCTGTGAGACATATTAATTATTATTTACAACATATATATAGATTATATTTCAGTACAAGAGTGCATGCATTTTTTTTGTAATATTAATGATGAAATATTAATGTAAATAATTAAAGATACAAAAACTTACACTATGGTAGTTATATTAATAAATTTATCTTATGAGTTAATGTTTGGTTAAGTAATATTTTTTAATGCGACTTATAGCTAGTTGTTTGCTGTTAATGTTTGTCAGTCCAGGTGGTAGTTCATTAAGTAGTGATGGTATAATATAATTTAGTCTCTTCAAACCATAGCTATTTATACATAAAGGTTTAACATGTTTAGTACTTGTTATGGCTCTTGTTTGTATGTTGTGAGAGACCTTATGCCTGAATCTAGGATCATGGTAGTAGAGATTCAGTATAGTAATTTGAAACAACTCTTTAATATTAAAATAAGGGATATCAGTGAAGTATTTAAAGAACCTGTTTTGGCTATCTTGAAGATTATTAATTAAAGTTGTGTTTTGATTTCCCCAAGCTGCTATAGCATATCTTAATTTGCTTTCAATCAGAGCACTGTAAATTGTTTTGTAAGTTTTCCTATCTACATAAAATCGGAGATTGTAGAAGGTGTAGAGGTTTGCTCTTAGGTTTTTTATTATGTTTAGTCTACTGTGTGTGTGTTCATTTTAAAGTGTTCATCAAGGGTAATTCCTAGGTATTTTTGTGTCGAAGTACTATTTATGAAGGTGTTACATTTGCAACCTGCCAGGATGTTTTGGTGTATGCATGATAAGCTGTGGTGCGTTAGTTTGTATTTTTCTTGTGTGAAGTGATCAACGCTGATGTGCATTATTTTAATTTTTGGTTGTATTTATATACAAATTATTGTCATGACACCATCTTGTGATGTTATTGAAGTCTTCTTGAAGTCTATCAAAAGCTGTTTTAGAGTCTTTATGTATGGTATATATAGTGGTGTCATCAGCATAAATAAATATTTTACTGTGTTTAATGGCTTCATTCATGTCATTTACGAACAGGTTATATAGTGTAGGTGAGATAATGCTGCCTTGAGGGATACCTTGTGTTCCTTCTACTGCGTCACTGATAGTGTTATTGACCATAACTGCCATTTCCCTGTTTTTCAGATAGCTTTCAAATAGTTTGTAAGTCGTGCCTCTTATTCCAATATCGTGTAATTTTGCAAGTAGTTTATTGTGATTTATTGTGTCAAATGCTTTAGAAAAGTCAAGAAAAAGTACCATTATGTGATTGTTCTTATTTAAGGCATTATTTATTACATTGGCAAATTCAGCCAGGAGTAGTTCAGTACTTTTCCCCTTCCTAAAACCGTATAGGTGTCCCTTTAAAATATCATATTTATTTAGGAAATTCTTCAATCTCTTATCCAAGCATTTTTCCATTATTTTGTGGAGGATTGATAAAATGCATATTGGTCTGTAGTTGCCAAAGTCTAAGTGATCGCCATTCTTATATATTGGTTTAATAATTGTGTATTTCAGATATTTTGGTATTATGCCTGATTCGAATATCTTGTTTATGAGATGTGTTATGATTGGTATAGTTTTTTTGGATGTTGCCTTTATGTCTTTCAAGCGTATATTGTCTACCCCAGGCGATTTGTCTGTTTTTAATTCCTTAATTATGTTTTCTATTTCATATTCATCAGTTTCAAGTAATGTAAAGGAATTCATTAATGTGTTTCTATTTGATTGGCATATGTTGATACTACAGTTATGAGCTAGGCTGTTTATTTTTTCACTAAAGGTATTGATGAATTTATTGACTATCACTTCGTTAGTATAATGTAATATTAAATGTTTGTTTATGACTTCATTGACAGTTTGTGTTTTCCGACCTGTTATATCATTAATGACTTTCCACATTCCTTTATTATCGTTTTTGGAGCTATTTATCTTATTTTTATAATATTGATGTTTTGTTTTGTTTATTAGCTTATTTAATTTGTTTCTGAAAGCTTTGTATTAATTTTTTATTGTAATATTATCCTTGTTTCTGAGCATTGTTTTGTAAAGTCTGTCTCTTTCCTTACATTGTATTTTTAGGTCATAAGTGAACCATTGTTTGCTTTTTCTGTGTTTACGAGTTGTTATGTAAGATGCTTTTTGGTAGATTTCCTTAAATTTGGTTGTTATATTGTTATATATGTCATTAGGATTTTTTAATTCAAGGCAATCTGTCCAGTCTGTGTTGTTAAGGCTTGTGTGTATTATAGTATCGTTCATTAGCGTAATGTACGATTCATTATCTTGCAATTGTGTCTTATCATTTTTTGGCCAAATACCTGCATATGTTATGTAGTGGTCAGAGATATCTGATTGTATGACTGCAGAAGTATATTGATCTAGTCTGCTACGATAGTATATGTGATCAATACATGATCTCGAGTCTAAATTTGGATCATAACGAGTACATTGAGTGATAAGTGGTAGGAAACCATGAGTTGCCATAATATTTGTATATTTGATAGCTGATAGACTGATGTCATTAGATAAAGTATCAATGTTGATATCTCCTAAAATGGCGTATTCGCTGTACTTACTAGTGTGTTGTGTTATATGTGTCTCCAGTTCATCAAGAAAGTCATTTATGTTAGTGCTAGGTGGTCTGTAAATGCATGTTAATCCAATATTTTTGTTCATGTGAAGTATTTCTATTACCATTGATTCATGAGTATTGGAAATGTATGAATTGTGTGTTCTAATAGCCATGTTGTTCTTTACATATATGGCTATGCCTCCTCCTTTACGATTTGTTCTATTACAAAATACAACATTAAAATTATCCAAAGTAAATAGGTAATTATTAGATTCAATTATGTTAATTTCTGTTAAGCAAATAATATCCAGATCATTAATTTTCTTGCCTAAGGTTATGGTTAAATAATCCCAGTTTTTTGATATAGATTGAATATTTAGAGAGAGGATATTGATTTCAGCATTATTTCTAGTCTTATTACCATTTTCGATGAAATCGGGTATATTGAGAAATGTGAGTTCATTTTGTATTCCAGAAACATTTATATTGCTGTCCCAACTGTTCATAATATCAATTAATATAATAATTCAATAATAATTCTTTCTTTTTGGCGGGGGGTGGGGGTTACCTAATTTTGTTAATGTCTTCCTCACGGGAGATTCTCAATATAAAAGATTCGTCGTTTTTTCGCGCTAGTATTTTGCCGTTTTTAACCCAAATGAATTTCCAGTTATTTTCTCTGGCCTGATTTTTAGTTTTCCATAGTAGCTCCCTGTAGAATGACGTTAGACTTTCGTTAATGAAAAACCTAGATTTAGTGTTCCCATGAGTGAGGAAATTTTGTCCTTTTCTTTTCTGTAAAAATTCATTCTTTTTGGATATGGAGTTGAATTTTACTACTATTGGGGGGATTTTGTTCTTTCTTTGCAGTGGGGGCCTGTAAACTTCCTCTACATCAAACATGTTTAGATCTACTTCTAGAGTCTCAGCAATTTTGTGGACGATTTCATCCAGGCATTCATCTTTCGCGCGTGGCACTTCACATATTTCAATGTATTGTTGCCTACCGTTCTGTTCCATTGTGTGCACTTTCTCGTTTAGATTTGATATTATTTTGTTTTGTAATAATAATAATGTCATTTTGAAAATTTTGAATGGAAGAGGAGCATATTTTATTAAAAGTATTTTGTATTTTGCATTGTATTTTAAAATACTATTTAGTATTTTGTATTTTCATGAATTTTATAAGTGTATTTTGTATCTAAAATATTTTTTGTGGGTATTCTGTATTTTGTATCGAACATACATTTTATGAGTATTTTGCCCAACTCTGTCCGTACCCGACTCGGTTGAGATGGTTCCCCCCAATCCCAGCTCCTAGTACAGTAGTTAAGTTAGATACTGTAAGTAGCCGCGAGTTGCATCACTCCTCAGGTATTACCCAGCCGTGCCGACCCGCCACGTGAGCGAAGCAGCATTGGCATGGAGTGGGAGAACATAGCGGCGAGTTATAAATGCTGTGTAGCACTAGCTGATCGTCACATTCTGATTCTAGTGCGGCGACAACGCGCAGTGCTTCATTGCCTTCCTTCCTTCCAGTAAGTAACATAGCAATAACTTGGCGTATTGTGGTGTGCATGCCGGTACTCTCCCTTCTTGTTTCTTCTATTGAGAGGTGGGTGGCTATTTTGATCTTGATCGTGCTTCCAGGTTCAGTAGATAACATTACTGAGGTTTATTTGAAATGCCTTAGCATGTTCGTATTGCTATATAATACGTATATGTATATTTGCACGTATAGTATAGCAACACAATCACTGCTGAACATTCTCTTCACATAAGATAGCGGGATTGTATCCCGGCGCAGTCAGCTGGCATTTGAGGGTGCGCAAATGCGAGTGAGCCGTGTCAGTAGATTTACTGGCACGTTAAAGATCCCCTTTGGGGGAAAATTCCGGCTCCCCGGCGTTTCTAAAAGCCTCAGTAATTAACAGGGACATACAACCAATAACATTAGTATTATTATTACCTCTTCACATACTTTGCGCCATAAGTTCCAAATAATTAGAAATAAATGTTTTGAGCACAACAAAATTATTCTTATCCCAGTGACTTGGGGAATGTTCGCACTAATACCATGAGAATACCAGAGTACCGTATTGTATAATGGCCACTAGCTTGCCAATAAAACAACAATCTAATTCATGGTTACTAGTTTGGAAATTAGTCCAAATCCCCGATACTTGCTGATAATTATATACATTTGAATCTCACACCAAAATACCACTTGTGGTACCACCATATTCATATATTACAACTGATACAATTGGTGACTAATAAAACCGGAGATTTAGTGGAAAATGTAACACATTGACTGTTACGACGCATACATTCAAAAAAGGAGTTATTGTTGAAACACAGCTACCATAAACAAAAGAAAAGAAACTGTTCGGAACCAAAAGAAATGGGAATTGTATTATGCTTTCAATGTTGTATACATAAAAAGAATAAGAGCATACTTAAGCATACCCGTTGTTTACAAAATACTGTATGCTCTGGTTTTTCCGGCAAGTAAAACGAGAGAACTTTTGTCATCATAAACTATTTTGTCAGTAGCTTAAAATATTAATGCTTGAGTACAGTAAAACGCAATATTACACTCCAAAATTACACTTCGGGGGTTTTGTCGTAATTACCAGATGTTGAACCTCCTTTCAGAACAATATGTAGATGACCACTGCATATGATCATCACATATTGACCCGACCAAACCCCTAATGAAACAACTACATAACAGATTGAGTGACTCTACAAACAACCTTGGCTGCAGGGATTTTATAATTTGAAGCTGACTATAATATTCTAGTATTAAGAAACTAGGATTGCAAATAAAATGAATTTGTAATGCATAAAATGTATTTGGTAATAACTGCATGTTGCAGAATTTCAATAACTTATCGGTTAGTGAAGTGCGAGTATGAATATTTTTCTCTGCATACATATCTATTCGTTTTTTGCTTTTATTGTGAATGTAAAACATAACTCCAATTTAAAATATCGTGATGACTCACTGTGTTAAACTGGCATGTTTTTGTGTCCCTCAAAGTTTCGCCAACTTTATAAAATAGCTTACTTCGCTAAGTTCAGTATCTCTGCCCTCGTTAACGTGGCTATGAATGATTTCATCAACAGACCGACAATTTCGGTGCGGGTCGAGATAATGGAAGTCGTGGTGCAATCAGTGCCATCAGGCCCAGGTACTTCTGTAACCATGTGCTATCTTAACTACAGTTGATTGAGGCTATAACTGGGAAAGTGTTCTGGAGTTACACATAAGTTACCATGGAAGTGAAAAGTCCCAGATACACCATTCTCAAAATGGCTGGGGCCCGGGATCGAACCACAGATCTTAGCCTTCCTAGTTCTGGTATGGCGAGTGCTTTGACAAGCACGCCCATGGAGGTCTATAAGATGTAGCCTACATATATACTTTAAATTGAAAATCGCCAGGCACCCGTAGCTAGTGGTTGACAAACTCTAAGTTGCTGTAAAGGGAAATCCAGTTTGCGCTGAAGAGTTACGTGTACCCATTTAACTGTCTTTCCTCACTCAATTGCCTCCCTCAATGTCTCTCTTTCTCTAATCCGGAGAACCTCTATCGTGCAGATATCTCAAAAGTACCATCAACATAGACGAAAATAATAATAATATTAATAATAATATTAATAATAATAATACGGATTTAACACACATCTCAACTAATATCGCTTTAGAGACATTGGAGTGTCGGAATTTCGCCCTGGAGGGGATCTGTAACGTGTTCGTCTCTCGCAAGCAAGCACCCTTAAATGCCAACCGACAGTGTTGGGATTCAATCTTGCAACCTCGGGCGCCACACAATCGACCACTCGGCTCCTGGACAACACGTACAAATTGTTCAGACTGGTCACAGATGTGGACCGCATTATGATTTGGCAGCAATTAACAAGTTCTCTGATGGTGCCAGGACCAAGGAGTGGATTTCTATCATTAGGGAATTGTTGTTGTTAATTATTCGTCTTAAAGGCTTGGGACATCTCGATCATCAGCCCCGTGTACTGGGAGAGGGCCTTGTCTGATAACCGGTGCTTATGTGGTGACTGTAGTAGTGAGTGCAACTGTAATTATTAGGGTCGGGAATGGGTTAAGTGCCCTGGGACTTGAAATAAGGTACTATCCCGGCATTTTCCTGGAGGAAATATGGAAAAATCCGAGGGGGGGGGGGCGACACTCAGGATAGCTGCTGTCAGCGCAGGGATTCGAACCTGCAATCTCCAGACTTGCTACAGCTGCCCATCGCGGTCAAGGTGAGCGATTTAACGTGCACGGCTACGCCGCAAAGCATCAGGAAATTCAAACATTGGTAGAACATTCAGACAGTTGTTTACAAAGACTGGGTACCTATGTTGAAAGATAGTGTGGGTGAATTTGAGTCATTTTGCATTGTACTGAGTTGAATGACCTGCCATGATTTTACTTTTTGAATGCACCTCGTAGTATTGTACGAATCTAATGTATCCTTGACTTTACGCCCACTGAAAATTTCAGGAAAAAATTACACTGCAGTGCCTTACAGAGAAGTTAAGAGGGTTGCCTCGCAGTGCTACCTTGCGGCGCGACGTAAAACTCACCCTTGTTCAGGGGTCACTACCCGCCCAACACAGAAGTTAAGAGGGTTGCTAGTTAACGTTATACACGGCGTAATACCTATCCTCACGTCGAAATAATATTCACCGTTAAATAAATGTCTTTACTGACAGAGAAATATTTATTTGAGTGGCTACGAGTAGTTTCAACAATCTTGAACCCCCTATTTAAATAATAGTAAATATGTATATATTAGTCACTGAAGGAAATTCAAATCACTCGATCTATTGACAAAATCACTAAATCCAGCAGTCAAGCCTATCAAATTCTCACCGGGCGAAAAATGAGTCTGCCCCTTGAAAGAGCTTTGTTGTTAGTTAATTCATTTAGGGACTTTGCCGCAACGTAGTTATTTAGCCCCGTGTACTTGGGTGTGTGAATGTAGATTTTTCTCATAACCTGTGTTATTGTGTTATCTGTAGTTATAGTTGTAGTAGTATTAGTAGTGTGTGTATTTGTAATGCATGTGAGGATTAGTAAGGAGGCGGTCGTGACCTTACGTTAGGAACCATCCCGGCATTTGCCTGGAGTAGAAGTGCGAAACCACAGAAAACCATTTCCAGGATGGCTGAGATCGGAATCGAATCCCTCTTCTCAGTTTTGCGTCACGGGGCTGAGTGGACCCCGTTCCAGGCCTCAGACCAGAATTAAGTTTTCTTGGCAGAGCCGGGAATCGAACCCGAGCCTCCGCGGTTACAGCTAAGAAAACTAGCCACTACGCAACATGATGAGCATATTGGTTATTTTGGAGCGCTGTAGATAATGTTGCACTTGTAGCAGGCGGTCATGTGTTCTTCACCGCTGACATATTACCACGGCAATGAAGTTGTGTGTATATGTGTATGTGTGCGTGTCGATCTTGAATGGCCAAGGTAACATCGAAAGTGGACAATAGCTCACTAGAGGTGTGTAGTGTGTCACTGTTCACGTCACTGTCAACCTGAACCAGGATATTTATTTCAACATCACCATTATCTTCGTAATTAATATGCTTTCTTTCTGCGGTCACTAGTTTGACGAAAACACAGACACCTTGTCAAACCTTAACCAGCCTACTAAATCACCCGATCTTAATACCATAGAAAATATGTGGGACTATTTGTAACAATGGATTATATGAACTTAAAGATTTGATATATGTCTCATTCCAGTAAGAAATAGTTTTCAAACATGCAGCGGGAAAATTTGGGCAAAGAATTTAAATAGATGTGACGTTCTCAGAGTAAAACGTACATACGAGAACACATTGAACCGCATACATTAAAGTGAAGTTTCTTGCATATGTTAAGCGGGGTGATTTTTGGCATGATTGACGAGTCTCGCGCAGCGTGCTGAGCGGCATCAAACCGAGCCATGTGTTGCGATTTTCCGTCTGTGTCAGCCGTTTCAAATGCACCAGTCAGTGACTACTGGCATTGTTTAGTCTGAAGGAGGGATTTGTTTGTGTTGACTGTTGTGTGGGAGATATTGAGTAGTTTTTAACTAGATAAAGCCAGGAACGCTTACAGTTTTGTGGACGTTTGTAAAATTAGTATTAGAACGGACTTGGGGCGATTTATTTTAAAATATCTTGGCAAGCAGCGCTGGATACATTGGGAGATGAAAGGACCTATCCACCCTATTGCATTTAACTTATCTAATGTATGTTTAGCACTGCTAAACCAGCCTTCGCACTAATAACTCAACAGACAGACTCGATAAGCATACGAAGGACCTTATGTGAGAGTCAGAGTTATACCTCAAACCCGAATCTTCCGTCCGTTTCATAAATGAAGAGACATTTTCACATCGGTGTAGAGGGCCAAATATGTTCACTGTTGAGGTGTAAGTTTGAAATGATACTGTAGGTTTCTATAACTGATAGGGTGATAGCAAGTATGTCTCTATCCATTTAAGGGTGCCTAGATGTGAGATACCCATGTCGGTAGATTTAATGGCTTGCTGATTCTAGGGTGAATTTCCTGAACGTCAGCGTCTCTAAAACCAGATTACTACTACTCTCGTCAACATCAAGAATGTTAGTTAAAGTAATCAACGATTCGCAAGAGTAAATGAACATGCAACGGTAAAATCGAGATGCCGCAGCGACCAAGCTACTTGCCTCCCACCATGGCAGGCTGGGTTCACTTCTCGGTTAATGCACAGGGATTTTCGAGGGATTTCTATACTGTTTTGTTATTAACAGTTACTATTCAAATGTCTTATTTATTTGGTGAGCTTTTGTAGTTGTTTAGTTAGATAAAACACTTAAACAAATACTTACAGTAAATGTAACTAAATTGTCAGTGTGGTTTTGTAGACTTCGCTGATTTGCAACTGTTCCTGTACTGGTGTCCACATAACTGCACCTCTCACTGTGCAATCACTTCAATAGCTCGCAGCGATACAAGTTAACGATTCAAGAAGGTTGCACACTTATACACATAAAAAGTACGAACATAAATGCAACAGTTTGGAAGTGTAATTGACTCACGGAATAAAAAATAGATATAACTGGTTTAAAGTATCTAACTCGTAACAAAGTTTAACTAAAAAGTACTGTAGTTTAATCATTGTAATCACTGTTGTACATAAGTGTTATACACATAACCACCGAACCTAAATTGAGCCTAAGTGAGCAGGATCTGATTATGTTCACTTGATGAACGAAACTAATCACCCAATATAGTTCCCATTTATGTGAGAAGTGTTTCATTAAGTGTATAAATAATTCAGTTAATTCAGTTCAGGTACCAGGAAATTAATAGTAATTCCCCGCCCAATGTAGATTGGGTGCACTCCTGTTGATCGACTGGAAAGCTTCCAATGATAGAAAAAAAAACACTGAAAACTAGCTTCTAATATTTCAATTATGAACGTAGCTTAAAACTACTTCCTTGCCAACGTTAAGATATTCATGAAAGTCACGCACTACTTTCAAATTTGGCTACATATGTATTTATGTTTTACTCTATAGTAATTAATTACACGTTTCAATTACCATGAAAGAGCTTTGAGGACAATTATTAAGAGATGATAACCATATTATTATTTCTACGGAGTTAAAAGGAAGAAAGTTTTTCAGGTTTACGTGACTGTTAATATCGCGGTCATAAGCCAAGGGACGACCGACCACCAGACAATATATTTCTCCGCGAAAATTCCACATGTGCATTAACCGGGATTCAAATCCGATCTACCTTGGTGAGAGGCAAGCAGCTTGACCACTATGCCAACACGCCCCCTTCACTGAGTTATTTGCAGTTTATTGAAATAACCTAAATCTTAATATTTCCCGGAGAACTCGAGCTGTTATATTCTCATGTCCACTACATTTTCTGCTTACAGCATAAACATACGTGCATCATGAATACGGAAGAGTTTCGAGTAAAAGGGAAAGAGATGGTGGACTATATCTGTAATTACATGGATAGTCTGGGCTCACAACGAGTCACACCTCAAGTCGAGCCAGGCTACTTGAGGAAACTGCTACCATCTGAAGCACCCGAGCATCCTGAAGACTGGGATACCATCATGAAGGATGTGGACACTACTATCATGCCAGGAGTAAGTGATACTATTCAGTATTACGTATAATAAACTAACGTATACCAACTATTAAGAGTCATACTATATAGCAGTGTCTTCTGTGTTTCAGGTAACCCACTGGCAACACCCAAGATTCCATGCTTACTTTCCTTCTGGGAATTCATATCCATCAATTCTAGGAGACATGCTTTCAGATGCGATTGGTTGCATCGGTTTTTCATGGGTCAGTTGATATCTCTCTATATACACCGTACCTTATACAGTGGTTTAGAATAGTGTTAATTTGCTCTCCGAATTATCGTAAATTAATGAGCGTGTACTGTATCTTGTCTACAGGCTGCAAGTCCAGTATGCTCCGAGTTGGAAACCATTGTCCTGGATTGGTTTGGTAAGTAAATGCTTGTGTATCATGCACTGTTGTAGGTTTATTTAGTAGCTTTGAGACATATTGGTCATGCAGCACAGCATACTTGGGTATGTAAGGAATTTGTCTGATAACCTGTGTTATTGTGATGGATTTATCAGTGTGTGTATTGTAATTGGGGCTAGGATTGGGTAAGAGGCAACCGTCGCCGTAAGTTAGGTACCAACCCGGCATTTGCCTGCAGTAGAAGTGGGAAACCACGGAAAACCACTTCTAGGATGTCTGAAGTGGGAATCGAACCCTCCTCTTCACTATTTTGCCTCACGAGGCTGAGTATCCCGTTCCAACCCTCGGACCAGAATTAAATTTCTTCACAGAGCCGGGAATCATACCCGGGCCTCAGGGATGACAGCCAAGAATGCTAGCCACTAGGCGGTCTGAATAAACACTGAATCCATGTTTGGAGTATTCAAGTTAAACGATCAAGGGATGTCACTTCAAATACTATAAAAGTAAATGGAATCAAATCATACAGTATTTCCTTTTTAACAAATAGTTCTGTAGAGAACTAAGTAGCCTATTTTAATATATTTTACTGGTCTTTTCAATTTCAATCTTATCCTGTCAATTAAAGAGATTTTCCGTGTAATGCAATAAATTCCTACGTTGTGATGAAGTACAGGGCAACAATTTCAAACTCAAAACTCAATATAAAAACATTGTATTCAGTTTATGCAATAAACAAAAATAATATTTTAAGATAGAAAAATTGAGGCGTTCAAATTCAAATCCAGACATTTCCACTTGAGAAAATGTTTCAGGAAACATAAAATAGAGATGAATTTCAGCACAGAGATTCTATCCCTGTAAAAAGATCATTTCCGTAAAAAGGTGGAAATGTCAGGGATTGAATTTGAACACCTCAATTATCTAACTATGATACTAGCGTTTGCCCTGTCTTAAATTAAAAATGTCATCGTTGCTCATAATTACTCACATTAACACACCTTCAGCACTGGAAAATATTTGTCCAAATTCACACGATGAGGCGTTAACTTGAACAAATGAATACAACACTAAATAAGAATATTTCGTTCACAGAACTGGTTTATCAATTTTCCCAAAGACTGGTTCAATGGAACATCAGTAAGATATGTTCACAGACCTGGTATCAACTTTCCCAAATACTGGTTCAATGGCACATCAGTAAGATATGTACACAGAACTGGCTTATCAACTTCCCCAAAGACTGGTTCAATGGAACATCAGTCAGATAAGTTCACAGAACTGATTCATCGACTTTCCCAAGGACTGGTCCAATGGAACATCAGTAAGATATGTTCAAAGAACTGGTTTATCAACTTTCCCAAAGACTGGTTCAATGGAACATCAGTCAGATAAGTTCACAGAACTGATTCATCGACTTTCCCAAGGACTGGTCCAATGGAACATCAGTAAGATATGTTCAAAGAACTGGTTTATCAACTTTCCCAAAGGCTGGTTCAATGGAACATCAGTAAGATATGTTCAAAGAACTGGTTTATCAACTTTCCCAAAGACTGGTTCAATGGAACATCAGTAAGATATGTGCACAGAACTGGTTTATCAACTTTCCCAAAGGCCGGTTGAATGGAACATCAGTAAGATATGTTCACAGAACTGGTTTATCAACTTTCCCAAAGGCTGGTTCAATGGAACATCAGTAAGATATGTTCACAGAACTGGTTTATCAACTTTCCCAAAGGCTGGTTCAATGGAACATCAGTAAGATATGTTCCTTTTCAGAAATAAACATGCACATACAGTACAGTATTCTAAATAAACGATAACTACACTAGAAAGTTGGGACAGATTACCTCGATGTTCCACCCTTTTAAAACACTCATTACCACCATCTCTACAATTAAAAAAATACGTACTTGAATATAAGGTATACCTTTCAGTATCGGTTAGTTTTGACTACTTCCGTAGAGATGGCACCCTTCTGTAACAAATCACAGGAGTAAGTGAAGTCATATGTGCGGCTTCAATACAAAAAGCAAGCTAGATATATCAGTGCCAGTAGATAAATATTATTATGGTCATTCATTGCATGAAGCTTCGTTTTGATCGCTTGAATAGGATACGAGAAATAAGGAAGTTTTCAAAATTTCGCACACCTGCCATCTTTAATTTTTGAAAACAATTGTACAAAATCAGCTGCTTTCCTGATTAGGTCACATTTATTTGACCCATACTGGAGGACTCTAGGTCTGTAATAAACACCCTACAACAGAATGAGCGCATCATATGCAACTCAATTGCCAGTAAAATGGTTTCACTCTGAGGCTGCAGCCAATGAACATAGAATGTCGGGGCAGATGAACTCACTGTTACGCCCCTTAAAGCAACAATAACTAAGTAATTAACATAGAATGTCAGCTTAAGTACGTGAATTTCTCCAGTCTCTAGTGATATAGCAACAAGTCCCCCTCTCTCATAATGATGGGATGAATTGGATAACCTGTAACTTTTGCATTGTTTGAAATGTAATTACATGAGGACATGTCTTAATTTCAGGTAAAGCAATTGGACTTCCAGAAGATTTCTTGGCATCATCAAAAGGGAGTAAAGGAGGTGGAGTTATTCAGGTGAGGCACTGTGATAGGCATTTGTTTTGGATGTGTCACATATCCCACGTGATCAAACTAGGTAGGGTACTAGACCAACATTTACCCTACTAACATTATATGTTGCCAATTGTGGTGCAACCACTTACCTATCTTCCCCTACATTCACACATGTAAAGTTTAATTTGGGTACAAAACTCCCTGCTGGAATGCTATTTTATTTCTCAATGAGTGTAGAAAGACACTTCATTATAATCATAATTCACATGGAGTAATTTTCCTCCTCATCTATCATAATATGTTTCTTTCTTTAATACTCGTAAATTTCCAGTTACTGGGTGATGTTCCCAATACTGGCCTTTGCCTGACTATGTCAAACAAGTGAAGATCTGAGAGAATAATAGCATTTTTACAGCTATTTCTGTTTAAGGTTTATGACTCAGCACCTTTTGACAATTTTGTTTCTTGTATTTCGTAAGGAATTTTCAGACCTTACGCTGAGTCAAAATCTTTAGTTTATAACACCCATAACTTTCAGACTGTATGTATAAAAGATTGTCTTTTGTCTATAGTACCGGTGGTAGTGTTTGTTGTTTTGAGGCATAACATTTAGGTCATCTGCCCCTAATTTGTTGTTTATTATAGTTTGCTACCAGTACTGGTGATTGTAGTTTTACGAGGCATAACATCTAGGTCATCTGTCCCTAATTTGTTAAAACTTAATTATATCAAATACAGTTTAAAAAAAAACTCATAACACCAGTTGCAATGCATCTGTTATGCCTCCCAACCTGTGGATGAAGGGGTTAAAATTATGATACTTGCACATTACATCTTTATCTTCAAACATTCATTATCTTCATGTCTAGAGTTAGGTCAACTTTAAAAAATTCCATTTGATTTCACTATGCAGCTCCAAAAAACACCAAAAAGAAATCCCTATATTGGGTAATCTCTTCAATCATGAACTAATTTTAAACTTTAAAATCCAGTAAGACAGTTACAGCGCCATGGACCATTAATAAAATTATCAAACAACACGAAACATATTTGTTGCGTCAATTAACAATATTATCAATAACAATAATAATATTTTGGATCAATTATAGTTTATGGTAATTAAGGTAAACATTTCCAATAACTATCATCACCACCTATTTTTCTCGCTCTAATTAGCTTGATTGCAGAATGTTAACACTGACAATAATGTTTCAGTCCTCCGCAAGTGAGTGCATCCTTGTGTCGATGCTTGCTGCACGCACCCAAGCAATAAAGCGCCTCAAAGAAGAACAACCTAATGTGGAAGACAGTGCCTTTCTGCCTAGTCTAGTGGCCTATTGCTCACAGGAAGCACATTCTTGTGTAGAGAAAGCAGCAATGATATGTCTTGTTAAACTCCGTATTTTAGAGCCTGATGAAGAGTGTAGCCTTCGAGGAGCTACTTTAAAAAAGGTAAGATATTATAAAATTATGAAATAGAGTTTAAGAAACAATATAGATTAGCATGTAAACATTATTGATATGCCTAACTTAATACTACAGTGCTCATCATAATGCTTGTTACAATAGAATATTTTCGTAAGAGTAAACTTGACTACAGCATTGCTCAATATACTTCAAAAGAAAGGTTTTCAATTATTGTCCATATGCATTTTTACTTAATTGAGGGATTGAATTGCAATTAATGCAGTATGGAACCTCACTGACTGCAGTAGTCATGCCAGTTAATGCACTAATTTCCAAGAATGTAACAGACAATTTTGTGACTTTAAATTGGAAAAAATATCAAGATAGCCTAAGAGTAGATCATAAATTAAATAACTACCGAGAGGTTAGCAAATCATGTGAATTTTCAATCCAAATTTTAAATATATCTAGCAATATATGGTTAAGTTAGTAATAATGCATAAGAAAGTATAAATGTTCGGTGTATCACTCATTTGAGATATCATCAAGCCCAAGCTTGGATCTATGCATTCTTTAACTCTGGTGTTGCATAAGCTTGCATTGGCATGCTGGTATCCCCTTTCATCAACAAGAACTATGATAAAACCACAGCAGCCCTGCTCAGCGGCAAAGACCAAAAGATCAATTCATATTTATATTTAAGTTTCATCTTAGCTTCGTAGTTGAAAAATGATTTCAGGTTTCATGAGGAGAATTTCATGCAATGTTGAGGAAGTTTGCAGGTGCACTAAGCTTCATTTTGTTCACAATTGGAATTTGGCTTTGTGGTCTGTTTTCTTTTCAAAGTACATTGCTATAATTAAATGATGTTGTTGATTCTATTAGGGGTGTGTGACACCATGGTCATGTAGCCCTGTTTATTTGAGTGTGTGTATAATGTGTATGGTAACCTGTGTCACTGTGATGTCTGTACTAGTGTGTTTATTGTAAATGAGGCAGGATTTGGGTAGGATGTGGCCGTGGCCTTACGTTAGGTACCATCCCGGCATTTGTCTGAATTAGAAGTGGGGAAACCATAGAAAACCACTTTCAGGATGGCTGAGGCAGGAATGGAACTCTCCTTTGTTTTGCCTCACGAGGCTGAGTGTACCTCGTTCCACCCCACAGACCAGAATTAAATTTCTTGGCAGAGCCGGGAAGCATACCTGGGCCTCCACGATGACAGCCAGGAATGATAGCCACTACGCAACAAGGCGGACTGTAATTGAATTAATTCAAGGCTGTGGCCAGCGGTGGATTTAAGTCAAGAGACACCGGGGGGTGTGGGAGAGTATGGAATACCCCAAGCTTAGAGGGGGGACCGGGGGTCCTCCTCTGGAAAAATTTGCAAAATTAGGCCCAAATTAGTGAAGTGATTGTTTTTGTGAAATGTTGAAGTAAAAATAAATCTTAGCGTTCAAAAACACTATGAAACTGTTTTGTAAATTGGGGGGTAAAAGCACCAGTAGTTGACAGTATAAGAATCATTTTGTACAATTTCAACCACATTTGCTCTAATTTCTATAACAGGACCTCTATTTTTGGTGTCCTGTATATTTCATACTTTCTCCTAAAGAATCTCCATAAAAAAATCGACTATGTTTGCTAAGAAAGGAGAAATATAACATTTCTTAGTTCTCTGATTTGAGTCAATAGTTGACACTCCGATTTCTGAAATTTTCAGTGGTTGACAGGGTGATGTATCAGTAGTTGATATGCAAATAATAACTCTGTTCAACTGCAGCTACCGTTCATTTATTACCAAAAATGACAAGTCAACATCCTTAGAGTTTAGGATCAATATCAAAACAAAAATCAAACATCAAAAAAGGATCATTTTACGCAAGCATGATAACAGATCACTCAAAAGGGTACATCAAGTGAATATGAAAATTGATATCTCTTGTTAGTGTCTGAGCCATATACCAATGGGGATGGTAACTTTTCAACAATACGATCCAGACCAAGAACTACAGTCCTTTGCTCGTCCCTCACGTACACATTTCGCAGCCTATTCAAAGGTTTCAAGACAGCTGCATTGAAATGATCTTCATCCAGTATGTTCACTATCTCAAATAGATGCTTACAATACCATTTTGATTTTTTCATCACATGCTGGTTGGGAACTCACACTTTCATTCTTTTTGTTTATATTTGAGAACTCAGCCATTGAAACTTCAGAAGTACCACTACACTCAGAATTTAATGACGTTTCACCAATAGTTTTCTGAACTTCGATGCTGACCTGAGAGGTTTCCATTACACATTGAGATTCCCCGGTTACTTCAGCAGCTTCAACCTCAATTGTTCCAGGGATTTCAATGTTCACGGAATTGCCACAAATTTCTTCTTGAGCCGCTTCGAAGTTGATGTTAGAATGTTCCACTATACTTACGGATTCCAGTGGTACAGCAGTACCTTCAGGCCCAGTGATTCCAGGGATCTCAATACTCCTTGATGCTTCACCATCTATTTCTTGAACTTCTCCCATCATGGCTTTAGGCTGCTTTTTCACAATATTTTCATAGTCTGAAATATCAGAATCAGAATGGCCCAGGCTTACATCATCAAGACTTTCTCCTGAAGGAATCCACTCTTCATCAGAGTCAGAAGATGATACCAACTTCCTTTTCTTCTTTATTGTGATCTTAGCTTGTGGCTTCTTAACCTGCTTTTTCTTTTTGAGCTCTTCTTTCTCCAGCCTTTTCTTCTGCCGCTCCAATGCTTTTGTCTTCTTAATTTCCTCCAATTCTTGCTTTTTCCTTGCTTTGTTCTCATGGTACTCCCTCCATGTTTCAGATAATACAAAGCGTGGTACATTCTCATTTCTTTTAGTTTTCTTTTGAGGTTCTTCTGGCCAGAATAAAACCTTCTTGAAAGGACTTGGAATATTTGAAGAGTTGGCTATTGAGGATCCAACTGGTTTTGTAACACATGGCTGTTGGGTAGTGTCCAGTCCATTACTGCCCAAGGAAAGAAGAGCTGGCTCAGAATTATCGGAGGAAGGATGAGTAGTATTTTCTTCGGGTGCATTTTGTTTCACCATCTCACTGCTCAATGCAAAACTATCTTCAAGATCGTTTTCCCCGCCAAGGTTGGAAATGGCACTAGAATCGGCTTCATTTTCTAAACTTTGTTCACATATATCACCTGGACTGAAGTTACGGCCCAGTTTCTTCCAGATTTCATGCAAGGATTTGTCTTCATTGCCTTCCGCCATTGTTGAGGTGGTTCGAAATAGCTGTAACTTTTCTGGCCCTATGAGGTCTTCAATTACAGAATGAGCAGTTCTCATATGTTGAAGATTATGTTTGTTACGTTGTGTTCTGGAAGAGTCACCATCGCAAGAGCTTTTTTTGTGCTCGAATGGCACAAGTGGATTCCATGGTACCAGTCCACATTTTCTAAATCCGTTCAAAAATATGCTGGATGGTAGCTCATCTAGGGCTTCTTTCAGTAGTGGAGCAAAATGTCTCTTTTTCAAGACAGGGTTGTAGACATTTTTTAACCTCCAGTCATGAACTCTAACTTTCAGCGATCGGAAAACTGATACATCCATAGGCTGTATCAAGTGTGTAGCGTTAGGGCACAAAGCTACCAGTAATATGCCATTTTCGTTGCAGAACCGGCTAGCATGCAGTGTCAAGTGAGATGCATGCCCATCTATGAAAAGAATAACAGGTAGAGGGGTCTTACATTCCACTAACCATGGGTGAAATACATTTGCTAAATATTCCTAGAATAGACCAGCATTCGTCCATCCCGTTTCTGACCTCCCAACACCCCAACCTTGGGGAATACTGGCCGACAAGTCAGCTGGAACTCTTTCATACTTAAAAACAATTGATGGGGGAGATATCACACCAGCGGCATTAGCTGTTAACAAAACAGTTAAACATTCTTTTTCGTCAGGGTTCACTTGGCTGTACACCTGGTTGTCTCCCTTTGTAGCAAGATCCTTGTTTCCTTTAGGGTTCAAGAAAAACGCACTTTCATCTCCATTCAAAACTCTGTTCGGGTCCATCAAAATATCTGTCAGATTGTTTTCCTGAAGATAGGTGTGTACACATGTGTGTACCACTCACTTAAGACTTCTTGTGTGACACAGGCCCTTGACACAGTCAGATTTTCTGCGACTCTGATGGATACTGAGGGGTTTCGCTTTAGGAACGATTTGAACCAAGTCCTACCTGGGCGTCCATCTGTGAACAATGGACTTGTGCGATTCATATTTTTTAATAGTTGCTGAACAATGTCAGCCACTTGATTCCTGGTGACTGGGAAGCCACCTTTAGCAACATGCTTAATCCACGTTACCGAATTTGCTTCATCTTCAGTGGTTAAAACTGTAGCTGGACCCATTTTACGCCCTATAGGGGTCTTGCCTCTTGCCTTGTAAAGCAAGGTTACACGAGGAACACCATGCTGTCTAGCTGCAGTAGCAACTGGGATTCCTCTATTTACATCAGCTAGTGCCCTCTCCATTTGCTCGTGCTCATAATTCAGTAATCTCCTAGGGGGTACCATCTTAATATACCTAAATCAAAGGATAAAACAAACAAAAATAAATAAAAATAATCAAGTGCTAGTAGTTGACAGCCTTGGCATCAGTAGCTGACACCCCCTGTCAACTACTGGATGTGCTTATGCTATCTGTGTGAAATTCAACCAGTTTAGAGGGCATATCTTTAGGAAGCCCGGGTAAAATGTACAAGAAGATCAATTTGACATATGAAATGAGCTAGTGGTTGGCATGCCTGTCAAGCACTGAAAAATCTCTTTTATTCTGATCTAGTAGTTGACACCCTACATAACCTTAGCAGAATCGTAAAATAAGCAATAAAAGGCAAATAATATGTATCTACAATTTCAGTCTAAAATGAGGAAATTCAAAGTTTTAAAGGCGTTCGATATTTTAAGATATATTAAACTTAATATTCACCTGAAGTTCCTTAACAAAAGCGATAAGCATCCAACACAATTTCAGGTCTTACTATGAATGGCAACAATCAAAATGGCCTTTTATTGCCGAGGTTGCCACTTATTTCCCAAGAGAACAAATGAGGGTTTGCACGCGTTCGGAAACAAAACAGTCATGTAAAATGCATGCCTTAATATGTTATAATAAGTGGCCAAGTGTCAACTACTGATACTCTGTCAACTACTGGTGCTTTTACCCAAAATATTTGCGTGATATAGGCATTTTAAGTCAAATATTTATTGTACGGTATTCTATATTATTCTAGTTTTGGAAGTCCTACTATTTACTGTCATAGCCTTTCATACTTATGGTTTAAAACCATTTTTTTTAGAGAGCAGTTAAAAATGTTTAGAATTTTTTCCAACTCAATTTTCGAAATGTTTTCCTCGGAAGCTTAAATATGTTTTTAATGTATGCTAACAGCAATATGAATCAAATTATTTAAAAGTTTCAAATTTAATGTTTAGTGGAAAACTAAGAAATTACATGATTTGTTTCCAGGTTTTGAATACAAGTTAACAAAAAATGTTAAAACTAATATCCAAAATTGTTTTATTATTTGTCCAAGTGGGATCGCCTTCCTCCCCCTTAAATCCACCCCTGGCTGTGACATACTTTAAATGAACAATTAATCATTTCAACTATGAGGAAATTCAATCTTTTTTTTTTATGACCGATGATTGATTTATAAATCAATATTAGGTAATATTTTAGAAGCTGTTTAGAATAGATCAGCAAACATAATATAGCCCTGCCCCCTTATTATTCATGTATTATGGGGCTGAGTATGAGATGAGTTCTCTGCGTGGTGAATATTTCTACGGCCGGAAGCCCTTCCTGATGCTAAACTTATCAGAGGATTATTGAGAGATGAAATGAAATTGAAATGGGCAAGACGTTGGAAGGAAACGCCTGTGGCCTATTCGAAAGTACCATTCCGGCATTTGGTCTATTAGAAGGTTAGAAGGTAGTGTCCCAGAATTTGGTTTTCCAATCCCAGAGAACTCTTCCTATGTAAGATGAAAGTTAACTAATGAATGAATAAGGTTTCTAGACTTACTGTTCCTCAAGGTTTCGCCAGATAGGCTACTCCATACGGTATCGTCAGAGAGTACTCTGTCTCTGGTATTCAGCAATTACTTCTATATATAGCAAAGGCCAGTCGTTCCCTGCTCAGTCTACTACTTTGATCCAAGGGAGCATGCCCATATCTGACCGGTCATCTACACTGTCCTACCTCATCCAGGCCATGCCTTGCTCCCAGCCGGATGCAGTAACCCAAGAAACTGAACCACTGCCAAAAAGCCCAGAAAACGTGTTCATCCATTCTGACATCAGCAGTGAAAGCCTTAACTATAGCAATACTGTAGTTAACTACAATATATTTAACTGTAACTTATCATAAAGTTAAAACCATTGTATTTTGCATGTTGCAGGCTATGGAGGAGGACGAGGCTATGGGATTGGTGCCATTCTTCGTATCTTGCACCCTGGGCACAACTGCCAGTTGCTCTTTTGACAATCTTGTTGAGTTAGGACCTGTTTGTCGTCAGTACCCAACGGTATGGATGCATGTTGATGGAGCATATGCAGGCAATGCATTCATATGTCCTGAACTAAAACATCTCCTGACAGGAATTCATTTTGCCGATTCATTTAATACCAATCCCAACAAATGGCTACTAGTGAATTTTGACTGCTCGACATTGTGGGTGCGAGATCGAATCCGCCTTACTTCTGCACTTGTGGTGGATCCTCTGTATCTTCAGCACATGCATTCGGATGATGCTATCGACTACCGCCATTGGGGAATACCACTCAGCCGCCGCTTTCGTGCTCTCAAGCTTTGGTTTGTTATACGTCGTTATGGGCTTCAAGGTCTCCAAGAATATATCAGGAACCATATACGTCTGGCCAAGGCATTTGAAGCTCTGGTGAGGAAAGACAGAAGATTTGAAGTCATCAACGATGTACAGGTAAGAAAACCCCTGAATTGATGTAATAGTTATTCACTCGACAGGAGAATCTGATATTGACATTTGTTACTAACATGATGCGAAAGAGGAAGTAATTCTTAGCAAATTAGTAACAAACATTATGTTAAAACTTGATAAGTTCTTCAGATAAGTTTGTTGTCTATTTCACAATCCAAACATGTATGCATAACCTCTAAAAGCAAACAAACAGATTAATTTTTATATTGAAACAGAAGCTCTTTTTCCACACAAGTAATTTCGAGGTCACACATCAATAGTAAAACTCACGCTCTATAATTTTATAATCCTCGTTCTCAGGTATACATTTTTGTTGCACATAAAATACACTGCAAAAGTGATAAAATCAGCCACTTACAATGACACTAATTTTATTTTTCAGTTATATATTGTTGTAAACAGGAATGGATTATGAACAATCCCTTGTTAACTTGATAAATGGAGCCAAACAATGAACTATTACCATATCACAGCTCCATGAAAGAGAACGAACTGCAGAACAAAGAAAGTGGTTTAGTATGGAGTGTGATCTCCTGCGGATCACAGGATCACAGTGACTAATGATAATGCAGATCATTATTATTTGTAAGAAGTCTCCATTTCTGAAGTCCGGAGCATCTCATACCTTGTTCTAGTTCATCCTAAATATGTTTTTGTTGTGGATTTAATTAGGGGCTTCCCAACACCATGGTCATGTAGTCCTGTATACTTGGGTGTGAGTGGAATCTGTCTGATAACTAGTGTCATTGTAATTGCTGTACTAATATCTGTATTAGTGATTGGGGCTAGGATGTGGGTAGGAGTCAGCCGTGGCCTTAATTTAGGCACCATCCCAGTATTTGCCTGGAGTAGAAAACAGAAACAACAGAAAACCACTTCTAGGATGGCTGAGATAGGGTTCGAGCCCAACTCTTCTCAGTTCTGTATGACAAAGCTGAGTGAAATCTGTTCCAGCATTTACAACACAATTAAATTTCTTGGCAAAGCCGGGAATTGAACGTAAACCTCAGATGTGACAGCGAAGATGCTAATCGCTACACCACGAGGTGGAACTAATGTGATTGATCAGATTATGAAAATATAATTTTTTACTACATTCTTATCTCCGTGAAAAACTATATTATCATTGTGAACTGAATATTGTGTAATTTCGTGAACACTACTCAAAAATGTATACAATATTAAAAAAAAAAAAAATAGTTACAAGAAATATTACAAAAAACTGACCTTCAATATAATGCACACAAATACTCTGATTTTCTTCCAAAGGTCTGATGGTTTGGTTCTTTAATAAAATTGTCAGTCTATGGCCATAAGATACTAATTTGTTGATGATGATAATGCCTTAGAAGTTCACGCTGATGCTGGTTAGCTGAAGACATTGTAGACAGGTCCTATGAATTCGATGAACCTTGTGAGATAATATTTTCATACTTCAACTTCACGAATAATTAACAAGATTCACTTATTTAAAATCAATAACACTTCAAATAAGAATACTTCCACACAGCTCTTTAAAGATTTAACCACCGATGAGCTCACGGATAACAATCTTACCTTAAAACATTAGAACCTTGCATACGCGTACTAAACATACATCATGAATGGAGCTTATGTCATCCCTGACTAACAGACTATAAAAAATGGCTGACTGAACTTCTTCCTCTCGTGGAAACTTCCAGATACCTTTCGGCTCGCATAATGACTTTGACACTTTCGAGAATGTAAACAAAAGCGAACACTCTGGAGAGATTCTAAACAAGGAAATACCTTTCCAAGATAAACATAATATGCTGCGAGACCAAAACAGTGCCAACAATACCGGTAACGACTCTTGACTGTTCCCCAACAGACAAAGGATGTAGTTGCACAATACAGACAATGAGTGACCAGTTAGTTACCTAGTTAGCACATCTTCATAATATTCAATACATACAATAAATAATTCATAATACATTGACTAAAGGTGTTAAATTGCAATAATATAAAATATGCTAACAAACAATTAAATAATTATTCCAATTAATATTAGAGTATATATCATATTATGTACAGTACCGTTACAAACTCTATGCAGTGTTATGATACATGATTTTATCTTTAGCACACTCTGACAAGCCAATTATTGATCACATTCTTAGCTTACAACTTCCATTTCCATGTTGTCTTATTTGGATGGGTTACAATATGTAATTAAAACTTTTAAATTTCAATAATGGCTTGGAAATTACATTTTGTATATGCAAGTGTAGGCCTATTTCTGGACTGTGAACGTTTGATTTGTAAATATTCAGTTTCAATGTTTTATCTACGGTAGTTTATTATTCAGAAGAAGAATTAATTTGGAACTCAGAAAATGAACTTCACTCCCTAAATATTGTATATTGTCACTTACCTGTAGACTTCATACTCAGTATGGAATTAATTTAGATGCGGAAGAATGTAAAACTAAAATCCAGCAATTGTTACATTTCTGTTTATATTGAATTATCTCCTAAACTAAAAACCAGGAAGTGGTCCCTTTTAACATGCACACAAATGTGGGCAATAAGATCCTAGCTCTGTCTCTGTGTTCACGACATTCATTGCTCACTGTGTTACCATCAAAACTTTCATTCTTCTTTTGCAGTTGGGGTTGGTGTGTTTCCGTTTGAAGGGTACAGACAGACTGAACCAAGATCTTCTCGCATTGATCAATGGCTCTGGTAAACTACATATGATACCCGCACTTGTGAATGGAAAATACATAATACGCTTCTGTGTGGTTGCTGAACATGCCTGTGAAGCTGACATCGGTAAGTAGCATTCAAATTCTTCTGTAATTACTTTGAAATTCAGTTTGAGTCCCACAGATAGTCTCTTGTTCAACTTTCATGCTTTCTGTAAGAAGGGGAAGGGGGTTGTTTTATTTTCAACACAATCTGTGCCCAGTCATCGGCTGGTCGAAAACAAATAAAATTTGGTGCCACCAGGTGCGGTTCACAACCACCTTTTGACGCCACCGATGCGCTTACATACAGCACTATGAATGGCATGCTCCCAAGCACAGATTACCCTACTCCCACGTAGCGCAGTGAGTCAACTATTGGCAACTCTAGCTATCTAATACGACATCTAGAGGCGAAAATGAGAAATAGCTCAGGCAGGTCAGCGAAGAACACTTTTATACGTAGGTAAATGGGTGCGCTGAAATATAACGTTATTAGTGAAACTTTATGCGATTTTTAGCTACTCTTTGTAAATACTAAATGCAGAATAAACAAAAATTATTTGTCGCAATTAGGACTGTCATTAAGAAGTCTATCTTTAATATGTCGCATCGAGAAAATACTTAGAGGAAACTCCCTGTCCATCAGCGCTAGCTGGAATGTGCCTCATTAACGGAAGTAAGATGTCCATTTCATATCGCAACTCTACCCACGGTGTAGGAGCTAATTATGCTTTGGGGCATTCATAAAACATACGCCTGCTCTCCGACACACCACCACATGCTTTTTAAATGAAGCAATATTATACGAGTAATATTTAACACCAATTCGGCTTTGGCCCTTAATTAGGGATAATTATACTTGAGGTATTTAGATGTTTCCACCTCACACAATAACACAAGATTATCAGACGCAATTCTCACTTACAAATGCTGGTAGGTCTTCAGTACGGTACTAAAGTCTTGACAAATAATGGCGTTCTTTTGTTTCGAACAATTTTCAAGTTCACTAAATGTAATAGACTCGATAAATTTTGTCAAACGAGGAGAGAAATCTGGTGAAAGGTTTCGTAACTTTCTGCTAAACCAGCGGAATGAGATTTGCGCGCTGTTACTGTTCTCCTTTATTTCATAGTATTAAATATGTGTACCAGTACAGGACATTTAGGGAAAACCAAATGTTGTCTATATAAGCCATTACTCCTAAACAAGGCATGTTATATAATCTTCTGTTGGTTACATTATGTACCGGTACAGCTGTAGGCATGGAATGTTTCCGAACCTAACTGTCATGGCCCTTTTACTAGACACTGGCATCACCATCCTCCACATTTGCATGATGGACACATGGAAGGAGATTGCCCTCGACGAGGAATACGTCACGAAGTTTGTCGAGTCAATGACCACGTTGGCACCAACAACTTGTTCAAGCCAATGGATACTCGACGAGGTATCGTCATGTTTGAAACAGTCCTCCTGAGGACTAATTTATGAGAAGCACAATGCCAGATTTTGCAATGAATATAAACACACACGCATTTGGTTAACTGACACTCACGTGAGCACGGTGTGTATGGAATGTAGCATATTTACGCCTCTACAACAATCCATATTGGAGGCAGCAATAATAAACTACGCGCTCATTGCAGATATTCGAATTGAAGACACAAACAATGTTAGTATAGAGCGCTTACAAATAGAGTAAGAGCGCCATAAAAATAAATAAATGTTGAGACCTGATTTCGAACCTCGGATCACCTGGTTGATAACCAAGCATCTTTCCGCTGCAAACACTCCTACACCACAGAATGATTTACATAGAGCATCATGTACCGATCATGTCTCTCACTTCACACATTTATTTACTTAGTAAGTGTTGTTTTAGGGGGCAGAACAGCGAGGTCATCTGCCCCTCACATTATTTAACCATTTAAGCAGTATCTCGTCCATTGTGTTGTATTCTTTTATGTTATTCTGATATGCAGACAGTTGCATTGTATACTGACAGTCACTTTTCATCAGGAAGGTGTCGTTCAGCAATAAGCGAGTGGCATCAATTTTTATGTTAGCAGTACTGCCTCATCTGAGGGTGATGATACCCAAACATGAACTTTAAAATTTTTCATGTATGAATTCTTGTTTGTTCATCTGTGTATTTACACTTGTTCTTTTATTTATTTAATAAGGTACACACATTCTAGAATGTGGTCTAAAAGGTTTAAGATAGATTTTCTAGAAACAAATCTCAAAATAAAGATGTTTTATAAATGGCATGATTTTTTAAGGACTTAATATTTAAGTCAGCCAACAGCTTGACCGTGGTGAAACACAGGATTCCACAAGTAAAGCAACATTGGGCATGGCCAGAACGTGAATGGGGGACCATTTCTAGGGAACTACGTTCTGTTGGCGAGGGAAGGCAACTGGCCACCCTACTCCAAGTAAATTCCAGCTCATGACCACCTATTTGGAGGTGCAAACCACCCTATGAGCTAAAAACCCTTCTTCATTATTTAAGTATGAAGTGTTATGTGTAAAATGAAGCAACAATCTTTGAAAATATGCTTCGAATTAACATTTCTAATAGCCTGCATACTCAGTGAAAGTGGTAACAAGTACTGTACTGGCCCCAAAATAAGCAGCACTTTCCATCCACATCCTACAATGAAAAATTGAGACACGGCTTATATTTATGATTTTGGCTTTTACGAATTTCATCATATCGTACGCTGCTCTAAACATGGTGCTTATTTCTCATGTATGCAACAATACAGCCAGTGTCTGTAAATGAAACTGGCAGCTTGCTACGATGTAAAAATATGTTTCATTTTGGCACTAAAATTGAGGTTATTATTTCACAAGCTTATATTCAGTTCAGTAAGAAGTTGGTTAGTGGGAAGGAAGCCTGTTTCACGCCTATATGAACAATCACTTAGAGGATCAAGTCTGGGGATTCAGCATACTTACGACGTAACATCATCTTAAAATCTCTCTGATTAGTGTCGTTTATTTCCTCCCTCGAATTTTAAGGATACAGCTTATATCCAGGTTTGGCTTGATTTTGAGTCAAAGTGACATTTAGGAAATACCTTGAAACACTGTATCACACACAAACTATGTAAGTGATGTCTAAAATCTGCCAGTGGACTTACTTCTTATGACATGTATTCTCCTCCAAAAATAATTCATATATCAATTTGTTACTAACAATTATTCATCCAATTGATGCTAATTGAAGCCTTCGTTTCTCTTCTTGCTACCTTTAGATCATGCATGGGAAGTAATTCAAGAGCATACAAATGAATTGCTGGAACCCGTTCCTGAAAAGAAACCAACTCCCGAGGCTGTCTGCAAGCCAAATCCTCGAAGATTATCTCGGCGACTCAGTTTTACTCGCAGTGTATCACGAGAAGTCTTCAAGCGCTCCATGTCTCGCTCTAGCCTGCACGACGGTGCCACTCCCATCATCGTCCCCGACGACGAGGACAACATCACCAACGATATCATTGACGAGGATGTGTTCAACTCACTGACTCTTGATGATGCCATTTTGGAAGAGAAAGAGTGAACTGTACCTTGTAAACCCAACTATTTATTCATTCCTTAATTTATTTCCCTCATTGTTCATTTTGCAGTAAATTCTGACATTCAGTGCAGTATTCTTGTACATACCTGTGCAAATAGATAATGCTAGGACCAGATAATTATCAGGTCTGATGTTTCCCCACACTATTGGAATATTTACAAATGTGAATGAATACCATAGTTAAGTAAATCCCAAGGAGAAATTAAAATACTATATTATGGCCATCAACACAGATATGTTTCTAACATGTCTGTACATGAACAAGAAAACAGGTGTAGTTGTAACAGTCAGCTACTGTTACAAGAGGGACTGGACTGGAGCTAATTACATTAGAAGTAATTTACATTAGCTGAACTGTTACAGTCCACCTACTCCCAATGCTCATGGAGATCAACCTAGCAAAATTTCAAAATACGGACATATAGGTGTTGTATGGCAACTCATTATTACTGTTTCGGTGGGGTGGAGGATGAGATGCGTTTTTATGGCTGCATGCCCTTCATGGTGCCAACTCCTAGAGAGGAGTTAATGAGAGATGAAATGAATGATAAATTAAACTGATTTGGTAGGATTTAGCCATGGCCTATTGTCTGCAATTGGAAATGGGAAACCATGGAAAACCATTTTAAGGCCAGCCGACAGTGGGGTTCAAACCCACTCGTCTATGGATTCTGCAGATAGCTTGGCCCCATGGCCTCACGCCGCCCTCTAACAAGCATACCTACTGCTGTCAGTATATAGCCTATGCATTTATGAATGAAAATCTTTCCTCAAGCCCTTGAAATTTTTGAATTAAATTTTAAATTCATTGATTTGTGGGAATTTCTAACCAATAATAATTTTCAAATCAATTCTCAAGTTCAAAGTAGCATTTATATGAGCACAATTGATAATAATTGTAAGAAGAAATGTCACATTTTCAAAATATTCCAGTTGCCACATCCATTCCCATTTGTATATTATAATCATTTTACACCGCCAGCAAAATCATCATCCCTAAAATGACAAAGACTGAAAATGCATTTTATTTAATATAAAATGAAGATATTATTAATTGCTGAGGCAGTCTTATAGCACTGAGGAAGTTATGGACCATCTTGACTAGATTTGTGGTAGTCTGTGACAGAGACAAGTGATTTGTGTGATCAATTTATCATGCAACCATGATCAGTATTACCTTATATTAGGAAAATTCTTGAATACAACTTGTAGCACATGAACTCATTGATCAAGGAACAATCAGTATCAGGAGGGTCATCATACATGGCTTAACATACTTAACAGTATGAATATAAATCTGTGTTCGTTACAGTTCCCATTTTCATTGTACACACAGATGATGAAAATATCCCTAATGCTCTTCGGAGGTTACTGAAGAAGGACTAGACAAAATACTCTATTATTTGTGAAAAATTATCCCATGTTTGTTCTGTGTTACTTGTGTATGTATCTTTTTGTAAATAGTGTTGTTAATTTTTTAATAAATAAAAACACAGAATAACTGTTTGGTATGAACATCAAAATATCGGCGAAACTCCATCTTCCTTTCCATCCAATATCCAGTGTTGTTGCTGAGCATATTCCTTCTATTCTTAACTACCAACTGAATCAAGCTTCACTCATGTGAACATTACAATTTGGTTACCAATTTCATGGAATGTGGTTATGAATTTTCCAATAGTCTTTCAGAACTGAACTGATGGTTGTTGGGGTCATTTCATTTACTTATGGCATTCTTCAGAAAAGTACAGTAAATACTGACAGTGTCCTTGTTCATTAAAATTATACTTCAATACGAGTGCCCTCCTGCCTTTGCTCCTATCTATTCGTCCCAGCAACCATTCGTGCTACCCTCATGTCGGTTACCTCTAGCTTATGTATCAGATATCCTGAATCACTTCCATACGGCAAGGTCGGTCAAAATACTGAACGATGTACAGAGAGTTTAAATGCTATTCTTGCAGAATCGCAACTGAGAACTCACTGCATTGGCTTTTCTGCACCTCGAAACTATTTCTTTCCCCAAACTACCACCCTGAGGGAATACACAGCCCAAGTACTTACAATGGCTCACCTGCTCCAATTTAGTTCCTCCAACCTGGCATTCTATTTTCTTCCCTACCAACATCACCTTCATTTCAGAAATGTTCAAGTGCTAAGCCTGCAACGGAGTCTGTAATTACAACCAGGTCATCAGCATAAGTCAGACTGCTTACCTAAATTCCACTTAATTGAATGCAACCCAGTCAGTTTATGCCCTTCAGCAAATGGTCCATACATAATATAAACAGTAGCAGAAAAGATTACAGCGTTGTCTCACTCCTGTAACATTTTTAAACCAAGAAGTCATTTTGCCATCAACTGCTGCCTGATTATCAACATAAAATACTTTTGATGGCCAGTAGCAGCCTTCCCTCATACCATAATCCCTCAGGATGCTCAGCATCTTCTCCCTGGGTACTCTATCGTACACCTTCTCTAAATCTACAAAACTTAGAGCCATCTCTCTGATCCTCTCATAGCATTTTCAATAACTTGAGTCCACTTCCTGGTGTAGCAGCTAGCACTCTTGGCTGTCGCCCCCGGAGGTTCGGGTTCGCATCCCGGTTCTGCCAAGAAATGTAATTCTGGTCTGAGGGCTAGAACAGAGTCCACTCAGCCTTGTGAGGCAAAACTGAGAAGAGGTGGGCTTTATTCCCATCTCGGCCATCTTGGAAGTGGTATTTTGTGGCTTCCCACTTCTACTCCAGGCAAATGCCAGGATGGCTCCTAATTAAAGGCTATGTCCATCTCCTTCCCAACCATCACCTGAATTACAAATACACACACTACTACAACCACCACAATAACACAGTTTATCAGGCAAATTCTACTTGCACCCAAGTACATGGGGCTAAATTACCACAATGTCGTAAAGCCCTAAATGAATTAAATGAGGCGTGGTGGCGCAGTGGTCAAGCTGTTGGTCTCTCACCAAGATGGACCGAGTTTATCCTCGGTCAATACATGTGAGATTTTTGAAGTGTAATGCCATGTCCTGTGTTTCGGATTCCACGTAAAAAGGAGGTCCCGTGGCTCATGACTAACGGTCACGTAAAACTACAAGCTTCCTTAAAAAAAATAACAACATAACTCAATAACTTGACGCGTTCTAAAAATTTGATCCTGACATCCTCGTGGTCTAAAGCCACACTTACCATCTTACTCTACGATTACAAAGTGAGAGGTGTAGAAGCAGAGGAGGCTGTAATGCCAACTGCAAATAGGTCATCATGGAGGTGACTTGTTGGCAAACAGAGGCTTGCAGACTAGACGGGACGCTGAAAGGCAAAACAGAATCAAATGAAAATGTATGTATGTATAAGTCATGAAAGAACCTGTATGGATCACACAGCACCTGTCTTAGGTATGAGGAAAAGAGAACAAAATTTCCCATTCTTCAGGGTGAAAGTAATACATTCAAAGAATATTCTTGTGATAAACGCACATCTTTAGAAGGTAGAGAGTACAGCTTCTTGATAACGGCTTCCCATGGGAAATGACCAGGAACCAGGCAAAAACACATTTAATATAATAACCCCTGGCACTACAGCCCATGAAGGGCCTAGGCCTACCAAGCGACCGCTGCCCAGCCATCCATTTGGCCTGCAGATATTGGGGTACGCGTGATCAGCGCATCGGGTCCATTCGGCTGTTAATCTTGGTTTTCGTGATCGGGGCGCTGCCTCACTGTCAGACAGCTACTGGGATAACATATTAAGCAGAAGAATTTTATCGGGATTTCACTGTAATAAAATCTGTAGTAAATATTTACTTACCTAATTTGATTTCTTACACTCCTATTCATCACAATTTCCAATGGATTATGTGTGTTGTTTGAAAGGACTGATTTGCAGCTCCTCACAGATCTTAACTTGAAATTAATTTAGGACATCATATGCCCATCATATACCAGAGGCAACCATTTATAAAGGTTATCTTGTTGCCCACTTTCAACATATTCCCATACAGCAATACAGACATGTTATTTGATGGGATTCTGAGCTTTGTATACCGATAAATTTGGGAGGACCTCCGCATTTGGTGTAGCAAATAGGCCTACTCCATTAGTTCTTGATAATGTAGCACACCAAGACTTCCCAAGTAACATAAATGTTCTATCTGTTCAATATCTACCAATATCACATCACTTCTATGGTTAACAAGCATCTTTAGTCGTCATAGTGTAAAAACAATCCTCTTCTATTACATCATCTTATCCAAATGGCAGGTTACAAAAACACATTGCATTTAAAGATAGTGATCATTCAAGAGTTACACCCAATGTAAACAGCATCTATTATATAAAACAAAGTGTCCTGACTGACTGACTGACTCATCATCGCCCAGCCAAAGCTATTAAAGTTAGAAACATGAAATTTTGGGGATATATTCATTGTAAGTCAAAAACACCCACTAAGGAAGAATTTTTGGATATTCAGGTTCTAAAGGGGTGTTAAGGGGGTAGACCTCCATTTCATTGAATAACAATATATTCCGATTGGTTTCATTGGGGGATGTGATACTCGGCATATAAACTCATCATTAAAAATAAGAAGACACATGTCTGAGGGATTTTCGATGTGGGTGAAATTCTGGGGAAAAATCGTCCACTAAGGAGGGATTTTTGGATATTCACTCATCAACTCCCAGCCAAACCTAATGCAGTTAGAAACATGAAATTTTGGGGATATGTTCTTTGTATGTCGAAAACATCCACTAAGGATGGATTTCTGGATATTCATGTTCTAAAGGGGTGTTAAGGGGGTTAAACCTGCATTTCATTGAATAACAATATATCACGAGTTGTTTCATTTGGGGATGTGATACTCGGCATATAAACTAACCATTAAAAATAAGCAGACATGTGTCCAAGGGTTTTTCGATGAGGTGAAAGGGATGAAAAGTGGGGGGTGAAGGATTCCTAATGGAGCAAGTATCTCTTTAACGACAGAGGCAAAAAGTATGAAACTTGAGGGTAAAAAATCAGCTTGAAAAGTAAGTAAATAGGTGTTCGACCGTTTTTTTTTTCTTTCAAAAAACCAATTTAAGGGGCCCATAAGGAGGGGTGAAATTCTGGGGAAAAATCGTCCACTAAGGAAGGATTTTTGGATATTCACTCATCAACTCCCAGCCAAACCTAATGCAGTTAGAAACATGAAATTTTGGGGATTTGTTCGTCGTATGTCGAAAACGTCCACTTAGGATGGATTTTTGGATATTCATGTTCTAAAGGGATGTTAAAGTGGTTAAACCTGCATTTCATTCAATAACAATATATCACAAGTTGTTTCATTTGGGGATGTGATGCTTGGCATATAAATTAACCATTAAAAATAAGCAGACATGTGTCTAAGGGTTTTTCGATGTGGTGTATATTATGAACTGAAATGGGGTGAAAAGTGGGGGGTGAAGGATTCCTAATGGAGCAAGTATCTCTTAAATGACAGAGGCAAAAAGTATGAAACTCGAGGGTAAAAACTCAGCTTAAAAAATATGTAAATAGGTGTTCGACCGTCTATTCATAAATCCAATTTAAGGATCCCATGGGGAGGGGTGAAATCCTGGGGGGGGGGGGGAGGGGGAAACAGGAAAGAAAGTGTCCTAACTGATTGACTGACTCACTCACTCATCAAACTCAGGGAGAAAAAACAGCTTAAAAATAAGTAAATAGGTGTTCGAAGGTTTTTTTCATAATTCCAATTTAAGGGGTTCATGGGAAGGGGTGAAATTCTGAAAAATAAATGAAAGAAAATGTCCTGACTGACTCACTCACTCATCATCACCCAGCCAAAATTATTGAAATTAGAAACATGAAATTTTGGGGATATGATTGTTTTATGTCGAAAAAGTCTACTGAGGAAGGATTTTTGGATTTTCAGGTTCTAAAGGGGTGTTAAGGGGATGGATCTGGATTTGATTGAATAACATCTCACAAGTGGTTTCATTTGGGGATGTGATACTCGGCATATTAACTAATGATTAAAAGAAATAAGCCGACAGAGTCTAAGGGTTTTTCGATGTGGTGTATATTATGAGGTGAAAGGGGGAAAATGTGGGCGTAGAGGTTTTTTTACTTGTGTAATTTTATGATGTGTACTTTTTTTCATAGGAATTTAGGTAAATGGATTTTGGGTTTAGTCAGTGTGTTTAATATACTGTATCTCACTTAATTCCAATTTACGTTTGTGGTCGGAACCGTGTTGTGATTTTGAGTCGAATTTTATACATGCGATGCGATGTGACGTTGGGGAGATTTTGATATTTATGTGCCATTGTTGTGCTATATTGTCTTTATTGTCTGAATGTTTACGGTCTTTACCAAATTATTATCATTATTATTCAAAATTAAACGATAAATCAAACATAGCATTCATGATTGAGACATTGCTAAGTGTAATCTTTACAACTACAATTTTCGCGGGTGAAGCCGCGACGGGTAATGCTAGTATATATATATGAAAAGAAATTCACAAATGCAAATGAATGTTTACTACTTAATCTTCAGAATGGCATTTTGGGTTGTTAGGCCATGTTAAACGTTTCTTGATATCTGACGTTTGTGTAGCAAGTGCGGCTCTCATGTCAAGATACAAGGAGTACAGCTTAATAATTAATAAAATATTAATAACTCCATGCATCTGATATCGGGAACAATCCTGCCAACACCAACTCATTGGCTCACAGTATAGTCGCAACAGTGTCCCATGCGGTTTCAAACAAATCGGCATGGGATTGATCCTGGGCCTTATAGAAGTGTTTCTCGCCCAGCAGGGGGGCCGTTTTATGGGGGTTAGGGGCTCCAAGTGGAAGTTGGCTCTTAAGATTCTCTCTCCAAGACAACAGTACCTTAAAATACCTTTAAATCATGAGGGACATCTGTTGTCGAGCAGGCACCGAACCCTCACAACTAGTGGGACGGACTTGAGCGGTAGTATTATGGGGCCGATGGAATGCCGCCTGGATAAGTGTTGGCTGTGGTGGCCCTTGGTACAGATTCCTCCACCTCACCTATGCAGATGCTGAGAGAGTACACAAATTGTAAAAAAAAACATTTCATGAAGACTATGATCATCTACATATCAATACATATCAGTGGCATGCACCAATCTGTCTGAAGGAGAATCCAGTGGCAATCAACTTCTACATGGTGAGATGAATGGAAACAGTTTGTGGCTGAAATGCCATGCATCAAAAGACGGCCACTTGGAATTGACCAGGCTAGAGGGGCCTGGACCAAATTAAATCCGGTCCGAACACACCATGGTATAAGTAAGGATCTTCTCAACAAGTGGAAGAAGTACCTTTTTGCTGACACTATAGCACTGACATGCAAATAGTGGGGAATATCCTTCAGGACTGTCCTCAGAGTTCCTACAGCATTGAAGCAAGAAATCTGTACCAAGGGACACCACTGTCCATATGTGATAGTCCCACATTGTAGTGTTTAATTTATAATCGGTGGACATTGATCATTTTGATAATGTACATTTATCTCTGAATTTAGTAATATAGATAGAAATAATTATATGTATATACTGTATTTAATTCTCATATCTAACTTAATTAAGAAAAGCAAGGCAAATTTGCTCTATTATAAAGAGTTAGGATGTTGTAACTTTGTGACAGGAAACTTCGTGAGGTTGCACCCTACGTCAGAAGACAGGGAGAACCAGCTTTGTGAAAACAATGTGTTTCACCCATAGAAAAATATTCTGAGTAAAGGATTGTCTTCGTGGCATGACCTGTTTCTGGGAATGGAGGAAAAGACTTGCTTATGGCATCATAAAATGTGACATGTGAACATTTCTGAAAATTTAAGAAGCATTGAGACATGCCCATGTGATTGGAGCAGCGAATTGCAGCATTGGCGTGGGAGCATTGGTCCATGATGCTCCATGGTGATTGGCTGAGGAAATAGCAGAAGAGGTGGTATTTGGAGCGGCATATATACGAACAGGAGAGGTGTTATGGCATTCCAGATTTTCATTGATTCAACTGGATTCAGTCATTTTCAGTAGTATTCGGCTGATTGGTCTTACACTTCGTGACTCCCATGAGGAGAAGAGAAACTTTATCTAAATCTACCTCTGGTAGAAATCCAACTTCGATCTTCAAGGAGTTGTGGAAAAGGATCTCACATCCAATGAGATGATTTTCACTCACAACAGCAGTATCGATGTCCTGGAAGGAGCGTGGCCATGGAAGGAAGTTGCCACCACAAAAACTACAGCAGTCAACATGAAATTCATCAGTGAGCACAAGCACAAGTTTTCTCGGCAGATTCTCTCGTTTTTAATTCTTTTTCTTAAATTCATTTTAACTCCTATTTTTTAATTTAAAGTAATCATTCTTCTCCAAATTTGTATTAAATTAAAATCATTAATATGATCTAACTCTTTCCTTGTAATTAGATTTCAATATAAGGAATCCTGCCCTTTCATATGTGTATCCTGGTTGGCGCCTCCGTTCACGACATGTGATTAAGAGATCTCTGTGTTCTATACATAGGTATTTTATTTGTTCTCAAGCCATAGGCTTGGAGCTAACGCCCACTCCAGATCTATTCCAATTATTATTATTATCAGTATTAATAAAATTATTAAATTTGGTTCCCCAAAAGTTTAACATTTACATTTGTCACCTCAACAAGTGACAACAACAAGCAAAAATATTACAAATCAACCACACATTTGATTTATACATTAGGTTGTACATTCTTCTTTGTATATAATGTACAGTATATAATATGCCACAAAATAAATAAATAAATAAATAAATAAATATTAAAAAATAAATACATAACACTCCTCAGGTTTTAGGTTATCCAAACTGGGAAAGGTTGGGTCACTTATTACATTATTATTATTAATATTATTAACAACCTAGACCTGTAACTGCGGCCCAGCTTTCTGCAGACTCTGTACACATGGGTTCAAACCACACCTTTGGCTGTCCTTGAAATGGTTTTCCATTAACAACTCAAGGCAAATGCTGGAACGGTACCTTCTAATAAGCCACGGCCTCTTCCTTCCAATTCCTTGCTGAGTTTCATTCCCCTTCATTCATTTCTCTCTCATAAGGCCTTCTCTTGCGGTTGGCATCAGTAAGGGCATCCGGCCATAAAATTACAGAAAAGAAAATACATTCATCGCATTTCAGTCACGACAGTGTTATGATTATTATTATTAACCATATTTAACCTAGGCAACTATCCAAGGCAATTAAAGAGATCCAAGTTTCGAATTCTGGCACTAACAGTAGCCATCCTCGGTATGGTGTTTGCTGGATTGTTCCCACTTTCACTCTACGCACATGCAGGAATGGCACCATATTTCAAGTCCAAGGGCATCTGCTCAATCCTAGACCATGATAAATACAGCCACGCATACTACGACAGACACCACACCATCACAAGTTATCAGAAAAATTTCACACAAATCCACCATACTTAATTTTTCCCCCCTGTGGTCTACACAAGTAGGCATATATAATATGTATCATTCTCATTATTCACCCATGTTTGTGTCCTTGTAAAAACATTTTCAGAATTGCCTTTCCATTAAAATGACACCATAAATGTGTCCTTGAATTTGTGAACTTAAGATGACATAGCAGATTAAACAGTTGCCCTGACACAGGATAGACTATCACCTAGAATCTCAGCGCCCTCATATTAGTACGGCTTAATCTGTATTTGAGTATTCAGATGGCAATACGGCTAGATTATTTCAAAGCATTCTTTCAAGAATTTTTATACCAAGAATGAATTTGCTATTAACTGGCGAACGGGTGCACATTCATTCCAAAATAAGCCTCTAATGTTTTCTTGTGCCAGCCAAGATTAAAGAGAATGATGATACAGAGAGCCTCCAACCTCTTCAGAAGAGTAGTACTACTCATTATCAAGTGCAAACTTGGGTGCTGAATTCCAACAACATGACAACTGAGGACCGAGGATGAGTTCTCAACATGCAACAATGGCAGATGACCTCATAGTTCCGCCCCTTAAAACAGCAATAACTATAATAATAATGATTGTGTGGCCTCCGGAGAGGCCGAGTGCAGGTCTTTCTAGTTGACGCCCTTGGGTGACCTGCTCACCGTAATGAGGATGAAGTGATGATCAAGACGTCACACATACCCAGTCCCCAAGCCATTGCAATTAACCCCAGAAGAAAATCCCTGATGGCCCGGTCAGGAATCGAACCCGGGACACTTTGGGCCAAAGCCTAGCGCGCTAACCATATAGCCACGGAGCTGTACGAGCAATAACTATAACTAACATGCACCAGATGATTCAGTGTCCATAAAGGAATGTTGCTATAATAAGATATGTTGAAATCATAACTACCGGTACTGTTTGTTCAGATTTAAGCTTTTGGTCTCAGAAGAGAGAGCAAATTAAATATACATTTATGATTTCCATTATCGTACAGTTTCTAAAAACTTACTTTATGTTTTCTAACTCTCTATTGACATATGAATTAACTCATTTTATCAAGCATCCTTAGTGGGCCAGTGGACGAGTGTCTGCCACATGACCCCAAGATCCTAGCTGAGGAAGTTAGAAATTTGAAGGGCGTCAATTATCAAAGGGCACAATGCATTGTATGATGTCGGCTCATGAAAGATCTTGTATATATTTTGTGATTACAAGACAAAATTGATTACATACACCACAGTCACAGGCTGCCCAGTCGAGTTCTGGTTTACACTGCAGATAGCAGTGTTAAACAGATAGTCGAAATGGAAAGTAGTCCAAAGATAGCTGAGGCCATATGATTATAATCATCATACTAATTTTGTTCATCAGTACAAGATTTACATTATACCCTGCAACATTTTGAAATACATTCATACCTGCCAACCTCTCAAAATGAAAAATCGGGAGATCGACGAAGCGGCGATGGGGGGGGGGGGTGCAACGCAACATAAGACATTACAGCAAATATATAAGTTACACTATTAACCTGTACATGACTAATTTGATATGACATCCCAGTTTACAAATGTACTTAAGTAATTTTAAATTGTAAGTAGTCTATCAAACAAGCATACCTTTCTTTCGACCACACTCAGGCATACAAAAGTAGTGACGAATCGAAGATCATATAATTGGTCGTAGTTGCAGGTGATTGTGGCTGATTTTGCCCTCTTCAAAAAGGTCTTGCTATATTCTTGCTCGAAACACTTCCCTTTCTGAATCGACTTCAGAGTTATAAGTTTGTCCAAAGTCTTGTCGGAGAGAGACGACCTGAACGGAGTTCTTGTTTTTCTGACAAGACTGAACATTCTCTCACACTCTGCATATCTATGCGGAATGGTCAGAATAGAAAGCATAACTTTAGACAATTTGTCATACTTGAGTACCCCACCACTACATTTCATTTGGCCTACCAGTGCCCACTTCACATCAATTCTCTCTTCTTCCTCAAGAGATGTCACATCTTTAAGTTGGAAGTTACAGAATTGGGAATGCACATTTCTGCAAGGATGGCCGACGTTTTAGTTCTGGCTGAGCCATATCTCCCGGCAATTTTTGAGTCTGGGAACATCTTCCTAAATAAAGGACCAGCGTGATCGGAACAATTGACAGGGAGGTTATGTTCAAAAATAAACGATGTGAACAATACTTCTGCACGTGTTATACTGTCAGTGTCTTCCTCCTTACACTTGAAATAATCAAGTTTCTGGTTTTTCCCAACACACTGTACATTGTCTTTATGTTTCTTTGAGAGCACATGTTTTGAAAAGTCCCCCTTTCCACCATGCGAGATGCTGAAATCACACATACAGACACTACAAAATGCAAATGTTGCGCCTCTTCTTGACTCAGTTATATGCGGAAAGTCATCTTTATATAAACTTTTAAATGTCACATCATATTTCTTCGCCATATTACCGAGGAACCGATGCAATCACTCAGATCGAAAAACCACAATAGCCTACAGGCATATTAACGCCAACAACATCTAACAAAGTTATACGCAAATCATATAATTTCACGTGTGAAACAGATACAATATTCCGTAGCGTACAATAACTCTCACCCACATGTGATTATGCCAAACATCTAGGACCAAGCCCTGAATTAACCATCGACGATTTCAAACAAGGACGTATTCGAAGCCAACTTCAAAGAACTTTTTATAACAGCACGACGCAACGCGGGGCGCAGGAGTTTGTACGCAGTTGTCGATTACCGGTATCGATACAGAGCGATACTGCGGTATCGAGATATAACTTCAAAACACGTAAAGTCTATCCGTTCGATAGACGACTGGAGTGTCATCTCGCACATTCAATCCGAAATTATGCGTGGGATTTTTGAAAAATCGGGAGATTTAATACGTTAAGCGGGAGGGCGGGAGAAATGGTCTGAAATCGGGAGTCTCCCGTCTAAATCGGGAGAGTTGGCAGGTATGTACATTTATAATAAAAATATAAAAGTTACATTGTTTATCTTACTCATTCAACCAACTTCTAAAAGGAAAATATATTAAAAACAAGAAAGTTAAAATGCTTTTTAAGATGAGAGAAATAGAATAAAATGATTGTGGAAAACTCTTCTTATGTCAATAATGTCTCTGTTTAAGAACATTGCATTTTGGCTCAAACAGGGCCCTACGAAACAAGAAATAACAAACAACAAATAATTACATGGATTTTATGATTTCTCATGGCTCTCTTCTTTCTTTTATCCATGAATTTTGGAAAAAAATCTAACTAACATGGATTTTTTTAACATGCTCACATGAAGCATGCAAAACATTATTTAATTGAAATACTAACTCATTTTATACCGGTAACACAGCTGTTATCAACCAATATTTGGATATTTTCATACTTATATGAATCAAGAATTACATTACATTCTGAAAACACTGTGGCTCACCTATTTCCAAACTGAACATGTTTTTAATAAATCTAACACCAAAAAAAATCTATCAAATTCTAAAAAGGAAGGAAATGAAAAGAAAAAGAAAGAGCAGCTAACGAAAGGTGAATTGGGCTGTTTTCAACATGTCCTTGCAACACCATGATAAGATGGAAGGGCATTTTCAATATACGAAACATCTCCTGTGATAAGACGCAGAGGTTTCACACAAAAGAATCTTGCATTGTCTTTTCTTATTCAGTAAAACCTGTCTTTAACGGAACCTTTAATAAGAGGAATCCTGTCCAAAATGGAAAAATCACCGGTCCTGTGAAATATGGCCTCTTATTCCTGTTAATTTACCTGTATGTAGCAGAATTTGTCTACAGTGGAAAGGGAAACAAATTACACTTTATCTAATGGGAAATTATATGCTTAACAGTATTTCATTTAACAGGAGTGTTTAACAAACTCATTCGATTACCCGGTATGATCACTCTGCATCGTTTAGACATCCCTTGGCTGGATTCCACAAGTCTTGCCGTGCGACCTACACTTAGCAAGGGAATGCCCAACATTCATGTGAGAATTAACATACAGGGGTAATGATGAACAAACCTGAACTGCTTCTAACACAATACAGTACTGCCAAATTCTTATTTAATGTGATTCAGTGATGAATTGTAGAAAGTCATGCTGTCGTTAAGTCCGTAAGTGATGCAAAGCACATTGTTTTAGATTTAAACATTAAGTCAAGTTACTGAACCTAGGGAGAAAGATAAATTGTCAGTGAAACAAATCATCACAAAGTTCGGAATAGGCAAAACCCAAATCTATGATACGGTATCTTAAAAAAAAAACGATGGAATTCAAAGAACAGTTGAGAACGGGGCGATGAAACGAAGGCTAAGGGTGACCGGAAATTAAGAAATTAATTAAGTTGTTTGGGAATGGTTTGTTAGCGTAAGGTCAAGAAATTTACCCATATAAAGAACTATGCTACAGCACCATGCAAGAGAAGTGACTGTAAAGATCGGAAAGGATCATTTTACCGCTTCAAATGGGTGGTTAGAGAGTTTTGAAATTCGGCATGGGATAGTGTTTATAGAGGTGTGTGGAGAGGCAGCGGACGTATCTGAAGAAACACCGGCTGATTGGACAACGATAATTGCTTCTTTAATTAAAGGTTATGAGCCACGGAATATTGCTAATGGTGAGGAAACCAGACTGGTTTTCTGTGCGCTACCAAGTAAGACTCTTACTCTGAAAGGTGAAAGAGGCTGAGGTGGAAATCGTTTCAAGGAGAGATTAATGGTTTTCCTTTGAGATTTCCTTACTGGGTAGCTTAGTTATAGGAAAAGCAGCTAAGAACTTAAGATCTTACCAGTTGAATGGTGGTCGAATAAAGAAACATGGATGACATCTTTCATTATGGAAGAATGGTTGTTGTCGTTCAATTCTAGAATGAAGCAGTAGAATAGGAAAGTGATTCTTTTTCTGGACAATGCTACAAGCCACCCGAATGAACAACTTTCAAATATAAAGCTAGCATGGTTTCCACCGACCACTACAACCGTAACTTAACCAATGGACCAAGGTGTACTTCACTGCTTCAAAGTAAATTATAGGAAGCTTTTAATGGCATCATTGCTAGGAAACATGAAATCAGCGATGACAATGAAGATGATGTGCGTAGTTTGAAGACATATGGACAAGCCTTTTCAGCCGCAAAAAAATATGCAATATTTTCACTCACAAAAAATGATGCAGAGTTGTTTAATATTGTTTATCGCGCCTGCATCTTAATTGAAAGCCGTGCCTCCACAGAAAATTACATTCAGCGCACAATCCTGGATTACTGGAAGAACTAAATGATTATGTAGCAAATTTTGTTAAAATACTGTAGCAGCAAGTGTACAAAGTTTAAATCTGTAGGTGATATTTTTGTGCCCAATTCTTAATGATACATCTACGCGATTTGCTTTTCAAAATGAAAAGATAGTGTAAATATTTAGTGTTGTGTTGTTTGTGGTAGTGTTTAGCATGTAATTGATGTAACCCCTGTAGTTGGATTGTCAACAAGAGGTATATACCAAACCACTGTATTGTATTTACAGTCGTAAATTTTTTATGATCACATGTATTAACCAGAATCCTGCCTATAATGGAAATGTTTCTTGGTTCCTTGGAGTTCTGATCAAGACAGGTTTTACTGTATAAGGTGATTCCAAATTATTATTAAACAGTTCTGAACAGATGCCGTGTCCTCCATGCTAAACAGAAAACAAGACCGAATTAAGTCTTTTAATAGCCCCATTCACCTGGCCAAGAGCTCTTACATCTATCTGTATGATGTCACATAAGAAAGGAATTGTATGATGGTTTTTGATTTATTCAAAAACGTCTTCAATTTATAAAGCAAAAAAATGAGTGAAAAAATAAATGAAATAACATAAAAATGTGAAAAAAATGTCAACAAGTATGGCACATGAACATGTCTCAAGCCATTGTCTGGCATGCACTAGGACTGGTCTATTAAGCACCACATGCTGCTTTTTGTATGATGTTCTTACACCATTGTGTGTTCAACCCCTACAGCACATTATTTTCCTAATGAAGCACAGTTTATAGGAGAGCTGATTACACAGCTCATTTTTTATTTTATTTTGGCAAAACAAAGTTGTCATGTCAAAAGGCGAAAGAGGATCACATCATAGGCTAAAACGATCGGCACAGTTATCAGGAAGACCCCTATCTGTTTGCAGCTTGGATATCAAACGTGTCTCACGTTGTTTGGATGTAATCTTGAAGTGCAGAATGCTGCTATGAAACTGTTTTGCATGTCCAACTTCTTCATTTAATGTCCAAACTCTATGAGAGATCAGGGATGGAGCCGCTTCCATGAAATTCTAAGGGTGATCAATGAGCAAACTTCAGCTTTTAGAACTGCATTAGGCCAGCTACTTGGAAGAAAAGAAAAAGAAAAAAGAAAATAAATTAACAAGCAAACAAATAATAATCTCCTACATATTACTTCACTAAGGATTGCAGACAGTTCAGAACACACATTAAGGGAGCTACATAATGGATTAAATTAAATAGGCATTTATTAGAAGTGTCAGGACACAGGGCATTCCGCAAAACTATTGATACAACACTTCATGACTCCAATTATTAATATAACTGACATGAGTAATGAAAAATAGCAAAGTTCCACTTTCATCCACCAGGAGATACCCAGCTCTGCAGTCATGGAATGTCTTCAAGCCCAGTCAAAACCGATGCCCTCATAAACATTAAATTAAGAGAGTTCCTTTATACAGTAGGCGAGAGATAAGAAGGGATATTAGGATATTTCAATTCTAAAGGGGTGAAAACGGGGTTAATCCTGCATTTCATGAATCATAATATCTGATCCGTTGTTTAATTTAGAGAAGTGATTTTCAGCACATATATCAATCTTTAAAAATAAACATTCCCGTGACTCAGTGTTTTTTGATCTGATGTATTTTTAGGGGTGAAAGGGGGTAAAATATGGAGTTTGAAAGATTTCTAAATGTGTGTGTATCACTGAATTGGCGTAAGCGAGACATTTCAAACTCAGGGTAAAACTCGTCTTCAAAAATAGGTAAATAGATATTTGACTGATTTTACACAAACCCTATTTAAGGAGCTCATGTAGTGGGGGTGAATTTTTGGAAATAAATTCTCAAATATCTTAATATTTGTTGCATGGTAATATTGGACATTAAAGAATGTAGGCAACAACTTGTTGGGTCTTTTGTGTCTGTAGCTATTTTATCATATGACACATAATTAGGGGGATATTTATGACTTTAGATATTTGTCATTTTTCCCCCCCAAAGTTCTACATTTTTTCATATGAAGTGAGATAAACAGAGATTTGTGTTTCGTTTTTGTAATAAATAGATTTCTATTTTATATTTACTTTTGTGGACAGAATTTGTAAACTCATTTTAAAATATAAGGTGCGTTCAAAATATAACAAGCCGGAGGCATAATTACAGAAACCAGTACCTGTATGTTAGAAGTATTGGCCCTGGCTGTTGAGGCACTTGTCCCACTGTGACACGAGGCGGTGAATGGCTGACTCATAAAATTCCCTGGGCTGCGATGTGAACCAGTTCCGCACGTACAGCTGGACGTCGGCGTACGAGATGAATCCTTGGCCCCACAGAGCCCTTTTCAGGGGACCAAACATGGCGTAATCACAGGGACAGAGGTCTGGACTGTATGGAGGGTGGCCGAGAACCTCCAATTTGAATTTCTGCAGGAGTGCCGCGACTTTGTTGGCCGTATGAGGTCGTGCATTGTCGTGGAGCCACCACGGCGGCTATGGCGTTCACTGTCACTCGCGGTCCTGGGTAATGAGTGCATCAACCAGCTGGACGTTGTCATCGGTAATGCAGGGGGGTGCCCCAGAACGGGCATCATCGGATGACGACACCCGTCCTTCCCTGAAGTGCTTGTGCCAGGCCTTGACCCTAGCAAGGGACATGTAGTGTTCGCCGTACACTTGTGACATACGGCGATGAATGTCTCTTCCCCCTACTCCTTCCGCTGTCAGAAACCAAACAACACCTCTTTGCTCTTCGGTTGACGCCTCCATGTCACTGCTTGCAATGCGACTGTCAGCGTTGGACGATTGATGCATGCTGCTGCTCGCTTTGTATCGTCACGTGATGTGCACGCATGCCCTCTAGCGACGGGCTGTGACCTTCCACGCTCTGGTCGGAACCACACCTCGTTACACATGCCATGATTAGCCGATGTAGTCACCGGTTTGTGCATTCCAGCCTCCGGCTCGTTACTTCTTGAACGCACCTTATAATTCAACTTTCATAAGGAAAGCATTCCTACAGAAAAGGAATCTGTTGACATTGAATATAGATTTAGGTATTACGAAGTCATTTTTGAAAGCCTTTGTCTGGAGCGTGGTACTCTATGGAAGTGAAACTTGGACTGTTGGCGCAGTAGAAAAGAGGAGAATTGAAGTGTTTGAATAGTGGTGTTACAGGAGAATGATGAAAATCAGACGGGTAGACAGGGTTACAAATGAAGAGGTACACTAATAAGACGATTGGGAGAGGAGGGATATTTGTGGCGACAGCTAGTGAAGAGAAGAGATAGGTTGGTAGGGTACATACTAAGACACCCAGGAATAGCAAACTTAGTTATGGACGAAAGCGTTGAAGATAGGAACTGTAGGGGTAGACCAAGGTTAGAATATGTTATACAGGTTGGCTCGGATGTAGGGTGTGGTAGCTATGTAGAGATGAAACGATTAGCTCAGGAGAGGGAGTTATGGACTGCTGCATCAAACCAGTCAAAAGACTGAAGACTCAAACAACAACATATAAAATTAGGTTTTAAAAACAATGAAAAATCAAAAACATTACAGTAGTTACATGCTTCCAACAAAGCATGGCTTATCTGAGGGATATACTTCTAGTACAGAACATACAATTTTAATAACGCGAGGTAAAAACTACACCATCTACAAAATAATTTTGAAATATTTGAGTATAAGTTAATATAATGATCATCGCTTAATAAAAGCCATTTTTAGCCTACTTTCGATTTTTGCAAAAAATGAAAGTAGACTTATGAGATCATTACAGGGCCAAAAATTGTGTGTCTGGCTGTGTGTGAGTGTGTGTACTCTGCATGTTTGTCTCCCCCCCTATCAATTGGAACACGGTGAATTCAAATTTTGAACGAAATTTGGTACAGAGGTAGAACTAGCAAATGGCACCTTAGTGCCATGTTTTATATCGCCGCCATCTTGACGGAAACGTAATGGCGGCCACCCAAATGTTAAAAGCTTAAATCAAATTACGACCAACCTAATTATCTGATCTCTACCAAATTCTGCAACATTATACCTTTATGTATGAAGATCTTTTGACCAAACTACAAGGTCATCAGCCCAATACTTTGCAGATCGCGGTCATGTATGTGTGCAAATCGACTCCTCATATCAATTCAAACACGGTGAAACCGAATTGAACGAAATTTGGTACAGAGGTAGCACTAGCAAAGGACACCTCAGTGTCATGTTTTATATCACCGCCATCTTGACGAAAACGTAATGGCGGCCACCCAAATGTTAAAAGCTTAAATCAAATTACGACCAACCTAATTATCTGATCTCTACCAAATTCTGCAACATTATACCTTTATGTATGAAGAATCTTTAGACCAAACTACAAGGTCATCAGCCCAATACTTTGCGGATCGCAGCCATGTATGTGTGCAAATCGATTCCCCTTATCTATTCAAACACGGTAAACCAAATTGAACAACATTTGGTACAGAGGTAGCACTAGCAAAGGGCACCTCAGTGTCATGTTTTATATCGCCGCCATCTTGATGGAAACAGAATGGTGGCCACCCAAATGTTAAAAGTATAAATCAAATTACGACCAACCTAATCATTTGATCTCTACCTAATTTCGCAACAACATACCTTTTTGTGGGAAGCTTCTTTTGACTGAACTACAATGTCATTAGCCCAATAGTTTGCAGATAGCGGCCATGTATGTGTGCAAATCTATTCCCCATATCAATTCAAACACAGTAAAACCAAATTGAATGACATTTTTTACAGAGGTATCACTAGCAAAGGGCACCTCATATTCATGTTTAATATCTGTATAGCACGTTGTATTTCAACAAGCTACTACAATCAACATTCAATTATACTCCTTGAAAAGGACAAAGAATTATAACAATAACCATGCATTTAGGAGAAAGTAGGCTATATGTTCTTTACTGAACATCTTGTTCTAACTTACATTTTCTCGTAATGTGGCTTTGTTAGTATTCCATTATTTTCAATAACTTATAATTATGACACTGGCTCCGCCAAGGAATTTATTTATAGTTTGAGATACTGGATTAATATCCTTCACAACAAGTTAACCAAGAGGTGTCAGTTTCGAAGACTCGAAAAAAAAAACAGTTCAACTCGAATAATTGAAATAAACGAAATTGACAGGTATCCTAACCCCAATTATGTATGCTACTAAGTTTTCAAGGAAGGTAGTTAAATCCTTACTATCTACACCACCTCTAAAAAGGTATCAAGGCTGAGTACGTTGAGTATCAATAGTACCGTACCAAGATATTACAAATGAGGCGTTCAGATGCAAAAGGGACATTATCCACTTTTTGTGAAATTGGAGTTATTGATACTGCTATCTTGTGGAATTAAATATTCATCTTTTAGTAGTAGCATTTTACGTCAAAACGGACATTATCCTGGTTAAGTTACACATTGAATATTGTGTCTTTCTGCATAAGGGACATTATCCATGCAGCAGTGTACTGCAAAAGGTACAATATCCTCTCCACCAATAGGAGACATGAATACGGAGTCACATGATGTCAACAACAAAGATGGCGTAAAGCACACAGTTGTGATTCATTTTGAGTGTCTGTAAAGAAGTTTGAAAACAGATCGTGGTGTTTTTCGTTTAATTGAGAAAGACAATAAGAAGTTAGAGTCGATTTATGATCCTCAACAGTATATTGATTTAATTTCAAAACACTCTAACGTGCTCAAGCTAGGTAGTGGTTGTGCAAATTATGATTGGAAAGCATCGAAAGAGACAGTCATGAAGCCCGTAGGGAAATGGAACTTCAGTATAAAGAGTTGTAAAAGAGTACTTCTGACAAGAAATACGAAGGGAAACATCATGGTTCAAGGAGAAGATGTCTATAGATTAAACATGAGGACTCCACGATCTGTCTGCAAGCCGATGAACGTTTAGTGACCTAGCACCTCCTATAATCACCAAAGGCAAGAGCATCACTAAGCATTATGGAGCAGATTGGCGGAATTACGACAGGCTAAAATTTTACAAGTTCATCTTTGATGCAGGTGCAGATCAAGATTTGAACCAAGATGACACTACGTGCGAAGCTACGGAAGATGCTCCTCTTCACAAATATTTGAAAGTTTGTTATATGCTGCATTCAGTTTTCAAATGCAAATTTTGTAATTGTTATAATAAAACTTATTTTTGAAATGCATATTATCCAATCCATCATTTCCAATCAAAAGGTACATTATCCATTTTATAATACTTTTTTGTTAACTTCTTATGATTTTTGTAACTGGAAATCGCAGACTTAAACTTTGTCATCAAATGTTAATGAGTCAGTGAACAGAAATCAATAATTGCATAACTATATGAGTAATTTTACGTTATTTTCTGTTCCTGTAATTTTTTTAAAAGTGGATAATGTCCTTTTTGCATCATTCCCAATCAAAAGGGACATTATCCATTTTATAATACATTTTTTGTTAACTTCTAATGATTTCTGTAACTGAAAATTGCCGGCTTAACCTATGCCATCAAATGTTAATGAGTTAGTGAACAGAAATCAAGAATTGCACAACTATATGAGTGACTATAAGTTTTTCCCTCTTCCTGTAATTTTTTAAAAAGTGGATAATGTCCCTTTTGCATCTGAACGCCTCAAATAGGCTACTGCTGCTTTAACCCTAAATAGGTCATTACTACATGCACAGCTTACTACACATGCCACAGAAACTGTTTTTCATAATAAGACATGGAAACCTATTTCAAATTTCACAAAAGTAAAATTTTAAATGTATACCCAATGTGGTCAAGTACACTGATATGCCGAAGATCATGGAATGAAGCTAGGCAACTGAATGACTCATGATGCCACCTCAGCAAACAGCATTGCACAGCCTAAACTAGTTTCAGTTGTGCAAAGATGGTCATGTTATTTGGATTGACTGTCGTTTACATGCTTGTGGCAAGGCAACATGGGTTATCAAAGTTCAAATGGGGCACAATTGTGGGTGCTAAACGGATGGAACATTCAATTTCAGAAGGTGTCGGTACATTCAATATACCTCGATTCACAGTGTCACATCTATACGGGGAATCAAGGGATTATGATCCAAGATCTTGGATCCAAGAAAAATAGTCACATCCAATGCATGAGGAGTCAGATGTGTGTCTAGCAGATCTGTGCAATGTTCATTAGCTTCTATGTGATATGGAAGTTATAGCGTGGCAAGTTTGACCTGGCCTGTCATGGCGGAGTCTCGTCTAGGAGGGGAAGTAGTGGGATCACTAGGCGCAAATGCGATTTCCCCTCTTTGGTGCAACAACTGTTTGGGGCTGCTCGCTGCTCGTCGTGGTTATATTATGCAAGCCTAAAGTATCGAATAGGAGCATTCTCAGTGACATAGCATTGGTATTGGTGGTAATGAACTGAGAGCCCGCCCACTTCACACACTCCTGACAGCAAGCTTGTTGCCGTGCTTGTCATAGAACAGAGCTGCTCAGTCGTGCTTCGCTTGCCTTGACAGCATCTGTACCGTGCCAAGGTGTTGGGAATAATGACTACTTGGCAACATCTAACCAGCGCGTGATGAAGTATGTGCTCACTGGTTGACAAAGAATCCAGGCAGGGGGATGACGTAATGCAACTGGACGCACATGCGCATCGGAAGGTTCAGATCTAACTTGTTCCCCAATACTTAGTTATTGTTGCTTTAAGGGGCAGAACAGCGAGGTCATCTGCCCCTAGCGATATGGAAGCAAAAGACCCACCCGATTGCCCCTGTCAATAGCACAACACCTCACTTGGGCTTATGGGGTTGCTAATTGGACCCTGGAGGACTGAAAAACATGTGGCCTGATCTGATGAGTCAGAATCCAGGCTGTTTTTGGCTGGTGGCAGGGTTTAGGTATGGCATAAACCAAATGATGCCTTGGATCCCAGTTGACAACAAGTAACCATAGCCATACAGGCTGGTGGGGGTTCCATATTGGTGTGGGGAGTGTTCACATGACATGTGTTAAGTCCATACATAAAACTCTCATAGGCGATTTGCAGCCATTCATGGACTTCAGTTTTCCTAACAATTATGGGATATTCTAACAGGATAACCCACCGTATCATTGGGCTGCAGACGTGCAAGACTGGTTCGAAGAGCATTCTGGGGTGTTCCAGTGAATGGAGTGGCCAGTACGTTTCCCTGATAAGAACCCAATCAAAAATGTATGTGACATGGTGGACAGAGGCATTTGCGATCAAGATCATCCACCTAGAAATATCAGGGAACTTTGGGCAGTTATTCAGACAACATGACTTGACAACTCTTCAGAGGTCTGCCATCCATGTATGTGTTATTTGCAATATTTTACATGACCATTTAGGTAACAATCACAGATCTAGATTCAAGGAGTCTTGTAGCGAATGTAACTGGAATAATATGCCTTTTACAGCACTGAAAAAGTCCCCTTTGTTCAAGAAATATTAGCTCTCTAATGTTAATGATTCTTTCCTCTGAACTGGGGACTTGTCTTTGCTGCACAATGTGTTTGGGTACTCAACTTGGTAAAAATACCGGAGAAGTCACATGCCATGACGTGCTATGGTGCTAGGCCTTGTTTCTTCTTGTGGAGGGGTGGGATGGCACACTGCTTGCATCTCGTTAAGGTGGACGGGGTTCGTTTCCCAGTCAATGACTGTAAGATTTCCAGCAAAATGTCACGTCTTGTGGTTCAGATTCCACGTAAAAAGGAGCTTCTGTGACTCATGATCATAAGATTAATGGCCACGTAAAACTATAAACTTCCATTTTTACTGCAGAGATATGCTGTTCATTTATCAAATGGAGTAACTGGTATCAAGCACTCTTTACAATAACACTGTGTTGCTTCTCGATCACAACCCCTGACTTGTCTAATGACATTCCAATGTGACCTGTCTTCCTTTAATACCAAGAGAGACTTGGAATACCGTTTCCAAATGAAATGATATTTTTGAATTCTTGTAGCTGTGAAACAATGTATCTGCGGAGGTCCCAATATCAGATTAACACGCGTTCCAATGCTAAGAAGGTACCACAATTCTTAAACACCCTGTACATTTTAAAATATGCCTTTGTTAGACGTAGGCTAATGAACAACTTGTCAACAATCCTTCCTGAATGCACTCTATTACATTTAGGAGGGGTGTTTTTTAAGTAAGTAGGCCTACCTTCTTCATATATTTCTGGTGGGCATTACATTTGTCATGTGCAACATGTGCAATGGGTATCTTCATTTGTTAACAAGCCAAAGGTGACATTGGAAACATTAATATCATGTGGCCATCTTGTAGCGAGTGGCTACAGGAGACACTGTGAGATATGGACCATGATTCATTTCATGAATGCACTAAACGTTAAACCAGTTCATAATCATTGTCAAGTGTGTGATGAAACTGCAATGTCAGATGGACTCCATTCGAATGTTCAATGAAAAGGAAGGGAGCTTGTAGTTTTACGTGACCGTTAATCTCACGATCATGAGCCACGGGACCTCCATATTTTACATGGAATCCAAGCCATAGGACGTGATATTTTATATCATAAATCTCATATGCATTGACCGGGAATCGAACTCAGTCCACCTTGGTGAGAAGCAAGCAGTTTGACCACTGCACGACTATGCCCCTGAATGTTCGAGGAAGGGAATCCCATGTTTATAGCGACCGTCTGTTGTCACAACTGATTCCCATCTCTTCCTTCATCTCAACGATTTCCTTGATGGCAAATATTTTGATGATGATGCTGACCTCAAAGAGGGAGTAGAGGTGGTGGTGTTCTATCAGGAAGACATACAAATATTGGTGTCCCACTTCATAAAGGAGATGACTATGTGGAGAGGTAGTGAAAGGTGTGTAAGATCCAGGAATAAAGTAATGTTTGCAAAATAATGCTGTCATTCTTTGAAAAGAATTGTGGAGTTAACTCAAAAAACACACCTCGTTTTATACTGGACAATGTTTCATTTTAGCAATAAAAAACACACAATAAAAAAGACACACATCCAGGGGCGGATTTAACTTTTTGGCGCCCCTAGGCAAAATTAAAATTGCCCTCCCCCCCCCCCCCCTTTTTTTAGGTTTGTGTGTAAATTGAGTGGTAGTTAGTAAGGCAACATATTAAAAATTCGAGATTATTTTTTTACACGTATAATTAAATTTTATATGCAGGTATAACCTAAGATCTAGGTGTGCTAACAAAAATCTTGCTCCGTGCTTTTCTTTCAGCAAAAGTTTTGATAATATCGTCAAATTCCATATCTGACATTAATTCTGCTTCAATTGCCAAAATCATTTGACAAACCAAACGATTCTGGCTTGTGGTTGGTTGAGCTCAAATAGTCTTTTATGCGCTTTAAACATGAAAACAAGCGTTCGGCACTGCAGTTGGTAACTGCAATGCAGTTCAACAAGCGGTAGGCTATTACAACATTTTGAAATACTCCTTGTAGATCATACTGTCGAATAAATTTTAATATTTCTAAAGGCGGGTTATTTTCAATTTTCTTTTACTTGGCAATATTTTTGAAAGTGGCACAACTCGTTTATAAATATTTGTTCTATCTCATTTGGAAAATATTTGTGTAATGTTGCCGCATGTTTCCTTAATTCAGGTTCATTCAACATACCAAATTCGATAAGTGCGATATATTTTTGAAAAATTCTTCCATAATTTGTCCTTCAAATCTGTATAGAGTCTATCCAAAATTATATTGAAAGTATTTACTCTGAAATTCTCTCTTCCACCTAGCTCAACATCATCTTCATACAATACATCAGACATTAATTTTCTTCGTTTTTTCCTACTTACGTCTTTTTCAAACTCCTGCGTGGTAGAAATTTTCCGTGCTATTTCTTCATAAATTTCAATATTTTTCCGAGCATCTTCTACAAAACCAACCTACGATTTGTACAAATCCAAAATATCTGAAATGCTGGTATCCATGGCTTGCAATTTCTGACTTGTAGCATCGGATCGTTCAAGTAAAACAGACCAAGTACTTAGCATAAATGCACTTTCTAGTCGTTCCATATTATTCCGAAGGCCTGTAGTTTTATTTCGAACTATTGCTTTTTCGTTGGGTTTTTCTTCAAAAGCTGATAAAGCATTTATTATTTCGTTCCAAAATTCAACCAGAACAGAAACCGCATCAGCACGTGCAGAACGAGATGTAGACAATGATTTTAGTTTGATTTTGAATCAGCAAAATGCTGCAAAACAGACCATCTTTCTGTCTAATTCCTGGACCAATTCAAAAAACTTACTCGCTTCTGTACAACTTTCTGCAGCATGTGTACCAACCAAATTCTACGAATGTGCATTGCATGGTGTGTACTCTGCGAGAGGATTGTTGTTTCTTATTCTTATGCACATAAAAACGTCAGTTCTTTTGAGCAACTTACTTGTCGAAGGTTTAAAAAATTATCAATTTTTAGCGTTTTAGCCAAGACTTTTTCTTGTTTTTGCGCTTTTTCAGATGCTTGCTTTCTACATTGAGCACCACTTAATCTTTTACGCCCATCCATTTTCAATTTTTAAACAAAAAATGAATGTGTGGTGACGCGCCAAATTTTAGCTCTCTTATAATTCGAATTATAGACAGCTAACTGTAGTTCAATGATGTGCAATCTATTAGATAAATTGACAAAAGAGATCAACATCAGAAAGACGTCAAGAGACTCGTAACAAAGAAGGTGAATAATAGTTTATAAGCAGGAAACAAAGACCAGTCATCACAAAGAATTTGGTGAGGTTAGGTAGACTAAACTCCAGCAATTAACAACTCGAACACTTGCAGAACAATTTCTGTGAATGCCCTCGCACACAAGACGCACACATAGCAGTCCAGCTTCGTATGAAACATACCGCAGAACAATTTCAGTGAACGCCATCGCACAAAAGATGCATACATAGCAGTCTAGCTCTGTATGAAACATAACCGTACCAGACCAAACCCAGTCTTCTGTTACAAACGTAACAAGGCTTTTCTAAGCCTCACATGAAGTAAATCCACACTGGACCGAGACCAATCACCTGTTTCATCAAAAATTCTGCCCCTCCTCTGTCACCGAGAATGCAGGAAAGGACCCTACAGAGCTCTGCAGAAAATGCAAACGCAGAACGGAAGAAGATGGGGACTCAACTACATGCGAGGCATGCGAAAGAAGGGAACATGAGAAATGTGCGGGTCTGACGCAAGGCGAACTAGACATGCTTACGAGGGCTAAGTGCAGACTCACGTGGATATGCAAAGAATGCAAACCAATGCTGTGGAAAGCAGCCTATTGAGCTCTATAGAATCCATGCAATCATCCATAGAGCAAATGAAACAGAACATGGAATCCACCCTCATAGAAAGAGTATAAGAAGCGGTACCGGTAGACAGGGAGATGAGAAAAACCTCTCTCCCCCCGGCAAGAACCAAAAACATCAGCCACAATAAGCCGGATGACCATAGAAAACAGGAGTCCTCCATGCAGACGCAACAAAAGAAATTAGCAAAGCTACCACGATAAAGTCACCAGCCACACAAAACATGGTAGAGGTACCAGCCACACAAAACAACCAGAGCAACCCCCCAAGATAATCAGACCAGTCTCCATCTAAACGAGGCTTCGACCACCAACGCGCAGCACACAGAGACGGAAACAGAAGACCCACTATTTCTCAATCTTATAATATGTCACATGGGTGGTATTGGATTGTCTCTAAGGGGCGCTCATTACTCTTGTAGATGCATGAACATATTCAGATTTCAAATTTTTATTTTTTAAATAAAATATATTTTTCTTTTTAATTAAAAAACATTTAGTCAAAATTTGCCACCCCCTAAAATCTGCCGCCTATACAGCCTATACGTAAATCCGCCCCTGCACACATCAATAATACAAATATCTCTATACACAAAAAGAGTATCAATGTCAAGAATCTAACTTCATCTAATGAATTTTATTTTATGTTTTACATACAGTGCTAACAATTGAAATATTAGAAGCCATTCTTCAGTGCTGCCAATTATTAGAAGATTTTCAGTCAGCCTGGAATCTAATAAGAAAACTAGGCACAGACCCAAGGTTGTCAAGGACAATCACGCATGTGAATCTCAATGCTGTTGCATCCAGATTAATGAATATTTCAAAAACTTAAATAGACATGACACACACGCGAACTGTGAAAAATGAAAAGTACATAAAGGGGTCCCATCTAAAACCACATCCCGACTGCTCACGTGACTTCTGCATTGAGGAACTTGATATAACCTTGAGTACGCTAAAGGTAAATAAAGCTGTTGGCTTTGATGGCGTATATCCAGAGTTCCTTAAAGCCATCGGTCCTAAAACAAAATTGTGACTCATTGAATTTTTTAATGAAATTTTGAGAACTGGAGAATTACCAAAGCTTTTTAAACAGGCTAAGATAATTGCAACCTGAAACCAGACAAGGACGGAACCGATGCTTCTCACTACCGACCAGTATCACTACTCAGCATGACCTATAAGCTACTAGAAAGGCTTATTCTGAATCGCATTCAAGAGGCCATTGATCGAATCATCCCCATCGAACAGGGTGGCTTTAGAAAACATCGGAGCTGCTGTGATCAGGTCTTAACATTGACAACTCGAGTAGAAGCTGGATTTCAACGAGGATTCAAATCAGCTGCAGTGTTTGTGGATCTGACGGCAGCTTATGATACTGTGTGGAGGAAGGGATTGATGTCGAAGTTCATTGACTTCATCCCATGTCAAAAGCTGGCGTTTCTAGTGAACAACATACCCTCTGACAGGTGATTTAAGGTATTCCTTAATGGACGAGCTAGCAGTTGGAGAACTCTAAATAATGGCCTACCTCAGGGATCTGTTCTGGCCTCCATTTTGTTTAATTTGTATATCCATGACATGCCAAACACGGACTCCATGAAAATCCAGAAAGCAGACGACCTAGCACTAATCTGCCAGAATAAAGATCTTATGAACTGTGAGAATGTGCTGACGAGTGATCTGACGAAATTGAGTGATTACTTCCATAAATGGAGACTTCAGCCAAACCCAAATAAAACTGAGGTTACTGCATTCCACCTAAATAATGAAGAAGCCCAAAGGAAACTACATGTAACTTTCAACGAGATCGAAGTACCGCATAATCACAATCCAAAATATCTAGGAATCACTCTGGTTCGGTCCTTGACTTTCAAACAACAGTGCATCAAGTTATCTATGAAACTTGGCTCCAGGGTGAATCTGCTCCGCAAGATTGCCAGTAGTAGTTGGGGTGCAGACACCAACACTTTACGCTCTGCTGAACTCGCGCTTGTGTATTCTGCTGGTGAATACCGTGCTCCTGTGTGGGTGGACAGCGTCCACACAAAAAAGATTGATGTGCAGCTTAATGAAGCCATGAGAGTTATCACTGGGTCTGTCAGATCTACTCCCATTCAGTGGTTGCCTGTCCTAACTAATATTGCTCCACAGGATCTAAGGAGGACAGCAGCTAAGGTAAAGTTGCTCAAGAAGATCACATCTCAGAAGAACTCTCCCTTGTACGATGCCCAACGAGATCCACCAAAAACTCGTCTGAAATCAAGCAAGCCACCCTGGGTTGATTTGGAAAGTATCAGTTCTTTCAACGTGACCCCCAAATGGCGACAGCGCTGGCAAGAGCATCCACCCAACAATGCTTATCTGGTTCAAGATCCGACAAGGAAGGTTGAGTGATTCCATCTACCACGAGAAACCTGGTCGAAGCTGAACCGCATTAGGATGGGTCAAGGGAGGTGTGGTCACACCTTGAAGAAGTGGGGTTTCTGTTCATCTGCTGATTGCGAGTGTGGAGCGGAAGACCAGACGATGGAGCATATTGTTAAGGAGTGCCCCCTTCGAGCATTTGACGGTGATTTGAGGACTCTACACCAAGTGACTGCGAGTGCTCTGGACTGGTTGTCAAGTTTGGACATTTCATTTCATTTCATTTGAATATATTTGAATATTTTGTATACTTGTAAAACCATACTATATATATGTGGGACGGGATTTTGGCAAGCGAATAAACCGAACACGTCTTGTAGTAATTTTAAGTATGAAAACTGTATTTACACATAAGATCACAACAGATGAGTTTGCACAGAACTTAGCGTGACTTCACTCGACACAAAACTGCAACTGATTGTCTTAGGTTCTCGCGACTGCCACTTGAATCCTCTACACGGCGCCACCGGGCAGTGTCAAGGCTGGGGGGAAACCCAAAAAACGTTCATTATTTTCAGATTCCCACAATCGGCCATCCTGCAGATCATTCGCCTCGGATGATGAGAAGTCTTCAGCCCAGGGTTTCAGGAATTCAGCACAAGTAGTTGTTCGGTTGGGGCCTAAGTGATTCCCTTCACGACAGAGGTCGTAAGTGTCATTCAGCTTGACTGGAGATTCTGTAAGGCCCAAGGTACTTTTTCTTCAATTTAAGGCCTGGTTCAAACGGGTCCTCTTGATGGTGACGATATCGCCAACTTGGTACTGGCGAGCAGGCCGTCGACTTCGATCAAACGACACCCTGTTTTCTTGATGCACTTTCTGGATTTGTGCTCTCGCTTCTTCACGGTGTTCATCTCTCCTGGTCTCAAACTCGTCTACCATCTCTTCATTGATCAACTCAACTATTCTCAGGTCATTTTCACAACGCATTTTGGCTCCTATCAAAAGTTCTAACGGCGTCTGCTTGATACTGCGGTTGTAAGTGGAATTCATGGCTCTTCGATCAGATTCTCCACGGTTTTCGATGGACAACTTGGCCAGCACGGAGATGATCATGGAGTTCATCCTTTCTATCTGGCCATTGGCAAGAGGGAGTCTGGTCGTGATCAGCGAGATGGTGATGTTGTTGGCAGTGCAGTACCCTTCAAATTCATGTGAAACATACGCGGTTCCACGGTCGGTGACGATCTGCGCAGGATTAGCAAATACTCCTTTTTGCACGCCCAGTTTCTCCGTAGTTTCTTTCGTGATCGTCGTTTTAGTGGGATACACAAACTTTGTGAAGCTATCCGTTACAGCGAGAATATGCTTGTATCCTTTTTCATTGAATCCAAGGGTTCAGGATGGTCAGCATGGTAAGTGTGAAATGGTGTGCTTTCTTTAAATAAGGGATGCAGTAGCCCTTGTTTCATAGTGATGCTCATCTCAACACTGGTACTCTTCGGCTTTTCCGATGCCTTTCCTATGTCCATCTCATCGGCTGCTACCACGTCGATTCGGTACAAGTACGCTTCTGATATGTCCTTGGACATCTTGACACCGGTTTTGCTGATGGTAGTTACGACTTGGTCCAGCAAGTCCAAGTCGTTACCCATGATAGCTGGCAACTTTAGTACATCTCCAGACACCACATAGAAATCAGTCAAGTAAGTGTCGTCGTCAACCTGGACGTCGGTTGGAAAATATCCTAGGGGACGCACCTCACTATCTCCGAAAGCCTTGAGTACTATGGCGGTAGTCTTCAGCTCCGGATCGCCCATCTCTGTGTAAATGTCTTCACAGATCAGATTGATTGGGCAGCCCGTGTCAACCAATGCATTGATCTTCTGGCCCTGGAGCAACAATTCCTTCATCTTCATAATCGACTTGGTTCCCAAAGCGACGTTCACCGTCTTCTTCTCGGCATTTTGCTCAGGGTTTGGGCACTTGGAAGCTATGTGTCCGAAACTGCTGCAATTGAAGCACTTTGGACCCTGACTCTTGTGTGGACATTCTCTGGACTCATGGCTGTTCTTCTGACCACAATTGTAACATCTCTTTACAGACGAGGTCTGCTTCTGCCTGTTGTCTTCTCTTGGTGTATGTTTGTTTGTCGTCTTCTAATTTATCATCACCTTCTGGGAGTTTCGTGCGTAAGCACTCTTGTAGATCTTCAACTTGTCCTTGAATTCCTTGATGTCCCTTGCTCCATATAGAATCATCTTGGATCCAGTGTCATCCTCGGTGCCATCGATGACGTATTGAATCAGTGATTTATCATCGATTGTCGACCTGCTGGCTATTTCTCGCATCACCAGAAAATATTCGTGAAGAGTTTCAACTTTTGTTTTTCGTCGGTTGGTTAGCAGTCGATGAATCTCTGCTGCGCTGGTATCATCTCGGAATTCCTTCTTCAGGGCTTTCTTCAACTTGTGCCAGGATGTGATGCCACGTTCACTCTGCACTCTGCCTGTCAGCGACTTTTTTGCAAATACGTATTTCTGCATCTCGTCGCAGCCCATCAACGTTGCTATTTCCTCAAAGTCCTCAATCCAACGTCGCACCGGATAGTTCTCACTGCCGTCATAGGTTCTGACAGAGCCCTCTACATCTCGGAAAGACAATGCAAACTTGTGTGCGACTCTACGGTTTGCAGTGTGCCGCAAGTCCACCACATCCTGGTCGACTTCCCCTTCACTTGAGCTTTTTTCTACAGTCTTCGCTTTGTGTTTGGTCGTTGTTATTTTCTTTTGTTTACCTCCTATTGCTTTGGAGAGTTTCTGGTCTTTGGGCGAGCTAGATGAATCCGATGATGATCCTGACGTGCTAGAGGTTGAATGTTTCAAGGATTTCATCCCAGCCATTTTCTCCTTTAACTCACGTAATTCCTCCGCCAGTGCTTCGTTTGCCTCTTTCATCTTGCTCATTGCATCTTTCTTTTTACCCGTCTCCTCTTCTTCTTCTTCTTCTTCTTCCTCTTCTTCACCTTCTTCGTCTTTACGCATCCCCAGCCACGAAAGGTCCATTAAGTTATCGCAGACAAGCACAAGCACAGCTCTCTCTCTCGTATATTCAATTTTTAATACTGTGCACATGGCAATCAGGTCAGCCTCGGTGAATTCGGTCTCAATGAACTTCAATTTCACCAAGTGTTCTGGTGAGTCACGTTCAAACTCATATCCTGGGAATTCTCTTAAGTGCTGTCTGTTCTTTCGATCACGTGGCAGTTTTTCAAAAATGAGGTTATGTAACGTCTTAATCACGGCCGTGGGCGCCATCTTAATGTTATTATTCACTTTTCAATATCTTGTAAACACGCCACTTTGTCTGCCATTTTTCTTTGTCTTTCGGCACTCGCGCTGAACACTTTTCTTTTCGTCGTCGTAGGCTTCAGGATCCTGGAACTCGTCTTTTGTAGCCTGCTCGAACAACACGTCTTTGGAGGTTGAACAGCTGCTCGTCTTCTATATTCCACGGACCCACGTCTTCGTCGTAAATCTTGCCAGAAAAATGTCGTCAATTCACTCCTTGTCGTCTTTGGTTTTATCGCTGTAGGCCTAGCCAAAATTGCCATTCCGAAACTCAAAATACTTAAAATTTCGGACGAGCCCCCAAATGTGGGAAGGGATTTTGGCAAGCGAATAAACCGAACACATCTTGTAGTAATTTTAAGTCTTAGGTTCTCGCGACTTCCACTTGACTCCTCTACACGGTGCCACCGGGCAGTGTCGAGGCTGGGGGGAAACCCAAAAACGTTCATTATTTTCAAATTCCCACATATATATATATAGTCAGACAACGCAAGCTAGTGGAAAGCTTCTAATAAAACACTACTAACAATCCTGCCAGAATGCAATCTGATCTATCGGTATACTAATACTGGACAATGTACCAGTTTTGAAAAAAATCATCAAGGCACACATATGCCTATGTACACAAGAAGAGTGTCTGTGTCACGTTTCTTACTCGTTCATGCATATGTTGAGATTTTATGTACAGTGCGAACTATCCTACCTCAATATACTTTCATATCGCATCCCTGAACAACAAAAAACCTGCTATAAGTCAGAAAATACACTTGCAAGCATTGTCATTACTGCGTATTAACCTTTTCTCAATGATGCTTGAATATCTGGTGCAGAAAAAGTCTCTAACGCCATAATATTTTACTACAATACACACTATTAGTATGACAGTTTAGAGGCAGAAACTAACTGTTGGTACAAACTTCAAAATTGCATTTTGCTGCCATGAAGGGAGTAAAGAAGAAGTTCGAGTTGTGGCAGTCTTTCAGCATGTGGAGCATGCAATGACTATCCAATGAGTAGTATATCTAAAAACCAGATCTTTTTGATATATGACAGTCTTCTTCCAGGGGTGCAATATATAGCCTACGTAATACTGGACAATGTTCCATTTATTCATTCATTCATTTTCATTTGAAACTGTTCTGTCCTTTATCATCCAGCCTAGTCTGCAAGCCTCTGTTAGCAATAAGTCACCTACATGATCCCCTATTAGCAGTTAGCACTACCACCTTCTCTGATTCTACACCTCTCACCATAAAATCATTTAAACATTGACTCTAACCACTGCCTCTCCTAGGTCTATCTCTGCTTCTTTTACCCTCTATATTAATTGTAGTGATAGAGGCTATTTTTCAGTGTTGCCTAATTCTAAAAAAGAAAGCTTTTCAGTCGGTCAACAAGAATTGTGCCCAAGGTATTTGTACATAATAAGCGTGTTAGTTTGTAGGGTATGTAAATATTTGTTTCCCACCTAATGTAATTGGGCACAATTCGTGTTGACCGACTGAAAAGCTTCTTTTATTACCTCTATATTAACCTTTTAGGTAACCCCTCCTCCTCCATTCTCATCACATGACTCCCACCATCTGAATTGGTTCATACGAACAGCTTTCATCTCTAACATAGCCTTTATCTCTTCATTACGAATACCCTACTGCTATTGCTCTCATCTATTTATCCCAGCAATCTTTCGTGCTACCGTCATATCAGTTACCTCCAACATATGTCCGAGATATTCTGAATCCACCCAGCTCTCACTTCCATAGAGCAAGATTGGTCTATAAACTAAGCGATGTAGAGAGAGTTTCGTCGCAACACTAACTTCTTTATTGCACAGTACAGTAGATTGCAACTGAGAACTCACTGCATTGGCCTTTCTGCACCTCGACTCTATTTCATTCCCCGTACTACCATCCTGAGAGAATACACGGCTCTATTACGGTACCTAAAATGATTCACCTGCTCCAATTTAGTTCCGCCTATCTGGCACTCTATTTTATTTTGTTTATTCCTTAACGTCGTCACTTTTGTTTTTGAAATGTTGACGTTCATACCAAATTCCGTACATTTCTGTTCAAGTTCTAACATGTTAGATTGCAAGCTTTCAACAGATTGTGACATTATAGCTAGGTCATCATGATAGGCCAGACTGGTTACCTGGGTTCCACCTAAATGAATCCCTCTCAACCAGTTTATGCCTTTCAGCAAAGGGTCCATACATAAAACAAACATTAACGGTGAAAGTTAACAGTATTGCCTCACTCCTGTAAGAACTTAAAACAAGAACTCATCCAACCATGAACTCTCACTGATACCTGATTATCATAAAAACTTTTTTATTTGCCTTTAACAGCATTCCCTCGATACCATAATCCCTCATGATGTCAAGCATCCTTTACCTTGATTCTCTATCGAGCTCTACAATACATAAACACAACTATCTATTCTTCTTGCAGCATTTCTCATGAACTTGGCACATACAGATCACTAAATCACACGCCAATTAATTTTATTATTCTATATAACCATTTCATCCATGCCTTCCCACTATACTTTACCATTTCTAACCAAATTTCATCTACCCCTGCTGCTTTGTGACATTGTACTGTCGTTTATTTACCATCCTCTCAGGTCTCCACTTCCTCATCTGTGATCCTGTTTCCATCTTCATTATCCTTCACCATAATCTCAAAATGTGGCACATTGCCAGGTAACTCTCCATTTACAATTAGCAAGTTTTTGAAGTATTCTTGCCATCTTCCCAGTACTCCCTAGGCATGTACAATGAGATTTCCAGAATTATCCAAAACACTACTCTTTTTTGTTTTCTTCCCGATTTCAAAGTCTTTTTTTTTTTATTACAGTTCAAGAAGGCTTTCCTGCCCCCTGACCTATTGTTTCTAATTTATCTTCAAATTCCTCCCATGATTTCCTTTCATACTCTACTACTCTACTATTATTTGTTTGATAGTGTTCCTTTCCACTACATAAAGCTCTCTGTCCTTGTATGGAGCAGTCATTGGTAAGCCTTCTTTCTGCTTTCACGAACAGGATGTTCCATTTTTCCTGTCTTTATGTAGGCCTACCACTGTCCCAAATCATGCCTTTGCTACTTCTGTTCCCTGAATTCTGGCCACTCTGTTTCAATGTCCTACGATTCTTTCCCATCAACTCATTGGAAATTCTCAATTCCATGTATTTCCGCCTTAGTTCCTTATCCTGGATATTTTCAACCCTAATCTGTCAGCAAACAGACTTCACTTTCTTCACTTTAGGTCTAATTACACACAATTCATAGCATATCAGTTTGTGGTCTGTTTCATCAAAAAGAGCCTCTGAATACCCTGCAATTCCTTATCAATTTGCTTAATTGAAAATCAGTAATGATGTAGTCTATTATTGACTACGTTCCTCTATCCTCCCATGTGCATCTGCGAATGTCCTCATGCATCGAGAATGAGTTTGCAGCAGCTAATCCCTATCCAGTAATGTTTGCTTCCCCAGGGTTCCCAGTCAGAAAGTCAAACTAATTTCCCTGACATTTCCCTGACTTTCCCTGACCAAAATATTCTATTTTCCTGACAAAAATTTGGCAATTGCACAATTTTTAACAGCCTCCTACACCCCCATTAGCTGCCCAACACACAGCTGTTCACAATATTTATTACTCAAATAGGAAATACGACATTTTGAACAGTAATGTACATACAATTTAATAATGATCTGCCAGATAATAATCAATGTTAATACATTTTATTTCCTCACTTCAAAGGATTCACAGATGGCAGTTTGTCATCAGTATAAATTACCTGACACATAACAAATTTGAGTCAACTTCCCTGACTTTCCCAGACACACACCAATGTTTAAAAGGCTACCCTGGCTTTCCTTGACAATCCCTGACTTCCCCTGACTTTCCAGGTCACTGGGAATCCTGTTCCCTATCCTCAACCCGCATACCCATTACCTTCTGATACCCCTAAGTTCAAATTTCTCACCATGAAATGCAAACTTTCGTGTTTCTTTAACTGCACATCAGTCTTGCAGCACTGACTTGAAAATCTGCACCTGAAAGAAAATTAAAAACAAAATTTAATTATTATGACAAAATTACAAAATAAAGATAATGCAAAGGGGCAGGTTGCTAGCCCTATGCAGTATGCACTGTCTAGGCGAGTTGCTTAAATCACAAATAGGGTAAAGGAGACCAAAATAAAATAGCATGAAGAACTGTCCCATCAGGTGCTCCCAATAAGCAAGTATGAGAATTCAAAAGCCCAAGGGAATCCTTAACCCTGCCCATGATGCTTGATGACATGACTGTCATGGTTTCCTTCCTTCCTTCCTTCTTACTGTCAATTACGTCAAGCACTCACATCAATATTAAATATATGCTTATGAAATTACCTTTTGTCCATGCATGAGTGTGTGTCCCTAATAAATTCTAACTGGCTGTAGCGAGTTCAATGAAACTTGACAAGAACTAACTACTTCCCTGTCCAACACTGATCATGTCTTCCAAATTTCAACAAGTGCAACCAATCCAACATGGCGGTTGTGCAAAATATAACTTATCATCGGTTCTCAATATCTTTGAAACTATCTAATCATCCAAGCACAATGAAACATGGCTTATGGTACATGACCTGAATTCTGATAATATATAGGGCAACAATTTCAAACTCAATTCTCAATATCCAAGTACTGTAATCATTTTAGATAATAAACATAACAAGTAATTCTCTGAAAAACTAAAGAGCCTACTTTCCTTAAAATTAAAGATTCAACCCAATGACTCATCTATTTAGAGTAACTTTACCTATGGTATTGAAGTGGTAGAACTAGCATTATAAGATTTGCTCAAATATACCTAAAACACTGAGGTCTAATAGAGCATTGCGGTATATCTAAAATTGTTTCCCTGCATAGATACCGGTACTGAGATACTGAGAGTCTACAGGTCGTGTTTTTCCCGAGCTCGCAGGTGTGCTGAAATGGGTTGTTCTCTGGAGTGTTATTGTAACGTGTTTTTCGAGGGGTTTTATGCAACTGGCATAAGTCAGTAGGAAGCCATTCTATATTTATTTACGCGGCAAATTGTTCTGCCAAGACAATTTTTCATGGTAATTTATTATTATTATTAATTTATTGTAATTATTATTAAGGTATTTTCGGAGCATTTTATAAAAATTATTAGCATTCAGATAGGTTTTCTATGTCTTAGAAAACGCTATCAAGTAAATTATTACGAACGACGATATCATAGAAAATTATCTGATTACGGAATTTTACGGAGTTTTTGTCAGTTAGGGTATTTGAGAGAGACGTGACTCACTGGGAATTCTAGTACAAGCTGATTCCTGTCGAGGAGCATGACGCAATCTTGGGTCGCATCGTCAAGAAGAGGCGAATTGTTGAAACGGAACCCTGTCGCCGAGTGTAATGACCCGGAGGAGGAGAAGATCGCGTGGTGGTTCAGCCAATCAAGGAGGACGACGTAAGCTAGATGTCGGTACCATGGTAGGGGAGCCGGCGTGTGGATATATCGTTCGACGCGCCGTGAAACGAGGACTATCTGTGAAATACTTGAGGAGTATGGGTGCAAGTGCGTGTCGCTCCGATGTTCAGTGGAGTTCGGGACTATCTGTGTAGAACTTGCGGTGTACGGTCGCAAGTGCGTGTCGCTCCGATGTTCAGTGGAGTTAGCAACGAACTTTTGTAAAACGTAACCAGTGCGGTTTTACGCGAGTTTGGGTCCGAGGTACGGACCATAGAATTATATAATCTACCAGGATATCATCAAATTTCGACGGAGATGACGACGTCCAGGAGACTGTGGGAAGCACACAGCATCATCAAGAACGAGGGAGATGCTTTGGCAATTTCCAATGGTAAGCGCACATGACGCAGAAATACGCAATCTCTCATTTTCTTTGTTTTACATTTCATATTTCAGTAACTTCATAGCTTGGAAATAAGAGTAAAATCAATTTATCAGACTCCGTTTTCACGTAATTTTCTATCGGTAATATTCAAATCACAACGCTCCAATTTAAATTTTATACTTATTATTATTATTAATTTTGCTATTCTTGTTTTATATAATAAATTCATTTCTTTTACAATGCAATCTTTGCTTTCAGTAGGTAGCATTAGATATAGACCAATTCCTTCTCCTGATACAATTGTTTGTTGGGTTAATGATCAAATCATACCACGATCTGAGTGAATAGAGTCTTGAAGGTGTTCTGCCAGAGCTAGACGTTGTTAAATACAAATTTAGATTTCAACATTGCGTTGAGGTCTTGGCGCCCATTAAAACAACATAGCTTAGGCAAAGGTAAACAGTTACATTTCTCACCCAACAGTGTGGGCTAGCGAAACCATTACATTTGTACGCTCAACGTGGAGCAAAGTAAATACCGTTTCACTTGTCATCCCAGCCTAAGCAAGGGAACTGCTACATTATCGGGCGAGGATCGGACTGTGGTATGCGAAGGGTAGTTGGGATTTCCGGTGTTTGTGTGCGCGTACGGGACCTAGCAACTTGTGGTTCATAGCCCTAGTGATAGCTGCATTGCTAGTTATTGGTGGAGTGGAAGTGAATCCAGGGCCTGTTACTCCAAATGTGAATCAGGCAAATGATCCAGTGGCAGCTTTAAAGTGTTCGACGTGCAGTAAAACATTGAAGAATGGTGTTGAGTGTGGACTATGTGAGAAATTGTTTCATTTCGGCTGTATTAAGGTCAAGAAGGAGGATTGTGATGTCAGAAATTGGTTTTGTAAAGTATGTGATACGCCGGACTGTTTGAGGGTGCAAATCAAAGCAAGGGATCAAATAATACAGGAACTTAGAGCGAAGCTTCGTGAATCAGAAGAAACGGTGAAGGATGTGACTGAACGGCTTTCTACTGGGATCAGTGTGGAAGAGGGCGTGCAGGAGCAAACTGAGGATGACGTTATCATAATGGGTGATTCTATGATACGATGGAGTGCGAATATCTCGAGGAAATCAGGTGCGAAAGTGCGGTGTTATCCGGGGATTAAAATTGACCAGCTTGCTCAACAAGTGGAAGAAGCAAATGTAGAGGACTGTGACAAAGTTAAAGTGTTGTTGCTCCATGTTGGGACGAACGATTTGAAGAAGAGGGCTACAGCCGATTACATCATGGGGGAGCTCTACGAACTAGGCAGAAAAGCTAAAAGTAAGTTTAGAAATGCAAAAATTATAATGAGTGGCATTGTTTGGCGGGGAGATGTTCCGTTAAGGCGAGTTAAGACTGTAAATGACCGCATGGACTGGGTATGTGCACAACTGGGATTAGTGTACGTAGAAGCTGACTGCTGGATTGGAGGCCGTGACTTCGCCCGAGTCGGGCTGCATCTAAATCGACGGGGCGCTTTCAACCTAGGGAGCCTACATGACAGGGTCATCGGTTCGTGCCGGCTTTTGTGAGGAGGAGCAGGTCCAGAGGTTGCCAGCCGATGGGAACAGAAGGAGCTATTTCGAGGCATTTGCTGCGGAGGTAAGACTCTAAGATTACTGCAGGTTAATTGTCAGAATTTAGGAAATAAATTAATTGAATTTTGGAATCTTGTAGAGACGTATTCTCGGACATTGACATTGCAACTGAATCTTGGTTATATGAGGACATAAATAGTAGCGAAATAATTCAAGGGACCTACGAAATTTACAGAAGGGATCGGGGGAAGCGAGGTGGTGGGCTATTTATTTGTGCATAATACAGTAAAGTTATTATTTATTCCGCCCTATTCAATACAATTAGTTCCAACGTTCATCACTAGGTATCATTGATACAATTCATTGAATTGTATTGAATAGGGCGGAATAAATAATAACTTTACTGTTTTAAATTTGCGTCAATACGGGCCAATATGAGCGAAATGACGTATTTATTTGTGTGCGCAAAAATATAGCTAGTTTCTTAAAGTGGGCTGATGTGGATCATGAAATGTTATGCGAACAAATTTCGGATAAAGGAAATAAATTCCCTCTTCAGGTGATAGGGGCGTATAGAGCACCGAAAGATAACTTTTCTCTCCTCGAAGCACTGTATGATAAAACTTGTACGAGTAATGCTATGAAAAAGAGCATAATATTTGCTGGAGATTTAAACCTCCCCAAAGTAGACTGGTCTGGTGAGTCAACTAGCTGTGGTCAAGCTCAGAGCGCTGCAAATAAATTCTTAAGGGAGGGGGGATTTTCCCAAGTAGTTGACTTCCCAACTAGAGACAATAATACCTTAGATGTTTATCTCGTAAGGCCTGTAGAGCTGTATATTAACTGTCTGAAAGTACCAGGAATTAGTGACCATTCTGGGATTGAATTAAATATTAGATATGGTGACATTACAAAATTAGACTCTGATGTAGCAAAAAAGATCATATTCCAGTATCGCAAGGCGGATCAGGGCAAGTTTCAGGGGTATTTGAATGAGCTATTTGTAGGATGGGCATCGGAAGGAAATCACATTAATATCCTGTGGACTAACTTTTTGAAAATTTTAAATAGCACTGTTGATAAATTTGTCCCATTTAAATTGCTGAAACAAAACCCAGATCCTGAGTATTACACACGAGAAATTAGGAGTCTAAAATGGAAAATTAGGAAATTATACAATAAGAGACATGATAGTGACAAGTATATGTTGAAATTTAAGTCCTTATCAAGAGAGCTCGTCTTAAAAAAGAGGGCTGCTCATGACAGTTATATGCAAGGTTTACTTGGTTCGGGAGGTGATGGGTGGAAAAAATTTTACAGTTATGTTAGGAGAAGAAAGGGAAATTCAAATAATTTGTCGATGATAATGTCCGGTGACGGTAAATTAATTACTGAGAAACAGGCCATTGCTAATGAATTAAATGTCTTTTACGGTAGTGTGTTCAATAAATCCAATAGCTGTGTGTTGGACCTTAACGACGAATCAGGGGCTCCCCTGTTCCAAATAAACCAGTCAGCAATTGTAAAGCTAATACAAAAACTACGTTTCAATGTATCAAAGGGTCCTGATAATATTGTTAGTGAAGTACTTAAACTAGGAGGTAGGGCCGTGGCACGATACTTGGAGGTGATTTTTAATGTGTCCATAAACAATGCGCAAATCCCAGATGACTGGAAAAGAGCTACGATAGTCCCAATATTTAAGGGAGGGAGCAGACTTGAATTGGGCAACTACAGGCCAGTTAGCCTTACGTCCATCGTTTGTAAACAGATGGAGCATCTCATTTGCGACTACTTGAGGGAACAGTGGGAAACATTATCATGGTTTAATGATAGGCAACATGGATTTCGGAAAGGTTACTCATGCGAGAGTCAGATGCTATCACTTTTTCAAGATATTAGCAAATCGTTAGACCATGGAGTTTCAATCGACGCCGTGGTTATAGATTTTGCGAAGGCATTTGATGTCGTGCCGCATGACATGCTACACCATAAATTAGCTTCGACGAAGATTGATAGAAGAGTAATTTTATGGATCCAAGAATTTTTGACGGGTCGTTCCCAGAAAGTGAAAGTTGAAGGCATATTCTCGGATGAAATTACCGTAACGTCGGGTATCCCTCAGGGCAGCGTAATCGGAACTTTGTTATTTTTGGCGTTTATAAATGACTTACCAAATGGGATTCGCAGTGACTGTCGATTGTTTGCGGATGATTGTGTAATATATCGAAAGATACATGACTCACAAGACAATGCAGTGCTTCAAGAGGACCTGAACCTGGTCTATAAGTGGGCGATTGTAAATAAAATGAAAATAAATACAAGAAAATGTAGTCTCTTAAAAATAGGGAAAGTGCGAAGGCAGGATTTTCAATATAACATTGGCTCGGAAATACTTGTAGAAGAAAATTCTTGCAAATATTTGGGCGTTCACCTAAGGAATGATATGAAATGGAGTAGTCATGTAGGATGTGTAGTTACAAAAGCTTACAAATCCCTGCACTTTGTAATGAGGGTATTAAAAGGAAGTAGTACCTCTGCTAAAGAATTAGGCTATTTGTCACTTGCAAGACCTATTCTGGAATATGCCTCGGCGGTTTGGGATCCATATCAAGTAGGGCTCATCAATGAGTTGGAAATGGTACAAAGAAAGGCCGCTAGATTTGTGCTCAGTGACTTTAATCCCAGGAGCAGTGTGAGCCGTATGTTAAAGAAACTTGGGTGGGAATCATTGGAGGCTAGGAGGATGAAATCTAGACTCTGCGCTATGTACAACACTTATACAAATCAACCAGCATGGGGTGAGCTTAGCAAACGATTGGGAAAGCCCACTTACATGGGTAGGAGCGATCATCCTTTCAAAGTTAAGGGCCGACCACAGCGAACAAATTATGGTAAATATTATTTTGTAAACCGTGCCATTGATAACTGGAACTCTCTACCTGCCGCAGTCTTAGAGCCTTTTCCCAAACATTTAGGTGTGTTTAAGAAAAGACTGACTATTTGTGAAAATACTCCAGTTTAATTGTTGCATAATTGTTATTGAACTGTTATGTATAATTATTTATTTGTTATGTATATCCAATTTGCCACCGGGGGACACACCCCCCATTGCAAATAAATGAATGAATGAATGAAAAAAAAAATGCCCAGGGAAAGGTACTGTATTATGTAGTTGGTAGGACTGTTGCCTCTGAAAATTATAAGTCTTATGAAATACATTGTATAGACTATATACAAAATATGGTATAAATCCACTGAATGTTATGAAGGCTACATACATATCACCAAAATTGCTTTTCAGTTGGTTAACACGTGTGTGTCCAATTAGACTGGATGGGAAATAACAATCATTGAATCACCCTAATACCTGAAAGAAATATTACAAGAATTATTTATACATTTATTAATCCACTTCACAAACAAATGGCCGGGGAGTGGGGATTTAATGAATAACATGTTTTGTTCATCAGATCCTTTCCACTTAGGTTTAAATTAGGCTATGGCTGACTGCGTGGCTCAGCAGTAGATTTACTGGCACGTTAAAGCTCACTTAGGGCGTGCATAAATTTAACTATATTGTGGAAGGTTTTTGCGCCTCCAAGATTGGGTTACGTTTGTAAACCCGTGTGGTGACCTTTCCTTTGTTTACAGTGTATCATTGACCTTACCGGTGGTACATAATAGTTGTCATTAGGAGCGTATTATAGCCTAGGAGATGAAAAGAAAATTATACAAAACGCGTGCCAGTTTTTTAATCATCATTAGAATATACGCTGTGTGTCATACAAGTAACCCCTGGGACAATGGTAAGCAATTAATTACAGCTTATTTTCCATTACCGGTATATAGCAGTGCTAATAGACAGGAGCTGAATGCTACGATGTCTTTAATGAAACTGTGAAGTAATTGAGTTTCAGTAATCTACTTTAGGAATAACGGAAGGAATAGGATGAGTGCTTGAAGTGTTACTGTACATGACCATTAAACTCACGATCATAAACAACGGGACCTCCATTTTACGTGGAATCCGAACCACCAGACGTGACATATTCACCTCAGAAATCCCGTTGGCATTAATCGGGAATCGAACCTGGGCCGGGAGGGAGGCAAGCAGCTTGATCATTGCACCATAGTAGGGGGGAGCTAGGAGTTCTAACGCACTCGGAGTTGCTCGGGCGGCGTCCATGTTAAATCATTAATATTTGGCCAACCCATGGTCCGATTTTGACAAATGAGGTGTCGTTGGACTCAGGCTGATGGGGGCATTGCTATAGACCACTTGTTATATTTTTGATTTATTTTTTGAAAATTTTTGTTTTCGAAAGTAGATGATAGTTTGAAAACCAAAGATGATAGAACGTTGTGCTATGGCTCAAACGAATGGGCTTTATGACCTTTATTTTCTATAATAAAACTTTTTTACTTTTTATGTTTTTTTGAAAACACTCGAATTTTGAAATTCCTATATTTTGGAAACTAGGAAGTTTACAAAAAAGTTTGTTTGACGTAAATCAATGGTCCCTTCCCCCTCTACCCTCAAAATAAATTTGAAGCCTCTAGGGAAAAAAACCTGACAGTAGTATGGTAATACGGGTTCTGTCCACTAACTTATTGAACCCTCCTCGTATTTGTCCCGAACCTGATATATTGCTAACCAATCATGGGATTTGAACATACAGGATGTCCTAGCACTCGTAGTGATGCCCCCTACTTTCCTATAGGCTCTTTATTTAATTAAAAGAACAAAACTAAAAGGTCATGTGCTTTTAATATCTCGCGAACCAATCATGCTAGAGGCGTGTACGACGGGTCCAAGGACTCGGAGTGACGTCCTCTTTGCTATGGACCACTCGTTATATTAAAAAAAAATGGAAACTCGATTTTGGGGTAAACACGTGTTTTTTGTGATTTTTGCTGATATCTCACGGACCAATAACGCTAGAGACGTGTACGAGGTGTCCTAGGACTCGGGCTAACGCCCCCTGTTTGAAACTATGTTTGAAATTTTGACAAAGGGCCTAACGACACTTTTGTTGAAAAATAATATTAATTTTTCTTTACCTGTTTAAAATGTTCATGAAGCGTGGTGGTTGAGAGAGACGATACTGCTGGGGGTGTGTGTGTGTGTGTGTTTCAACGAACCTGTCGCTAACCACAAGGACCATGCTTAATAGAACAATCGCTATTTCGGCGGGTCGGTGTATGACAGAGCGAGGGTGCGTTTTTTCTGATATTTTACCTTTAACGTGTAAACGGTGATGAGAACTTGGTTCTATGTTGGTCGAAGCGAGTAGAGAAAACAAACTTGCAGACGAGCACGAGGTGAATGTCATTTGAGCTGATTGGAATGCGCTGATCTGACTTGACAACAGGTGCAATGGAAAATGACAGAGACGCAGAGGACCCTTGAAGGTGAAATAATCTGACCATCGTGGTGGCAGGGGAGTGCGAAAGTCATGTGAACACGTGTGAGATGACATGTATGCTAAACCAGTTACATCCTGTTTTGCTTCGTACGTGACAAAATGCGAGTTCATGTGAAATATGATACAACACATGTGTTCACCTTGGGTGTTAGCTGTCCACGTGTACGATAACTGTTAACAAGTCACATCCTGTTTGCTTCGTACGTGACAAAATGCAAGTTCATGTGAAATATGCTACAACACAGGTGTTCACCTGGGACGTTAGCTGCCCACGTGCCTGATAACAGAATGTTCAAAGTGTGGGATTCGCTGAATCAGTAAAAAGTATGATGCAACTTGTGGGAATGATGTTCAAATCAATAGATATGCTAGAGCTGCGAACAGCAGTGGTGGGAGGTGGAGGGGGGGAGAGGGGGAGTGATAATGTAAGAGAGAACACAGGTGGAAAGGGAAAGACAAACATGTATGAACATGCACGAAGCGCGGAGCGCTGTACACAGAGAGCTATAGGAGGTGTACAACATGTGTGAATAAATAAAAAGTGCACAGGTTCACACAACATGTAATTTATTGATCCAAGAATTAAACATAGAGTTAAATCCTAACCATTTGACAAAGAGTTTATTTCCTTTTTGTTTCAACACTTTTTCCACAAGATAATGCTTAGGAAATGCTGTTTTCTGAAGTTCATGGAGATAAAATCTACCTTTTATGGGTTGATGGTTGAGGTCCTCGAGTAAATAGGTGACTGGAGTGTCCAAGTTGACTTGACGGATTCGAAATAGTTCAGTCCCCCACTGAGGCGTGTAGCCCTTATTGAAGGCAGACTTAAATTTGCTCACACGAACAAAATCCCCAATTGTCAGTCGGTGACGTTTAGGATCGGCTGTTTTTATGGGGTTAAACAGTTTATCCAATCGTTGAATATTTTTAGTCACGAGGCGTGGCTTGGTCCCAATCGTTCTATGTTTGGTGTCATTGTAACGTGATACTAGCTCTGGTAACATGTCCAACCAGCGATACGTGCCCTGAGCGGTAAACGCTTTCCACATATGGGTTTTCAATGTTCGGTTGAACCGCTCGACCACACTGGCTTTGAGATTGCTGTACGTGGTGTAATGGTGAATATCCTTAGATTTGAGAAAACTGGATAAATCCTTGTTGAAAAATTCTTTCCCCTGGTCGGTTTGTAGCAGCTGAGGTTGACGTTTGGAGTGTTGAATAATAGGCCCTGGTAACTAGTGGACCAGACTTGCGACGCACAGGTTCAACAAAGGCCATTTTGGAATAGACATCAATGACGGTCAACATATAGCGTACAACATCGTTAACACCAGCATAGAGTACCATTTCAACCAAGTCAGCCTGCCAAAGTTCATCCACACCTCGTGAAATCACCTTGAGCCGTGGATAGTGACGCCTAGCTGGGCGATGCAACTCGTGAGCAATACCCATTTTAATGGGTGAGGGCTTAAACAATAATTTTGGCATTTCGAAGTTTTTGTTCAATTTCTTGAATTTCCCAATCGTGACCGGTATGGCCAGCTTGACGTGAAGCATGCAACAACTGTAGCCGCCGGACGAGCTTATTGGGATTGTGCCAGTAGGTAACATCCACAAGGGGCTTTAATGGTTTAAATGTCACTCCCGAAGCGGATGCTTTACGACGACCACTTTGACTTGTGGGAAACATTTTTGCAATAATGGTTTTATATTTTTGAGATATATTGGCATCCACTTGTTGTGCTGTATCATACTGTCTTTTGTGGGCATGGGTATCCAATAAAATGGATTTATATTTGTCAAGATCCTCTGATGTATAATCATGGGAAGAGGGGATCCTAGAAAAGAGCAGCTTTAACAGTCCTGGGGTTAATTTATAGTTGATGTTTTTAATGACAGCTTTAGTACGAGCAAATTTAATGGATGAATCGCCAATTTTAAAACTATCATTCTCATAGCGAACACCATACGTGGTATCTGTGTTTCCAATAAATAGATCAGTGAAATAGGGTTCCAATGTTGATCCATAATATTTTATTAAAATGGTTTTCAGTTGAGCTTTATGTTGACGGGTGGCCAAGAGTTGTGAAAACGGAGACGCTCTGGAAGGGCAAGGTGTTTCGACCATGGCCAAGGATTTCTTTTTTCTCTAAAACTCTGCAAGGGGTGCGGCCTTTTTTTTTTGAGGCGTAAACACTTGTTCCTCCTCATCCTCAACCTCGCTAACACTAGTCAAATCTTCCTGTTCCTCTTCCTCTTCCTCAGGGTCCTCGTGCAGCGTCTGCGTGGCTTGTGAAACGGTGGGTAGCGTTTCAGATGGCTTGAAAGAGGGTTTCAACATGGCTTTTAGCGGAGGTGCTAAATGTTGTTGAATAAACAAAGCATGATCGGCACGCGATCGTTTCAATTGACGAAACTTTTGGCGAATAGCATTTTTTGCTCTAATAATATACTTTTTCAATTGACTCTCTGCTAACGCCATGGTGTCTTGACAAATGACTTGACGGGGAATGAGACAGGGCCTTAAATAGCAATAAAATGATCAAACCCTAAGCGATACCGTCTTTGGTTGAGTTCACTTTGTTTGTCAATCACTAAACAGGCATGACGTTGAGTGTTCCAGCACTTGGCACACAATTCTGTAAACATTTGAAAGGTCATATCCGGATTCACATGTTCATTATAAATGTGACGACTGTTCCTCTCGTCCTGACGAAATAAAACAATGAAATTGGCATTGTCACGAATCAACTGTTTGGACATTTTAGAATACGTTTGTCCAAGATAGAAGCAATCGATATGTTTGTGACGACCCATGCTGAAATAGCTTTGAATGATACCTTGACGTTCAGTGGATACATCATCGAAAATCATGAGTGAATCGGGCTTTACCTCATCCGGTGAAATCACATTTTCTTGCATGGAAAATGTGAAATAACCCATATTCTCTTTTTGCAATCCAGACATGACTTGATCCAGAAACACGTAGAGGGGTTGGTAGAGAGATTTTGCAAAAATATAAATATTTTGAAAACGCAGACCATTGGGCGCTGTGATGAGCGTTAGCAAAGATTGGTATTTCCACAGCCGGAAGGCCCCACAATGATGCAGCGAATGGATGATGGAAACAGTGAACCACGGCCTTGTTCACGTGATGTGGGACAGAGATGGGAAACCATGTCCCCCACGGGGAATGACTAGCTGCTTAATAATCTTCATTTCAACTAAGGCTTAGCCAAGCTAGCAGGCTGTCTATATACAGGACACCGAGCCTTATCATAGAAACAGTAGACTGGTACTAGAGGTTGACGATGGATGTCTTTGGACGTGCGTTGATGACCAAAGCTAGGTCTGTCCCCATACACGATCCTAAACAAGAAACAGATCCTGCTAATAAACACTATGTGGATAGGTCTGTAGTGCCACGCACAAAACAGGGAGATTATGACTTTAAGGGAAAGCGGTTAACCTATGTAAAACATCCTCAAGTGTCTACAGACGTTACTACGAAAACGTATGTGGATAACAAAGTGTATGAGTTTTATGACAAAGTGCCTCAGCTTACGGTGAATGGCTATAGCGCTAATCACCATCGGATTATTCACGTGGAAGACCCGCAAGACGAAGACGATGTCTGTACCAAGCGTTGCGTGACCTATGAAATGAAAAGGCTTTATAAATTTATCCCATCTGTATTTTTAGTGTATCTGACAAATGAAAAACCTTTGAATGACAGAAACCATTTACCGCTAGCTCGTGACCAGCACTTGACCTATGTGCTTGCTTCGGGTTTAAGCCACTATCGATTGCATTATGATGGAACCATTCACATCAAATACGCCATACCTGATGAGAACCATTTACAAATACAGATAAATGGTCATAGGATGTTGGTTCATAACCATGAAATGGTCAATGCAGGTGACGAATTATCCTTTCATCTTATGTTGACATGGGATGAAAAGCAAGTGGGAAAAACCATAAACGATTTCCCACTTTATGTGGAATTGGAATATACAGCCATAAAATAACAATCTGACGTTAGTTGTGATCTAAACATTCTTGTGAAAGGTTGTTGGTCATTACCATCATGGTGAAACAAAGGTATGCGGTGAGAAAGACTAAAAAAAAAGACCCTGTCCTTGGCAAAGCCTGGGCTTAAGACATTCGTGGACAAGCCCTTGCGGAAGAAAAAAAGAAAAAAATATGTATTGACCATAAGGAATGCCCTTCGAGCAGCACAGAGACATGTTATTCCAAATCGTCGGCGACAGGGTTCAAAACAAGGGCGAGTGATTCCCGTCCCCAAACGAGTGGGATTTTTACCTGCATTATTTGCCGGTTGGGCTGCTCTGGGTTCACTTTTGGGCGGTGCCAGTGCAGTGGCGAAAACCATTAAAGCAGCGCAGCAGGGCAAGCAACAACTCAAAGAAAGTCAGCGACACAATGAAACGATGGAAGCGATTGCTATGGGGGCTAGAAATGCCAATTTAAAGCCAGCCTTTTATCAACAAGGATTTGGGATTTCACCATTTCGAAATATAAAAAAGAAAATAACCTCAGCCATAGCGAGACATGCCCTGACGCATCAACAAGTGGAAAGCTATGCTAAACAACTAAAGCTTTCTCATTTTCGGGGTGTGTTTATGAGAAACCAATTACCCCCACGAGCCTGGAAACAGGAATGTGCTGTTGTCAATTTGGATGATCACCGAGGACCAAGAACACATTATGTAGCTTATGTCAAAGAGGGATCCATTGTATGGTACTTTGACAGTTTTGGGAATTTGCCCCCGCCCATGGAACTAGTGACCTATTTTGGAAATAGGATCAAGATATATTGTAATGTGAAACGTGAGCAAACGTTTAACAGCCAACAGTGTGGACGTTTGTGTTTTTTTTATATAAGACTCAGCATAAGCTAAAACGCCACCAGTATGTCTGCAGAAAGTAAAACGTTTACACTGCATGGACGTGGACCTGAAGTCAGCCTAGACTTTTACCCGCCTATCGAATTGAGTGAAAAACCCTATGGTTTAGGACTTGTTTCTCTTGAAACGTACAATCGAATATACAACATACGAGAAAATGTGAACAACAAGTTTTACTATGATGATTCTGTGCTCACCCTGAACTCTGGCGGATACACGATCGATGACATTTATGAACACATTTATGTGGTGTTGATCAATGAATATGGTTTAAAGTCATTTCTTGATGGAACGCGCAAGTTTGAACTTGTAGGCAATACCAACACTCATCGCTGCAGTATTTTCTCCACATTCAACATCGACTTTAAAACACACCCCGATTCCATTGGTCCATTACTAGGATTTAAACCACGTGTGTTGGAGCCCAACAAAAAACATGATTCGGACCATGAAGTGAAATTCATTGAGGACCATCATGTGTCGGTGACGTGTAATATTATTAGCCAAGTGTACACCAATCAAGAACCATCGCATTCGCTTTATGACTTTATTGTGACATCGCCCAATGTGTATATTATTCGTGAAAACCCTCCAGTGGTGCTTTTTCATTCTGTGGCTGTCGATAGTATTAGTAATATAACATTAAGACTGATCAATAGAGATCAACAACTCATTGATCTGGATTCTACCACACCAGTGACTTACAAGTTGATGCTAAAGCCACTATGAAGTTTGTGTATAAAGCAACAACACCGTCTGGGAATGGTGTTAGTTGTTTGCCACGTGAATACACGTTAACATCTCAAGACAAGCAGATTTTACAGCATTTGGGTTACCACGTCAACCCCCATGATGAATTCTATCCTAGAGGTAGCGAACCGAATCGAGGAGCAACCAGGAGTGGTAAGAATTGACCTCCATTCCTATCAAGCTCAAACACCTGGACTCAATAACAATGATGAAATTCAATTTGTTATCAACAACCAAGATATTTACACCCTACCGCATGAAAGTGTCATTCAGATTGAAAGTAGGCTCACTAAAGCCGATGGCTCTACACCCACCACATCCAAGTTGGCCAACCATGGTTTGGCCTTTCTGTTTTCTGAGGTGCGGTATGTCATTAACGATATCGTGGTGGATAGCACTCGAAATGTGGGCATTTCCAGTGTCATGAAACTATACCCCTCTTATAGTGAGAAAGAATGTAAAACACTTTGCATGGCAGGTTGGTGCCCTGACTCGACCAATGACTGGATGGTACACACCAATGGGACCTTTATTGGATATTTACCTCTTAAACTGATTTTAGGCTTTGCCGAAGATCACCAACGCATTGTGGTCAACGCAAGGCAAGTGCTTTATCTAGTGAGAGACAGGAGTGATAATAATGCACTCAAGGGAGCCGACAATGCCCCCATAGATTCAAAAATTCAACAACAACGCTTGCTATGGAAAGTGCCCCTATGACCCTTGACGATAGAAAAAACTGGACATACTCAAAATGGTAAAGAGAGATATGCCTCTACCCATGGAATTTAGAAACTGGGCACTCCATGAGTATCCGCTATTGCCCGCCACCAACACACACAGTTGGTCTGTAAAAACAGCTCGCTATACAGAGAGACCTCTCTACCTGATCGTGGGTTTTCAAACGAATCGCAAGTATCAACAAACCAAAGATGCCACGCAATTTGATCACCTGCAATTGAGAAATGCACGTCTTTTCCTCAACGGTGCTGTGTTTCCCTATGAAGGATTGGATTTGGATTTTTCAAAAAATAAGTTTGGCCCCCTGTACGACTTGTTTTCTAAATTTCGATGGTCGTATTATCAAAAAGAGAACGGCCCCATGTTACTACCCCAAGCGTTTAAGGCAAGAGCACCACTGATTGTTTTTGACTGTTCTTACCTGGAAGAGTCTGTCAAGCCATCCAATATCAACATTCCACTAGATTTTGAAACGCATGACAATGTACCAGCCAATACCACGGCCTACTGTTTGATTATTCACCACAAACAAGTCAACTATTATCCACTATCCAACCAAGTGACGAGTGTATAAATAACAGGTCAACCCACGTCAAGCCGCTCAGTCATGTCTTGCTTTAAAGCCTCAAGAGACGTCACATCCATGAATTTAAACTCTGAGGAACAACGTTTCAAGACTTTTGCAACATGGCCAGTGCCTTTCATAAACCCTCAAGCCTTGGCGGCCGCTGGATTCTACTATTTAAAAACAAGAGATGAAGTGAAATGTGCCTTTTGTCCCATCATCATAGACCAATGGCAGGAGGGCGATGAACCCATGCAGGAACATCAGCGCTGGTCACCCACCTGCCCCTACCTGTGTAGAATGGAAGTGGGAAATATACCCTGTCATTCAAGCTATCCCTCACTGGCGTCTCTGAGTGATGAAAAAACAAGTTACGATACGTGTGGACCGTATGGTGTCCATGGTGCTTCGGTGAGCAGCTCACCATCAAAAACGCCTAGTTTAGAGACATTGGGACATCATCGGTGTTATGGACGTTACAAACACAAGAGACTATATTGTTGTATCAGTTGGTATCGTCCATATCCCAAAATGACAAAAGCCTGTAAGACGTGTTATGATAATAAAATGATGTAATTCTTAAATTCTTATTTTTTGCATGTCCCCCTGTCCTACCCTAACCTCAATTTGAAACTAGCATGGCAGGTAAGTCCAGGTCATGATCACACTTTAGTGGTCGATCGTCAGTCAGTCGTCAGTTGAACTTGGTCCAGGCAAGCGTCAACATGTTGCGCACACTCATTGTGGATTGCCAAGGGTTTAAAATTGGTGACAACAAATTTATATTTAAACAAGTGGCCATTATCGATTGTACCACGTTTTGGATATCGCAAGCTACGCATTTGCTATTTAAACCACCCCATGCATTTGATTTGTTGTGTGAAAAAGACCGTAAACAAACCCAGTAGATTGAAAATCATAGGCAACTAGACTGGAATCAGGGAACCATTTCCTATAAATATTTGGACGTGGTCATGAAAGCACACTTGTCCTCGGCCAATGTGGTATTTGTGAAAGGTAATGAAAAACGTCAATGGTTGCAACCATTTTTGGCGTCTTACTGCCAATGTAACGATCTCATGGAGTTGGCCTGCCCCTCCCTGCAAACGCTCATGGATACTTGTTCCTGTGGCAACATTACCAATACAGCCCTATCGCATGCGTGGCATCTCTTTCATTGGTTAACCACCCATGCCTGCTGGGAGTTGTTAAACAAAATTATAACTCAAGATTTACCTGTGAATGACGTCAGTGAGATTTCTACAAGCGACGTGTAAACAACTACAGCACGTGATACCATGGAGAAAGGCAATGCTACGGACAAAGCCATCGGCAAGTTCTTTGTGTGCAAAAAGAAACTAGACCGTTTTACCAAAGAGGAACTCTTGGCGCTGCCCAAGTCGTTCATTTATTATGTGGCCGTCAACGCGGTCAAAGAAAACTGGCAACATGTACCAAAATCATGGACTCAAGACCCTGTGTTCAGTGAATTGCAACCCTGTACGGATTACGATCACCATAAGCAAGTGGCCATGGCAAAAAATACCGTCTATGCGTCAGTGTGCGACTTGCCAGCTAGTGAAACTGTATCACGGTCATAAAAGTCCGTGTAAAGACTTTGTCGAATCATTCCACGGGTGTCATGGCGAGAAAAAGCAACAACAACAACAACAACAACAACAAGAACAAACACAAGCATCGTCCACAGAGGAGGAGGAAGACCAAACCTTTTTACCATCAATGGAAAAGGATATGCCAGACCTGTACTGGCAATGGCGTCATTAACAAAGTGATTCAATACTTACCTTTCGAAATCCATCTTCCAGGTTATCGTTTTTGCGGCCCTGGAACTCGTCTCGAAAAACGTTTACAACGTGGTGATGTACCCATTAATCTTTTGGATCAAGCATGCAAGGAACATGGCCTTTCTTATCGCCATAGTGTACAGGTCCGGGGGGCTGTACCCCCTGAAAGCCACCCCCCATCTTTCACTAAAAACACCCTAACTGGCAACATCATAAGACCAGAACATTACCTTTACACAGCAAGAGGCGGCCACCCAGCTTGGGAGGTTAGCCAACTACTTGCGACACATACATAAACATCTACACAACAACTAACTGGGGCAGCTACGTCGGCGGAATGCTGACCACGCAACGCCGAGAACTATAAGAAGTGGAGTCCTAAATGGAGCCATTATCTGTTGTACAGTGTGCACCGCCGAAGGCCCTAGCCGACATCTGTTCCAGTTGCATCATCAGGTGAGACTCAGCAAGTGCTCAGAATCCTTTACTTTGTGAAACACCCACCCATAATTTTGTACACTCTACTTGTATAATTACCTACATTCCCCCAAGAGGGACTTACCAATTCACACTCACTGACCAATAAACACATGGTCAGTAAACTACACTTGTATTGTCAATTACACATCTCTTTACATCCTCATACCCTTCCTGACCTTCGTCACGATTGACCGTGACCATAGTAGCCAGTAACTGCTTTGTCAGACTGCATTGTGTTTCCCGCACGCGACCCGACTACGTAACGTCGAGCCGCTGACATCAGCACGCCTATTGTAGTACCCACACAGTCCAGCTGGCAGGCCGGTATAGTAGCCTGCGTTTAGAGGGCCATCCCCTAATCAACACTTGCATCTTTGCAGGAACACCCCCTAGCGTTTAAGTACCAGACAACACACTACACAGGTAAGCTCTCCCAGCTACGGGAAGCTACTAACTCCCAGGAACTATCTTCCAAATCATCACAGTAACACAAGTGTTTTATCCCTAACTACCCCCCCCCCCCCCAACTAAGGGATCTAAAACAATAGTCATCCTGGTTTAAGACATGTGGCAGATAAATTGTTATTGAAAAAAGCTAAACAACGTTTCACATCCTGTGATGCTTCAGTGGGTGAAAGGATGGCAGCCCTGATTGTCATGAGTGCTATGAAAGGAAAGTTGATGATGCATGGACATAAACATTGAGGAATTGAGGAGTGAGGAATTGGGATGTGTTTGTATTCTATTTTTCATTTGTCAATCCCCTTATGGTTATGAAATAAAAACAAAGGTTTACCAGAGCACGATGTTTTAATTTTTTTATTTTAAAAAATCATGATGTTGATGGTTGATTGTTTAATTTCACATTTTACACATTGCCATTTGCCATTTTCAATTTACAGTATTTTAAAAATATGTTTCAAGTTTTGTCTTTTTGATGATATGGATTTTCCATTTTGCTGATGACACTTTTTTTTAATGTTCGTTTGAGGTTTTTGAATTTTCATATTTTACACATGGCCATTTCCAGTTTTAAAAATGTCCGTTTTAAGTTTTGCTTTTTTTTGTGATATGGAAACATGGATTTTCCATTTTGCTGTTTTCACATTTTTCCATTTGGTGTATGTCGAAAGTTGAGATTTGACAATGATGTTGATGCAAGTGCTTGACCATGGCGATGCTGCAGTGAGTTTATGGGATTGTGGAAACGTCAAGGTCTACGACTACTGCAGGTAAGACTGTTTTCACAAAAATAATGTCTTTTGACTGCCACATTTCAAAGAAAACAAAACTATTGAAAACAAAATGAGTATATAAGTGACCATTTACCCCCCTCCCCGCCCACACTACCTCACCGTGTTTGCTCTGGTCAACCATACACACCAGCTTTTACTCTCTACTCATACATTCACACCTGTCATTGGGAACAAACACAACCACTTTACTTATTTCCAAAAGCACATTCTCGACATGCACACTCATCCCAAAATAACTTTTTAGTTTACCATTTACATTACGAAAAATAATTAAATACTAGTTATTAACGTTACTAAAAATCTTACTTATTTCATATTTACAATAAAAAAACAACTTTGTACAGCTTAAAAGAATCAAACTATTCACCGATCAAAAATAAAAATAAAAAAAGGTTGCATAGAACTTTTCAAAGAGCAAAAGGTCCTAGTGGGTTGCCACTATTTACAAAATCTACTATTTACAATGGCAGACACCAATATTTACAAAATACTAAATCTACTAAAAATCTTACTTATTTCATATTTACAATAAAAAAAAACAACTTTGTACAGCTTAAAAGAATCAAACTATTCACCAATCAAAAATAAAAATAAAAAAAGGTTGCATAGAACTTTTCAAAGAGCAAAAGGTCCAAGTGGGTTGCCACTATTTACAAAATCTACTATTTACAATGGCAGACACCAATATTTACAAAATACTAAATCTACAAGTTACATAAAGCTATGTCCCATAAACGATTAAACAGTGAAATCACACCTCCTCCTCCTTGCGATCATAACCCCAGGGCAGGCTGGTGAGCAGATCATCAGTCCACACACGTTTGTTATCCATAGAGGCGAGGGTGCGTTTTCTCTGTTCCACAAGATACAAATGATGGTTGCTGGATTGTATCCTGCACTGTGTATGAGACATAGCTTTGCCAGTGTGTAAAACCGCTAGATAGTCATCAACACGTAGCGATTATACCACTGCCCTACCTACACCTTTTGCTCTTTTGGCTTCCTTACAGTCGAGTGTGCGGTAAGCATACATTTTCGAAGCCAAACCTACGAATTCCGTCATAATGGAATCACCGCATTCATCTTTTAAAACACCCATTTCCTTCTTGTTTTTTATGGGCAGCTGAAACACGTTGTCAGCGCTATAGCAAGAGGTGTCGAACCAGTCACTATGCTGCCTCATGACGTCATAGGGGTTGCAGTGGCGAATGTGGTAAATGAATGAGTCCGTATCCATATACAAAAGAGAGACGTCTTCAAAATAGCGTTTGGCAAACTCATAGTGAAATCGATACATGACCGATTTAGAAAAGTCTAAAATGACTTGACCCAAGTAAATGGGTTTATCCATGGTCACGCTGGTATTACTCATTTCAATAGTAGCCAAATCCTCATCGATAATTTTGATCGATTTGAAATTTGGCTTGGCAATGTACCGCCGGGCACCCCACTGCCCCTCCAAGACATTCACTAATTTAATGTCACGGTATTTGCGGACATTCTCCATGGACTTGCCATAGATGCAGTTGTTCATTAATTTTAAAAAAATAATTTCAAACTGCTGTGTTGCCATTTGTCGGTGCTCTGTGTTGAGTCGCATGTATGGCTCAAGCCATGGTTTTTGAGCAATGGAAATACCCATGTGGATTTTCTTCAACACCAAGCCTTGGGCGAGGCATTGCACCAACATTTGGATATGTAGCACATACCGATTTTTGTTGTAAAGTGTGCCCATGAGTTTTTCAATTTTCAGGGGGGAACCATTTGCTCAAGGCAGAATGGGAAATCGGCATGTTCATCATACAAGGATGAGGGATATTCAATATCCACTTCTAGCACATATCCACGGCCTGTTTCTTGGTTAGCCTTGATAACATCAAATTCTGACACTTGTTTGTCTGTCAGCCAAGCAAACTTCCCATAGGGCAAAGGCTGACTCATGGCGTAACCGTACAAATTATTCAAGTCATAGTACATTAAGTACGATTCTGGTTTGTCTGGTGAATAATCAGGCATGTAGACATTGTTCGCTTCGGCATGGCGCTGGTTAAGTGACACAAAACCGCCACGAATGCCCTTTTCATAAAATAGAACCATGTCTACGTCAGTGAGTAAATCCAATTCCACTTGAGTGTATTTTAAAGCGGCATCAAACGAGAGCCCAGGACTCGTATAATAGTGAGCCGGGTCAAGACCGTAAATGTGTTGACACAAGTTACGGAATTTTTCAAACACATCAGTGAGCAGCAATACATCCAGTTTTAGGTAATGCATAGCATATTCACTTAGCGTGTTCATGCCAAACACTCGCCAAACTTGACATGCATGTGCATAGTCTTCATCGGAAACGGTACTGCGTGTTAGTTTCGAGTAAAATTTCTCTTGTGGTGGGAGTTTTCTTTGCTTTAACACGTCCCAGCTGTTGCAGAAATCATACGGGAATATACCTTTCCGAATGCACAATTGAAATTGCTCAGGATCATTAAAATGCATTCTAGTATTTTTTAATTCCTCCTCATTCAAGCCATTCACAAGGCTGTCTAGCGAGGATGCCATAAACTAAAAGGAATCCAAAAATCGAATGCTAAAGTCGCTCAACCTCCATATCAGGGCTGTAAAACGCTCATGGTTTTGAGGAATAATGGTAAACGAGCCCTTGTTGACATGGCCCAATTCACGAATCAAAAACTGAATGTCATAATTCGCCAGATTGTGGAAAAAGACACCGATGAAACGAGGAGCTGGAAAGTTCAAGTTGCTTTTACTATGCGCAGCTCCACGAAACTCCCCCGTAAAGTTCGAGATATCACGAACGGTGTCTTCAGCACTGATCAGTGGCTTTTCGCAAATATGGCATGTAGTGGCATGTTCATACTGCTGCTGTTGTTCTGGAGATAGGCTCATGGGTACTGGGTGGTCCAGTATTTCCTGTACATCATGAGCCAACTTGACAAGTTCATCCAAGAACCATTTGGCACAATCTGGCCCCTCACGGTATTTGTAAACGGATTGTGTGGGGTCATAGGCACACACCACATTAAATCCTATGGCAAAGGGTTCATGTTTTTGAATGGGTGTGGTTGAGCTCATGGAGGGATCTGGTTCACATCCCGCCATGGGTGTAGTGAGAGCTTCAAAATCTGCATACACCACATAGGGGACAGTGTCACGCTTGTGAATGTCCTTAAACTTTAACACAGCCTTGTCCCCTTGTGGCAATATCAGTCTCACTGCTTCCTGAGAAACGCAATCCACCCTATGACGTTCCAAAGAAGTAGGCGTCCAAAAGTATTGGAGACAACGGTCACAAATATGCTTTTTACCATGTGATTTGGACATTTGGCTGCTTAGCAATCTACTTAGGCTTTTAATGAGGCAATAGTGATTCACTTCTCCGTAAGACAGATATAAAAGATGAATGTGGTGTCGTTTTGGTTCTTTTGTGGCATAAAGAGGACCCACAATCTCATCACCGTCAAGGCCATACACCATGAACGAAAAATCCTGGTTATCTTGTTCAAACCTATGGATCTCGGTTAAGTCCATAGGGAACGATACTCGAGTTAAATTTAATGTTTGTTTCAATTCATCAATCATGGCCTTGTACATTCCTGGTCGACAACTGCCACGTTGTGCTGGCTGCAAATACGCAGCCACAGACCACAGAAAGCAACCATTGTCACGATTCTTTATATTGACCACAGCCTTTTTCGAAGCTATTGCTAGTGGTGTTTTAATATAGCTAGACCCAGCATTCAACGGGTTGAATTGACAAATGTTGATTTGTAGATGATGAATTTTGTCTAACGCTAAACCACTCGGTCCTTGTTGCAGTTTATCAAATTTTGATAGCAAGGCATTCACCACATGGCATTGATACCACTCGTACAGATTATCGGCTATCAAAAGCTCTTGCATTTTACTGCAAATATAGAATGTCTCTTTATGCTCTACGCCCTTCTTTTTATATATGAAATCGCACACTAGTTCTGTATTCACCTTTAAAGCCGTATGCAACCTTTGCGCTGTACAAATTTCAATTTTAAAAATTTCAAAACAAGATTCCAAAAATTCTTTGGGAATCAAACTTTTTCTAACATTGACCACACGACCAGAGCAGACAGGTGATTTGAAACAACTGTTTAGGGGTTCCCAAGTTAACGTATCCGCAGCAGTAAAAGACATTATTTTGAAAGAACACTCTCACCTGAGTTTTCAGCTGTAGACTGCTTTACAATGGTTCCACTCTAAAGCCACTTGGTTTTCAACTGTATTTGCTATAGCGGTAAACCCTTTTTTTTTCAAATATCTAAAAAGAAATAAAACAAACCACCATAAGCATATCAATTCCATATAGTTTATGCATTTCATAAACAAAACAAAATCAAACAGGTTATATATATATATATAAAAAAACAAATCTCACCTTGACTTGTAATGCTTTGCTTTATTTCCCGTCTCGTGGGCTAGTGTGGTAATGGTTTCCTTTTCTAGCTGTCTGTCTCTCTCTCTTTTTCAATCTCTTTCCCACAGCCACACAACAGTTATACTATACACGTTATCTGCAAACAAATAAATAAACATTTATTTATAACTTTAACAATCAATAAATAATTGCTTGTAAATATACATAAATCAATAAATATATAAGTGAATAAATATATACCTACGTCACAACAAGGTTTAGTATTTTCCACCAACACCAAAACTGTTAAACAAGACCAAGTGTTTCACGCAACGCAGTGTTTTCAAAGGTAGTTACCTAAGTGAGAGTGAAAATGATAACGAAATGTCTTTATATATGTTACGTTGCATGTATAATCATTCTTTTTTCTCACGCTTTGAACATTCTGTTATCAGGCACGTGAACAGCTAACGTCCCAGGTGAACACCTGTGTTGTATCATATTTCACATGAACTTACATTTTGTCACGTACGAAGCAAACAGGATGTGACTTGTTAACAGTTATCGTGCACGTGGAGAGCTAACGTCCAAGGTGAACTCCTGTGGCAGATCAAATTTCACGTCAACTTGCATTTTGTCACGTACGAAGCAAACAGGATGTAACTTGTTTAGCGTACATGTCATTTCACACGTGTATGCATGCATTTCGCTCTTCCCTGCCACCACGATGGTCAGATTATTTCACCTTCAAGCGTCACTGTCATTTTTCCATTGCACCTGTTGTCAAGTCAGATCAGCGCATTCCAATAAGCTCAAATGGCATTCACCTCCTGCTCATCTGCTCCTCGGCAAGTTTGTTTTCTGTACTCGCTTCGACCAACATAGAACCAAGTTCTCATCACCGTTTACACGTTAAAGGTAGGCTAAAATATCAGAAAAGACGAACCCTCGCTCTGTCATAAACCGACCCGCCGAAATATCGATTGTTCTATTAAGCATGGTCCTTGTGGTTAGCGACAGGTTCGTTGAAACACACACACACACCCAGCAGTATCGTCTCTCTCAACCACCACGCTTCATGAACATTTTAAACAGGTAAAGAAAAAAAAAGCTTTTTCAACATGTATGGCGTTAGGCCCTTTGTCAAAATTTCAAACAGGGGGCGTTAGCCCAAGTCCTAGGACACCTCATACACGTCTCTAGCGTTATGGGTCCGTGAGATATCAGCAAAAATCACAAAAAACACGTGTTTACCCCAAAATCAAGTTTCCAATTTTCTTAAAAAATATAAAGAGTAGTCCATAGCAAAGAGGACATCACCCCGAGTCCTTGAACCCGTCGTACACGCCTCTAGCATGATTGGTTCGCGAGATATTAAAAGTGCATGACCTTTTAGTTTTGGTCTTTTAATTAAATAAAGAGCCTATAGGAAAGTAGGGGGCATCACTACGAGTGCTAGGACACTCTGTATGTTCAAATCCCATGATTGGTTAGCAAGATATCAGGTTTGGGGCAAATACGAGGAGGGTTAAATAAGTTAGTGGACAGAACCCGTATTACCTCACTACTGTCATGTTTTTATCCTAGAGACTTCAAATTTATTTTGAGGGTAGAGGGGGAAGGGACCATTGATTTACGTCAAACAAGCTTTTTTGTAAACATCCTAGTTTCCAAAATATAGGAATTTCAAAATTCGAGTGTTTTCAAAAAAACATAAAAAGTAAAAAAGTTTTATTATAGAAAATAAACGTCATAAAGACCATTGGTTTGAGCCATAGCACAACGTTCTATCATCTTTGGTTTTCAAACTATCATCTACTTTCGAAAACAACAATTTTCAAAACAAAACAAAACAAAAATATAACGAGTGGTCCATAGCAATGCCCCCGTCAGCCTGAGTCCAACGACACCTCATTTGTCAAAAGCGGACCATGGGTTGGCCAAATATTAATGATTTAACATGGACGCCGCCCGAGCAACGCCGAGTGCGTTAGAACTCCTAGCTCCCCCCTACTCACCATCATAGCCTGGTAAAACAGCAGTGAAACAATGACCAAAATGGCCAACACAATCAAACCAATTGAGTAAAACTGGCCTCCTTGTCCACTCATGGTACGTGCAACACATTGACTACCATTATGGGCGTACGTTATCTCAAAAATGTGCTGTTACCTACTCTTATCAAAGGGCACGAACCGCCACTGGTGGCAATGATTACACCACCTGGCGTTCATACGGTTCAGAGTTTGAGACCGAGAAGGGAAACCTATTGATGTCACTATGGGGTCCGTTTGACAACATTCTGTCCTACGGTAGCAGAGTGGCAGACACTGAGTTGGTTTTGTGATAGGCATAGTTCTTGGCTCATAGCAGGGGTTCTCAAATTTTTTCGGTCACCCCCCCCCCCCCCCTCCCCTTCTGATAGATGAAATATCTAGCGTCCCCCCTATTCTCATTTTCTTTCTTAGCACTTCTCATAGGCTACTTCCCACACACAAAAAAAAAAGAACACACAAGATCTACTGTGTATGCTACTGCCTAATTAGGATTTCAACTACCAGTTTCATTAATAATAATAATAATAATAACACACAATTCATTATTCTTAGAGCACATCAAAGTACAACAACATTTTGTAAAAGGAATGTCATGCATATGTATTACTTTTGCTTATAAAAATAAAAACAACTGCTGCACGTGCAGTTATTGGAATTGAGCAAATTTTGTTTGTTTCACTAATTAGCTCTTTAGCTGTGACACCTGTGTTCAGTAATGCTTTTCATATTTGAAAGCTCGTGACTTATAATTGACAATAGAAATAATGTATACAATTTTCAACATTTCACTGTGAATTTGAAAAATGTTATGTTAAAACTCTTCACCCATGAAAAAGTAAAACAGGAGAATATAAGTGTACATGGATCAGAATTCGGTAATTCTCAGACACTTACGGAGTTAGTGTGATGTTTGAGCTAGAATTTGAGATGAAAGTAAATCCAGTCTTGGTTGGATGTTTGAAACAGCAACCCGCAGATCCCCTTCCAGCTGCAGCCGAGACCGATGCTTCGTCTTGACGGATGCCATTGCGGAAAATGTTGACTCACACAAGTAAGTTGAAGCGAAGGGTAAATAACAGGTCCACTGTTTTTCTTGATAAAATGGGATATTCATTCTGAATCTGCACCCAAAAATTTTCAAGAGACTTCGACTTAAATTCATTTCGAAGTATTCTGTCACTTGAGAGATCTATTAGTTCCTCCTGTTCTGCCGTTGACAGGTGGGCTGTTACGTTCGTTTCAAACGGACTGCAAATCCAGCCTTCTCAGCTGAAGGTTGTGGAAATCTACCCTCAAATTTTTCACGAAGGTTTTGATGATGTTCTACGACAATTCCACTAATTTGACAAATATCTAACTCATTTTCTTCCAGGAATTCATTCAGACAATGAAACATCTCACAGTTACCTTTGTCCTTCAGGGCTTTCCAAAGTTCAATTTTTCTCTTGAAAGCAAGCACTTTGTCGCTTAGAATGAAAATATTACTATTTCGTCCTTGAAGTGACGCGTTAAGTTCATTCAGTTTTTCAAATACGTCAGCCAAGTAGCACAATATTAGAAGGCATTTCTCATCCAGAAACAGGGTTGCGAGTGTAAGACTGCTGTCCAATAGGAAAATACGAAGTTCATTCTTCAACTCCGCAACGCGACGAAGAACTCGACCACGAGACAACCAACGTACCTCCGTGTGCAATAGAAGCGAATCATGTGTAGATCCAATCTCCTCGCAAAGAATGGAAAATAGCCGACTGTTTAAAGCTCTCGCTTTCACAAAATTTACAACACTAATTACATCGTTCTGCACTTTATTGACATCCGGTTATAGTACTTTTGAAGCCAATGCCTCCCTGTGTATCATGGAATGTGTGAATTTTACAGAATTAGTAACAGCTCTGAAACCCTTTTTAGTTCCAGTAAATGCCGATGCCCCATCAGTACATATACCAACACAATTTGTCCATGAGAGATTGTTGTCAATAAAAAAGGAATTCACAAGAGAAAAAATATTTTCGCCTGTAGTCCGTCCTTCCAGAGCTTTACAAAATAGAATATCCTCGTGCATTTCATTTTCATGACAGTAGCGTACAAAAACAAGAAGCTGGGCACTGTTTACGATATCAGTACTGTCATCAAGTTGCAGGGCAAATTTTGGGCTATCATGAAGATGTGGTAGCAATTGATTTTTTTTATGTCAGAGGCTATTACATCAATACGACGAGTTACGGTATCATTTGAGAGCGGTATCGACTTCAAACACTCGCCGAACTTTTCTCCATGCATGAATGCGCACATTTTCACGGCTGCAGGAAGAAGTAATTTCTCACCAATAATATGTGGTGATTTGGATTTTGCAATTAAATAGGATACCTCCAAGGATTTGAAATTTATATTGGTGGCAACTCTAGACTAGTGCCAACATGTGTTTGAGACATGTTTCTGTCATTTCGATTCCAAGTAATGCAAAACATATTCAACTTGATGATGATGACGACAATGATCTATGTTTTAAGGACCTAACATCTAAGTTATCGGCCCTGATTGGTTTGGGTAATAGTGAAGATGATGCAGAAATAAAAACTACAACTAAAGCCATCTACTGACCCACAACCAACGTATGCACTACAAAAACGAAAGGGCAAAAAGGTAAAAAGGAAAATATACGACAGGGAAAGAAAACGACCTCAACCCTCAAGAATGCGGAATGAGGGACCTGGAAAGAAACAGAGCCATGAAAGGCAGATGAGAGAGGGGAAAGAGTAAGTGTCTGCCCCAAGGTCAATGGAAAAAGGAGGAAACGAGCACAACTCAGGAATCCCTTGGATTCGCCAACTTCCGAACTCACCAGCCACGAGCCCTTGAGGTTGTAGCACTATCTAGGGTGCACCATAAGAGGTGGAGCAACTACACCCTGCCTCCTTTAGAGCCTTGGGCAGAAGGCAGTAGTCAATTCTGTCTTTTAAGTTTGAAATTGTCGGATTATTTCCTCGTAAGTGGGCTATACCGCACGAACATATTTCGAAGTGAGGAAGAAACAACGGTGAAGGTGAGGAAGGGGGAGACAGGCAGAGGCTGTGTTTCTATCTCCCAAAATTTTAATAATGGCACCCCGTCGTGTTCGTTAAGCCGCCATTTTGGACACGATGACGGCCTAGGGTGGGGGCTTAACGAAGCCCTGAGAATCAAAACGATCTAAAATTTTTCCGAGCATGGTCGCCAATCAAAACGTCCCTGATTGGCTGAGCACTTATTGGGTCCTTCCCGCCACACAGCCGCAATCAAATCCGCCATTAACCTCAATTTAACATAACCTAAGTTACTTAAATTACAAATATTAATAATGTTGGTGAAGGGTGGATGACTTGTGGATTAGATAAGCCATTTTTAGTGTTGCCTTCTATAGATTTGTGGTTTTTTGGCAATCTCGTTATCTTGTAGACATTAAGATAAATAGTTATATTTCGGGGGCGGATCACAACAGTAGCAACTATTACGAATAGCTGTACTATAGTAAGATTTTTCTGCACCTTCGCGAAATAGTGGCGGTGGTTTGAGATTATTTTTGACTACCATTATGGGGTTTTAATAGTTTTTCATAGAGCATTTTTGTTGTCTTGTAGGCATGATTGATTTGACATGTTAGGTCTGCATGTAGCCTACAGTTTTTTTTCTGGTTTTTGGAATAATGCTCATTCTCATTACCATTAAGTGCAACCGTGTTGACCGACTGAAAGACATTGAATATTTCGTTTACTAAGGCAGCACTGAAATATGGGTTGCAACACGATATGGACTTGGAACTTATGTTCACTTAACAAAATAACGATACATCAACAAGTCATCCTTGTAATCTCTGCAAATAATAAAAATATTTCCCATCCAATATAGGCCTAGGCCTATTCATGTTGAACGGTAGAAAGTTATCAACCTTTATTAAGGCAACACTGAAAAATGTTCATTTTGATCTAGCCTACTTACTCGGAGTCATCTGCATCAATGTCCCTAGAGGTTCAGTTTTTTAAATTCTCCCTTTCCTATGGTCAAATAACACATGGATGTTCCCTATTTTTCTTAAGGGGATTCAATGATCTTATGCTGAACTAATTAAGAATAGGGCATGTACCCCAACCCCTTAAAATATGAAGTAATCAGGATAAAAAATAATGTCCATAACCATCAGAAACTTGAGAACACAGATCAGGAGAATGTTGATCGACCATGGATGCAAGACCAGAAAGTCTTAAAGAGGAGTGTTTCATTTAGAGGCTTGGAACATCATGGTCAAGACCCCTGTACTTGGGTGTGTGCTCAATTTGTTTGAAAACCCGTTGACAGATCATAAGTTAATCTGTGGCTGGAAACCACTCCGTCCTATGCTAAGCTGCGAGTACTGGGCACCATTAGTGTTCTGTGACTGCTGTATCAATTTCTGAAAATTGTGTCATAGGCCTATGCATAGACAAGTCGCTGAGAATGTTCTCTGAATGGTGAATATCAGTAGGCTAGCCTACTTAGGTGCCTCCTTCACTAGCATTTCCAGGCACCTGGTTAGTTGGTAAAATGAAATAGAAAAATCACTTGAATGATTCAAGTTGTCCTTGATTGCCCTCGAGGGACAGTGTACCCCATTCCAGATCTTAGTTCAGAATTAGTTTCCTTGATGGAGTTGGAGAAACAGTCACAATACCTATGGTACTACTAGACCTAGTACGGTACATGTAGATGGAAGCAACCACTAGGTAGCTTATGTCCCATTAGTTGGGAGTGTTAGGGAATGGGAGATTGGTTCAACATTTCAGCCTATGTTGTTGTATATTTCATTAATATATGAGATCTAAAAGTGTATCATAGGAATATTAAAGCAAACCATAATATATTACCAGTTGGTCAATTGGATACAACAATTCAATGAAACATTCTGTTAATAATTAGGAAGTGTCGTAGGCAACCAGAGAAGCGACACAAGAAAAGACACCTGAGTCTTCCAGGCAGTTATCAACTGTATTTCACATAGAGAAGAATGACTAAAATGGTTCCTCATGAAAAAAACAACTGGTCAATGGCTTGAAAGACAGTAGTAAGGACTTACATGCTGTCAGTTAAAGTGGAGTTAAGAAAGATGTCTGGAATATTTAAATCAGTAGTTGATAGCCATGATTTTTAAAATTACCCTAGTTAATTGCACCTTAATATGATTAGTAGCCTACCGGTATGTGCAAGATTTTAAATGGTAGGTTTTCCTGTGAACCAAAAACCAGCTCTTAACATGGATTATGTTCAGGTTAGGCCTACAAGTTATTGGGAGGGAGGTTTATTTTACATACCTGTTGCACATAAAATGAGCTTCTGATTAGAGCTCCGTGGGGATGTTTAAATGGTTTGATGATACAGGATTTATCAAGCCTTTTTCTATGCATCTTTTAAAAACATTTTAACAATTCATAAATTACTGTCATCATTGCTAATGCTGTAATCTGTCATGTTTATTTATGCAGCATGAGGAATTATGAAACATTGGTAGGATTGGTATATTGAGTGGAGATATAGTAGGATAAAATGCAACTGTGTCATGGAAACCTAAGATGTATTTTTATTTCTCAACTTTATTTTCTGTAGACTCCAACACAGCCCACCACCAGGGCAAAAAAAAAAGTGTTGGCGATGTTTAATGAGAGCAAATCTTGAAATACTGCGATTTAAGTGGTTGGTATCAAAAGCTGTATAGGAAAAATGAAAATGTGAAGTCACGCCCAAGTTTATGAAGCCTTGCCAGACTCGGCTGAAATTATCTTCGATGCAAATCAAGTCTCAATAGTTAAAACTTTAGGACCTTTGACATGAGCACTATAATAGGCCTACATTTAGAATCGACATAGCCTGCAGTAGGTCTTGTGCTACTGTATGCACCTGGGCATGTTTAAAAAAACTCAGCCTGCAGGTTAATAAGGTATTATATTACTATAAATCTATCTCAAGCAAATCCAAGAAGTTACCAGACTGAGAAACTACATATCAATATTTAAACAAAAAAAAAGGGTGGCAGTGCAAACTGCACTTTTAATCCTTGCTTCATTAGTTAAACCATAATATTTGTACATAAATACAGTAAGGAATTCACATTACAAACGGCCACTTAAATTATATGCCTTATTAGGCATAACCTACAAATTACATGTCATGAAATTGGTAAATATAAGCAGACAGCAACATCAATATGCAATGGTCTATAATGTAGTTTTATAGTGCACAAAAGGTTATTGTACTGAATGTATTTCGAACTGATGAATAAAACTGGTGGAAACGACAGCCAATTGATTTACATCCATTACATCCAAAGTAGTAGAAACTTTCAGTTGATTGGCAAGAGTGTTGATTTGTACTTTTATTTTCACAAATTTTGATGAACAGTGTCACGCTTCAGTTTAAATATAAACGCACATACAATTCCTCATCAATAAGTGATTTGCACTTCATACTGTCATGAACTGGAATAGATTTCTAGCAATTTAATTGATGTAGAAATCTATTCCTCTCGCCACCATATTGGTGATAATTGTAAACAAACCCGCGGGCAGCCAATGGCTGGTAATAATTGCCAGCCAATAACAAGCCAGGATGATGCGGATCATAATTCGCGTTTCACTCTCATTGCGTTTTAACTTGAGGTGAGGAATCAGCTGTTCGTTAACGCCACGGGGTGCCATTATTAAAATTTTGGGAGATAGAAACACACTCAGAGCGAGATAAGAGTAGGGAGTGGGGGTTAGCACTATCGTCAGCCTTGCACCGGCGCGGCACATGCAACCTGAGAGGATGTAAAAAAAAAACTTGACCTAATGCTGATGAGCCATATGGCCTTCAGATTTATGGGGCAACACGTGGCCACCATGATGTGTACACTCCGACGATAATCCTCTTTTCTTCTACCTGGGTCACTGCCTCTCAGAACACACAGCTACTCATTTGTCCTCATGACGCTAAGTGGACCCTGTTTCCACGAGAACCGAGAAGAATAGCGAGGACAAGGTGTAGCGAGTGCAGTAAGTGACCTGTAAGGGTTCTAACTCACCCATTTTATTTTAACGCGTCTATACCTTACTATTCGTTTTTTTTTTCTTTTTTTTTCCCGATATCTTCCGAACTAATAATCGCAGAGACTTGTGTGAGGGTTCATATTAAAGGGGATTAAGCCCAGTTTTCCATGTGCTATTTATGTTTCGAAATTTTGCCAAAGGGCCTAACTACACATTTTAAAAATTTTGGTTTCCCCCTTTTTTAATTTTTATTTAATGTTTTAATTAATTGTTTATATAATTTTTATTTATCATTTAATTTTTTTAGATTTTGCCAAAGGACATAACTATTAGGTCATCGACCAGAGATTTTCCAAACTGATAATCATAGACTTGTGTGAGGGTTCAAGCGAAAGGGCTGATTGTCCTCTTTGTCGTGGACTGTTTATTTTCCCAAATTTTATCAACGGGCCTTACTACACATTTTGAGAATATTGTTTTTCAACTTTTAAATTTTTATTTAATGTCTTATTTTTTTATTAATGTAAATTTTATTTATCATTTTTTTAGAATTTGCCAAACGACCAAACTACATGGTTGTTGACCCAAAATTTCCCAAACTAATAATGGTAGAGAGTTATGCAATGTATCGTATTAAACGGCGTAATACCCCCCTTTCCCATGGACCATTCATTTCCCTAAATTTTGCCAAAGGGCCTAAATGCACATTTTCAAAATTTCGATTTTTTAATATTCTTCTTTAAACGATTAACATTCTCAAGGGGAGGAGGAGGTCTTTGAAGATGGTCTCTTACCTAACTGTCCTACCCCCACCCTCAATTACCATTAACCACTTAATTTACCATAACTCTCAAAAATTCCTTAAAACAGCAGATTTTCCATAAGAATTCTATCCCACACATTTTATTTGAACATGCCTGTACCTTTGAATCAATTACTAGGTCATGAACCCGAGATATCCCGTACTAATAATCAGATAATGTTGTGTGACAACTCAAACGAAAGGGGGGTTTAACCTCTTATCTCTAGCGAGTATTAGTTTTTAAGTTTACTAAAGGACCTAACCGTAAATTTCGAATTTCTGTTTTTATTATTTAATTTGTTTTAGTCGATTTTACCCTCCAGGTTGGTGGATCCCACGGACTCAGCGAGGGAACTCACCACTACCGCCTTTCCAGGCAGTGTCCTAGAGCTGAGAACACTTGGACAAATTGGATACAACTGGGGAGGTGTGATCAGCACTTCGCCCAGGCGGCCTCACCTGCAAAGCAAACAGAGGCCTCATGAGGGAAGGGAAGGGAAGATTGGGACGGATAGGCAAGGAAGAGGGAAGGAAGGGGCTGTGGCCTTAGAGTAGGTACTGTACCAGTATTTTCTGTAGCAACAGATCACATGTATTTCTAAGAATCGAATATTTCATTTTTATGTGGACATTTCAATTTCCAGTGGAGAATTACAGCAAGCAAGACGCGAGCTTAGGGGAATTGAATAGGTTACGCAGCAGAGGTGACGTTTCAGTCAGTCCTTGGTGACCCAACTCACGTTTTTGAAGGACAAGTTCGTTCACAAGATGACTGCTATAAAACCGCGACATGAAAATTACAAATATTAACATTTACAGAGATCACAGAGGGGATCTTCGACATGGGATTATCTCTACTGAGTATAAAACAAGTCCCCGATTCTTGGATGTTACGGGTAAACTCGAGAACTACTGGATGGATTTTGATGCGGTTTTCACCATTTTGTAAAGGATATCTCTAGGATGATTTATGTAGAAAAAAATTTATTTATGATCAAAGGAAGCCGAGCAGTAACAATTTCAGTGAAAAGTCGAAATAAAAAACCTGGTGTCCGAGCGCTTTGTAAGCTAACGCTGGGCAAACCGATAAAAATATCTAAATACTATGAGTGTAAGAATTGTTCAGCATGAAAAGTGCTACAAAAAAAGTCCGCGAGAGCATATGTCTATCTTCAATACATCGCCCACTATAAGTGTTCATACGTTTTAATTTCTTCCAGCCACGTCCATTCAACTACCGAGGCGACAGTTTACGAGCTAGGTAAGGGCGAGTCTATCATCCCTGTTACAGCCTAGCTAGCGGGCGAACCTATTGCCCCAGATACAGCCAGCAGCAAACCGTTCAGTCGTGTTGAGTTAAGACTTCTGAGAAGGGTGGTTATGTTTGGAGTTTCTCTGGAAGTGCAACTCAGGTTTTCTTCATTTCGCCTGTGAAACACAGTCAAGTTAAGATTGGACGGAAGGGGGATTTGAGTTTCATTCACCTCGCCATTCCCTGGAAGTGCAACTCTTATTTCGACTGTGAACTTTTCGTTCCGCAAAATTCACACTCAATTTAAGATTGGACGGAAGGGGGATTATACGTATTATATTAAATTATACTGATTGGCGTATAATCTCTACTTAGTATAAAACAAAGTCCCCGATTCTTGGATGTCACGAGTAATCTCACGAACCACTGAATGGATTTTGATGCGGTTTTCACCATTCTGTAAAGGATATATCTAGGAAGATTTCTGTAGAAAATAATTTAGGTATGCCTAAAGGAAGTCAAGCACTAACGATTTCAGTGAAAAGGACAAAAAAAACTGGCGTCCGTGCGCTTTTTAAGCTTACGCTGGGCAAACCGTTAAAAAATATCTATATACTATGAGTTAAAGAAATGTTCAACATGAAAAGTGCTACAACAAAGTTCGGGAGAGCATATCTCTATCTTCAATACATCACCTACTATAAGTGTTTTTACGTTTTCATTTCTTCCAACAATCTCCATGCAGTTACTGAGGCGACAGTTTAAGAGCTAGCTAGGGGCGAGTCTATTACCCCAGTTACAGCTTAGCTAGCGGACGAGCTTATTGCCCCAGATGCAGCCAGCAGCAAACTGTCGAGTCGTGTTGAGTTAAAAACTTTAGAGAAGAGTGGTTGTGTTTGGAGTTTCCCTGGAAGTGCAACTCGGCTTTTCTTCATTTCGCCTGTAAACTTTTCGTTCCGCAAAATTCACAGTCAAGTTAAGATTGGACGGAAGGGGGATTTGTGTTTCATGCACCTCGCCATTCTTAAATTACATCTGACAAGAATTTGTTGCAAATGCATCTCCGTGATAATAGAATTAATAGTCCAGTCAGTGATTTTAACCCATCATGCCGAGACGTAAAACGGATATTGGTCGTTGTTCATTGTTATTGAAAAAAAAAAGCGCTTATCACGTAATGCATTCATAACTGTTCCCAGACGAAGCCGGGTCGGGTTGCTAGTAATGGTATATAGTAAGGAGTGATTTAAATACATCTACGAAGTTACAGATGCATTTATAACGTTAACAGGTGTTTATCGCATTGACCGTATGCAGCTTCGATTTATATCGACCGGAGAGCAGAGGATCATGGGAGAAATCCAGTACAGCTGAGGGGAGCTCTGTATTCAGACAGACACTCACATCTTGATTCTGTTACGACAACAAGTCTCAAATATCATTGAAATTGTGCGCTTTGTAAAGTCCGGCACGGGAATAGTGCGTTACTGCATTCAGGCAGGCACGGCCGCGAAGAACATGGGACGATCGCATAGCCAAGTGTTAACGCAGTTCGGTCTAGAAAAGTGTCGCAAATGAACATTGTGCTTCTGATAAACTTTTCGTTAGCTTGTACGCTACTTCGAGTGAACTTATATTATTATCCAGTTATCAACGAACTATACTACCATAATTTACAGTACTGAGTTGAGTTGAGGGGAATAGTCAACCAGTATAATTTGAGTGTAGTTATGAGTTGCCAATGCATCCATAATTAATGCAACACATAAGCAGGATTGAAATTCTAGCAGTGGCCGATGCTTGAGAATGGAATACATAAGCAGACGTATATATAGAAGAAGACTGAAGGAGTTTATGGAATGATACTGAGATAATTACCACTACTATGATGGATCTTCAAACAAGAGAGGAGGTGTCAACTAATTCTTCGCTACAGACCTATCCAGGCGGGTACGTGAGACGGGTTTCGAGTTACGGACAGCTGTTTCGAACTAGGAGAGGAGACGGGTTCGATCACCTGAATTATGGACCAATACTTCAACTTCTCAACGCCGAGGATGACGGTTCGGTCTCAACAGTGATGTATGTTCTTACATGCATTTACTCACATCAATACGACATAAGGTAGCTGGAAAATGTCGTTATTAGTAGACGGTACGAATCATAACATATCTGTAGATTGCCTTTTTCACCATTTTTATTTAGTATGTTGAAAATGGATTTGAAGATTTGACTTGACGTTTCTGTCATTTTTGTTTGATAGTCTAGTTTATGTTTTGATCCGATAACGGATGCATTTATGTAGTCAATTTTTGTGTAGATAATAACTTTTGTAATTTTAGTTTTGCAACTTTGCTATTAAAATTTTGGTAATAAATTACGAGCATTATTTTTTGGGGCAGATGACCTCGTAGTTCCTCCCCTTAAAACAACAATAACTAACTAACTAACTACGAGCATTATAATTAGTTGAGAAGAAATATTTTTCAAGAAGAAGCTTTTTAGGACGAAGACTACGATATCTTTGTATAAGAATAGGAATTAGGAAGATGATGACCTACTACAATACCATGAACTTTTTGCAATATTAATTCTGTTACTTCGTGAACTTCGAAACAGAATTACTTCGACATTTTTATACAATATTGCATTTCAAATGACTGTATTATTCTGCGTGAAACTAGATACATGCATTGCAATATAATAACATTTTTAAGGTAAACATTTGCAAAATTTTTGGATTAGGAAATTATAGCCAGTTTTTAAATCAAGTTTTTGAGTATAGATATTTTTGTAGGATGAGAGTAAATTCAGTTTTTCGATTTTTATAGTTCATTTTGGTTTAGTCCTTTTCTGATTTCGCACGATTCTAATGGTTTATATCGCAACCTATTTATATTAGGCATTTTTTCCATGGTGTAGAGTTGTTCGATTTTTTGAAGAGGCAGACCCATTTTGAATTGATTTTGCGGATCTGAATTAAATCTCGATTTCTATTAAATTGTAATGCCTTGTAAAATATTTTTGTGATTGTGGAAATTCATAATGAAATGAATTATATTTGAGAAGTATCTCAATATCAAGTAAAATATATTCTGTCATGAAGGAATATGACATTGTTGGAATTTACAGATGTAATGAATTAAATTGAAGAATTATAAAACTATAATGATAGTTTTTCCAAGAGTGGATTAACACTTTGATAGTCATCTTAAATAGGAAACATGATATTTCTTGATGGTTAATTGAAAATTTAATAACTTTATTTAGGCGTGGAAAATTATATACAGCTATTAAGCGCTATTATTCGTATTGAATGAAGCAATACAGGTATTAATTAAATAATTTGGATACATTTCGATATCAGTGGATATTCAGAAATAGTGTGAAGTTTGTGTTAGGAATCTTGAGTGTGGAGAGATTGCTACTTATTTAATGAAGTTTTGAGAATTATGCGAGCTAATAAGAAGTCGCTGAATTGTATAAGATGATGAATGTTATTCGTGAATAGAGCACGATAATTAAAGCTACAATGCTGTAATTTAAATATAACCCACCATTTAAATGTTAATTAAAGAGAAAGTTATTTATCATGAATTAAATTGTTAAAACTAACGAATATCTAGTGTGAAACAATAATCGGAAACCACACGATAATGTTGTACTGTATTGAAGATACGACTGAAATTTACTTGAGAAACACTACGTTCGATGAACTTTATTGATTGTCGAATAAGACAGAGTATGGTTAAAATAGTCTAATGTCAAAATAATAATGTCAATGGATAATAAGAGTAATGAAAATCCACAGCCTGCTTCCAGTCTCCGACCGGGTCAGGAATGGAATGAAGAAGCCCCCATCTAGCGGCGAGGATATGAACTGTGCCGGCTGCCGAGGCCTGACGCACTCCTCTGGGGCAATGATTAAATGAATGACAGATGAAATGAAATGAGAGTGGAGAGTGTTGCTGGAATGAAATTTTGACAGGGAAAACCGGAGTACCCGGAGAAAAACCTGTCTGCCTCCGTTTTGTCCAGCACAGATCTCACATGGAGTGACCGGGATTTGAACCACGGATCCAGCGGTGAGAGGCCGGCGTGCTGCCGCCTAAGCCACGGAGGCTCTGACTAATAAGAGAATCATAGCGAAATTCGATGGAAAGTATAAGATTGTAAAATTTTGTAAATAATTCATAATTAATATTTTCTAGGGTATTTGTGTATATTTAATTGACGATATTGTTAAATCGTGTATGAACGTTTTCATGGACAGGAAACATTGCATGTCGATGCAATACCATGATTTTCGTCAGGATTACAGACGAAACATTTTTGTTTTGTTATGCTGATAATAGATTCTGATCTACACTATTCTTCGTAGATTTTGATCTACACTATACCACGTTTATAGTTAATAAACGGAGTAATAGACTACATTTTCTATACCAAATGATTTAGTGATTTATATTAGGAACATGATGTGCTAAGAGAACCAGTGGAGCAATATTTTAGATTTCTTCAAGTTCACTTTGAGCTAGTTTTTATTTGTTCTTTTACCACTGGGACTTTCCTAACACACTCTAGTATATTGCTGTATCCTTATCCCAGGTTGATCCATGTTGGCAGAATTTTTGGGGGTTTATTTTAGCCGGGTACTTCCAGATTCTACGAACCAGCTGTTCCATCGGATTTCAACAGGTAAGACCACGTGGATACGGGTAAACCTTCATCCCGGCATTTGCCCGAAGTCGAAGTGGGAAACCACAGAAAACCACTTCGAGGATGGCTGAGGTGGGAATCGAACCCCCTCTACTCATTAGGACCACCCGAGGTTGAGTAGACCCCGTTCCAGTCCTCATACCACTTTTCAAATTTCGTGGCAGAGCCGGGAATCGAACCCAGGACCTCCCGGGAGGCAGCTAACCATGCTGACCGCTACGCTACGGATGCGACTTTATTATTTAATAAGAATTTTATTTTGTATTATTTTAATTTCTTTTATTTAATTATTTAATTTATTATTTATAAACTATTGATTATTGACTTAGATTGATCAATTAGTGATTAACTTCTAGGTCATGGACCCGAGATTTCTCAAACCAATAATCGGGAAAAGTTGTCCAAGCGATACAAACGAATGAAAGAGGTTACCTCTATTTTTAGGACCATTTATTTTTGCCAATTTTATGAAAAGGTCTAACTAGGCTATAAGTTTTTGAATTTGAATTTTTTAATATTTTGAAAATAGTAAACGTTCTTCAGAGCAAGAGGGGGTTTACACAAGGTCATGTAACATGACACCCAACTGTAACATGACAGGATACCCGAGAGGCCTCTCTGGAGGCCGCACATATTATTATCTAACAGGTAGATTTGCTTTAACATAACCGACTATGTAGATGCCCTCACTCAAGGTTACATTACTATTCTAACAAGAATAATCCTGTCGAGAGGCCGTGAGATAGTGGTTAGCCGAGTAACGTGGATAAATGGAATATTAATTTACTATTTATTTATGTATTTATTTATTATTTTATATGATTGTATTTATATATGTATTTAAATATATATTTATTATTTAATATGTATTTATTTATTTAATTAATTAACTAATTGTTTATTATTTAAGATTTATTTATATATTTATTATTTATTTGAGCCTCCGTGGCTTAGGCGGCAGCACGCCGGCCTCTCACCGCTGGGTCCGTGGTTCAAATCCCGGTCACTCCATGTGAGATCTGTGCTGGACAAAACGGAGGCAGACAGGTTTTTCTCCGGGTACTCCGGTTTTCCCTGTCACAATTTCATTCCAGCAACACTCTCCACTATCATTTCATTTCATCCGTCATTCATTTAATCATTGCCCCAGAGGAGTGCGTCAGGCCTCGGCAGCCGGCACAGTTCATATCCTCGCCGCTAGATAGGGGCTTCATTCATTCCATTCCTGACCCGGTCGGAGACTGGAAGCAGGCTGTGGATTTTCATTTTCATTTATTATTTATTTATATATTTATTTAGCGTATTTATTTATTTTCCAAATATTCCAAAGTACGCTGAAACTTTACCCCTAGTTGCAAAGAATGTTTAAATATCTAGATATGTTTTTACCTAAGACAGATAAACGTTACCACACCTGACTAACACGACAGCGGTTTATCTCAAAATCTATTGATTTCTCAAATTTTACTGATTTTCCATAAACGTTCAGAATTGTTTCCACTCACCTGAGACCGGCGTTTTTCCTTTGATATCCCTTGGGCAACACATATTCTCTCGCGAAACCGACCGTATTAGGATATTGAAGGCCTAATGTATTAATACTACACTGCCGGAAAAAAAAGGTCACCCTTTCAGAGGTTACCAATTCACTCAAGATTTATTGTGGCAAAAGTGCATATGGAGTACCGGTACATGAAATTATTAAATGTTCAGATCAATAGGTCAAGCGGTTAAGAGATACCAGGTATCGACCCATGCTGAAACACCCATATTAGAATGAGGTGTAGCCTCCACGGGCGGCAATGCAGGCACTGATTCTTGTATCCAGTCGATCATACAGATGGCGGATACTGTCTTGGGATACGTTATTCCACACCTGCTCGACCTGTTCACACAGTTCTGTGAGAGTTGAGGGTGGACGAGTCGCACGAGTCACTTGTCGGCCCATCATGCCCCACACATGCTCGATATGCGACAAGTCCGGCGATCGTGCTGGCCAGGGAAGTTGCTGCACGTCTTGCAGTGCACATTGAGTTGCACGGGCAAAGTGTGGGCGAGCATTATCCTGTAGGAACAACACATCCCCTTCCTGTTGCAAGAACGGCAAGAGAACGGGTCTAACAACATCCTGCACGTACCGAGCGCTGGTTAGCGTTCCCTCCACAAGCACCAAAGGTGAACGAGAGCTGCAGCTTATCGCACCCCAGACCATAAGGCCTGGGGTGGGGCCGGTGTGTTTTGGACGAATACACTCTACGAGACAGCGCTCACCAGGACTATGTCGAAAGCGCCAACGACCATCACTTGCGTGCAGGCAGAATCTGCTTTCATCGCTGAAGACCACGGCGCGCCATCCCATCTTCCAAGTGATCCTCTGGCGGGACCAGTCGAGGCGTGCACGTCGATGCTGTGGCGGAGTGGAAGACGGGCTACAGGTGTGCGTGCCCGTAGTCCCACTGCTAGTAACCGGTTCGTGTTGACACTTCTGGGCTAACAAACCCTCGTATCTGTGCTGTGGTAGCTGTACGATCTGCCACTGCTGCCCTTACAATACGACGTTGCTGGCGGACGTCTGTGCTGCGTGGTCGTCCAGAACCTAGTCTACGGGAGTGAGAATGTTCACGTGACCACTGATACCAGCATCGTTGAACAACGGACACAGAACGTCCAACTTGTGTGGCAATTCTCCGAAAGGACCATCCCACCACTCGGAAGGCCACAATTTCACCCCTTCAAACTCGTTCAGTTGGCTGTAGGAAGCACGAGTGCGTCTCCGTGGCATTGTACCTGCTTGCTTCACACGATTGCACCACAATGAGCCGTATGACTGTGAGCTTTCCCTATTAAATGGTAGTCACAGATGGCGCTCTGGTAGCTGTGCCACTACGCAATCAGTTGGCGGACGACGTTTAAACCCTTATCAGTACATCTACTATCCCCCAGGTGGCATCTGCCGTCATCGGATCAAAATTGACGTCATCTTTTCAGGTGACCTATTTTTTTCCCGGCAGTGTATAATGGCATCAGAGGCTTTTGGACCCACTATGGTGTAACGGTAGTGACTGGCGGTGACTTATCACTAGAGCTGGGATTTTTATGTAATGTCAAGTGGCATAATATGTACATAAATATGTAACAAAAAGCACCAAAATATGTAGCAAAATATGTAGATTGGGCAAAATATGTAATATCATATAATTAATATAAACATACCATTTTGTCAGTTACAACACACTAAAGACGCTTTATATTACATTTTGTAGCACAGTGAACAATTAAGTATTTTTCAATGTTCTTTGGAGTCATATTATATGAATATATCACACACATATTCAATAGAAACTTATTATTTTCATAACTCAAAGCACGTTTATTCATTAAACTTTGTAGCACAGTGAACTATTAAGTATTTTTCGATGATCTCTGGGTCATAGAAAGGCGTTTGTCACTTAGGATGTTCTTATATGCAGAGAAAGATCTTTCAACATCACATGATGTAACTGGGGCAAATTTTAGGAGAAGAATTTTTGCTTGAGAAATGTTCTCGGGGGGATCAACGTAATCTCCATTTAGAATTCGGCACACACTGTGAAATGTTGAATAACCAGGATTTCTCTTCAACACTTTTCGCAGTTTACTCAATACACTTGAACCAGTTTCCCCATGCACAGCACTTATCATCCTATCATCCTCGCAAATACCTGTCAATCATAATTACCTTAATCCCCTTGTTGAGAGGACAGACAACAGCCCCACATTATAGTGAAACATCAATTCAGCAATTTATTTCATATAAAAACAAGAAAACTCTGAAATATGTAATTTTATGTTATATCACTAAGAATATGTAGAATGCCCACAAATATGAAAAAATATGTAAAATATGTAATTACATAGAAATCCCAGCTCTACAACTTACGTTAAACAATGTCGATGACAAATATCTCTCTAGTCATTACATACGTATTTAACTACAACGGACGGATGCCTAAGATGGTAACACATTTTACGGACCCAACAACAAGGTGATGATGACCGCGATAATGGAATCCCCCACCCCAACATGAAATACCAACCCGTAAGTATACAGTACTGTTGGACCATGAGTGTTTTACTCGACAGCCATTGGTGATGAGTTAGGAGAAATATAATCCTTTCCGCTTTTGTAGTGCTATGAGCCAGCGAATATGCTTGAATATTTTCATTACTCTGACTGTATTACTTAATTACTTAATTCCTTAAACTCCTGTTGAGGAGCATAGGGCCGAAACAAGGGTTCGCCATCTGGTTCTGTTGCTTGCTGTGGAGTTTACTTTCCACACGAGTATCCAAGCTACTCGCTCTCTTCCTCCACTGATCTTCTCCATGTCATTCTAGTTCTTCCTCTTTTCCTTTGGCCCTGAGGATTCCACTCCATGGCTTGTTTAGCAATGCTGTCATCAGATCTACGCAGTGTGTGGCCAATCCATTGCCACTTTCTTCTCTTGATCTGCTGTTCGACCGGCAGTTGATCTGTCCTCATCCACAATTCCTCATGTGACACCACATTCCTAAGATGTTCCTAAGACATTTATTTACAAATGTCTGGATCATTCGTATCAAGGATTTGGTCACTTTCCCCTCCAGTTATCACAAACAGACAGGTTCCCTCTCTTCGGAAGTTTATTGAGCAGCCCATTGTTTCATACCTTGGGGAGAGTCTCCTTTTCCCAAATTTCAGCGATTAATGGAAGTAGCAGATCCGCAGATACATCTGGATTTGCTCTGAGAGCTTCAGGAATAATATTATCCAGTCCTGGAGCTTTCCCATTCTTTAGGTGTTTGATGGCTTTTACCATCTCCTGTTTTGTCGGTATATCACTGCTGATCCTTCTGTCATCCTGGATCTCTTCGTCTCCCTCTTCTAGCTCCCCACTGTCTTCTGTTATCCGGTTCAGCACTTCAATAAAATGTTCTCTCCATCTCTTCATCTGCTCTTCTTCGGAGGTAAGGAGAATGCCATCTTTATTCTTAATAGGCTTGTTGCCATCAAATTTCTTCTTAGACAGTTGTCTTGTGATGGTATTGCTACGTGTTACCCCTAGTGGCAAGTTCGTTAATTGGATTACAGTGGGTAAAAGCACAACACGAATGGTCCTTGTTTTTAGAAATATTAGCTTTATTGCAGGCCTAGAAGTTACACCACACAATAAACACGTGGAAACCAATTAGCAGTCTCAGTCAAGTTCCTCCCTTATGGAGTTCACTCCCCCCTTTCACGCACTCACAGAAGTTAATCTCTCACTAATGAGGCAGACCCGTGTCCTGGCTAGAAATAACTACACTCTTCCTCTTGTAAACAAGCCACAGTCTGACACTCACTTGTTCTTGAATACACACTGTCTTGCCGTCCGCAGGCTAGGAAACAGTTCACTGCGTTTCGCAATTCACCACAATAACCTCCGTCGCACTGGGAAACACACTCGCACAAAACACAGTTCATCCCTCGCTGACCAGGTCGCTTTTATACAGCGGGGCTGATGACTCAATAGATGTTTCTAGAGTAGACCAGCTTTCACACCTTCTCGAGATTTCCGATACTGGACGGGCCACGAACCTTCGAGACGGGGGTCTTTTGTCCTCGCTGCTCGTTGCGTAAACTGATGGATGACACAAGAGCCCAGGGGTAGCCTGGGGCGAGCTGGAGTTATGTGCGAGGCAGCGAAGCAACCCAGCGTTCGTAACACTACCCCCTTCCTAAAAGTTGATCGCCCCGATCAGTCATTGGCCCGTCTGTGCCCCTCCGTAGGCTGCCAGGCGATCTCGATGCACGATCTTTATCTTCGCCCTCGGACTCCGCTGGATCCTGTAGACGACATCGTTGATCCGTTTCACGACTCTGTACGGGCGCTACCAGGACTTCTGCAGTTTGGGTGACAAGCCTTTCTTCCGTAATGGGTTGAAGAGCCAGACCAGGTCGTCCTCGGGGAATCCGCCAGCATCCGTCTGCTGGTCGTATCGGGTCTTCATTCGGTCGGTCTCGATCCGCAGTCTTCTCCTTGAGAACGCGTGCACGTCCTCCAGTCGGTCGGCCAGTTTTTGACAATACTGGCATACAGGGACCGGATCGTCCCCAGGTTGGCCGAAGGCAAGGTCGACAGGTAGACGGAGTTCCCTCCCAAACATGACCCGGGCTGGTGTGCACCCGGTGGCTTCATGCACGGCAGCGCGGTAGGCCAGGAGAAATAGTGGAAGGTGTCTGTCCCAATCCCTCTCGTGCTCGCTGACGATTATCCTGAGATGGTTTTCGATGGTGCGATTGAATCGCTCTACCATTCCGTCGGACTGGGGGTGTAGCGGCGTCGTCCTTGTCTTCCGGATTCCCAGCAGCTGGCATAGGTTCCGGAACACCTGCGACTCAAAGTTCCTCCCTTGGTCGGAGTGCACCTCCAAGGGTACTCCGTACCGCCTGACGAATTCCTTTACCAGGGCCTCTGCGATCGTCGCGGCCTCTTGGTTAGGGAGTGCATACGCCTCTGGCCATTTGGTGAAGTAGTCACTGACGACCAATATGTAACGGTTCCCTGCCTCGGTCAACGAGAATGGCCCAGAAACATCGATGGCCACTCTCTCCATGGGGCCGCCCACGTTGTAGGTCTTCAGTGGGCCCCGTCGTCTTCATCCAGGGCCCTTGCTGGCTGCGCAATCGTGGGACCTCGCGCAGTGGTTCTCCACGTCTGCTCGGCATCCGATCCAGTAGAACCGCTCTCTCAGCTTCTCCAAGGTCTTCTTTATCCCTAGGTGTCCACCAGATGATCCTCCATGGACTTCCCTCACGACTTCCTCCATTATAGCCTTTGGAATGACGATTTCTTCTCGAGATGTCTTCCCGTCAGCGCTCTCCCAGGTACGGCAGATGAGGCCATCCCTTACAACCATCGAGTCCCACTGCGCCCAGTAGGACATAAACTTTGGACTGCAGTCGCTCACAATGTTCCACCCTGGTCTGGGAACACAGGCCCTCTTCCATTCGGCTATCAGTCCCAGGTCATCATCTTACGCTTGCGCCCGCGTGAAAGGTTCACGACTCCAGCTCCCTTGAAGTTCCACGGTAGTCCTTCGGCACTGTATCCCGGTGTTCTCCTCCCTTCTGGTACAGAAGGTGCAGTCTTCGGGGCATGGTCTTCGTGACAGGGCGTCGGCGTTAGAATGTAGTTCACCTTTCCTGTTTTGGATCTCAAAATTGCACTGTTGGAGCCTCTCTAACCACCGCGCGAGTTGACCTTCAGGCTGCTTGAAGTTCAGGAGCCACCGCAGGGATGCATGGTCGGTCCTGATGAGAAAATCTTACCCGTACAGGTACTTGTGAAAGTGTTCAATGGTCTTCACGATGGCGAGCAGTTCCTACCTGGTGACGCAGTAGTTCCTCTCTGGCTTTGACAAGGCCTTGCTGAAATATGCCTCTACTCTCTCCTCGCCGTCCACTACTTGCGGCAGGACTCCCCCTATACCAAAGTCGCTGGCATAGGTATCGACAATGAACCTTGTACCAGGTCTGGGGTAGGCCAGAATAGGTGCGGTGCACAGAGCCTGTTTGAGTTGTTCGAAGGCTTTGTGGCATTCCGCGGTCCACGTGAAGAGTTGGTTCTACTCGGTCAGCCGATGCAGTGGTTTGGCGATGTCGGCGAATCCTCTCATGAAGCGACAGTAATATGTGCAGAGTCACAGGAAGCTTCGTAGTTGGGACTTGTCCTTCGAAACTGGCCACTCCCTCACTGCTGCGGTTTTCTCTGGGTCGGTGCGCACCCCTTCCTCGGAGACGATATACCCAAGGTACTGGACCTGCTTCTGGAAGAGCTGACTCTTCTTGGGGCTCAACTTCAACTGGGCAGTCCGTAGCTTCATCAAGATCTCCTTCAGGTTGCTGTAGTGCTCCTCGAAGCTTCTCACCAGAACGATGACGTCGTCTAGGTAGACCAGGCAGGTCTTCCAGTGTAGTCCCCTCAGAATGAAATCCATTAGCCTTTCGAAGGTCGCAGGGGCGTTGCACAGACCGAATGGCATGACAGTGAACTGCCAGAGCCCGCTGCCCACAGAGAACGCCGTTTTCTCGCGGTCCTTAGTTTGGACCTCCACCTGCCAGTAGCCACTCTTCAAATCTAAGGCGGAGAACAATCTTGACCCTGATATGGTGTCCAGGGTGTCGTCAATCCGGGGTAGAGGCTAGCTGTCCTTCTTCGTGACGTCATTCACCCGCCTGTAATCCACGCAGAACCTGGTGAAGCCGTCCTTCTTCTTCACTAGCACGACCGGAGAGCTCCAAGGACTATGTGATGGCTCGATCACCCTCTGCTCCTTCATTTCTTCCACCATCCGGTCGACTTCAGCTTGCATGGCGAGCGGGACACGTCGGAATGGGGCCCCAATCGGTGCAGTGTCACCAACGTCGATTCTGTGCTGGTCCAGGCTTGTCCTGCCGAAGTCATTGCTCCCCACGGAGAAGACGTCCTGGAATTCGCGTAGCAGGTCCCGAAGTTGGCGTGATTGCTCCTCTTCTAGATGGTCCTGGGATCATTGGTACAGCTTCTGTAGTTCTTCTGGCAGGGCGCGTCTTCTTCGGATGTCCATCTGCACGGGTCCGTCCGTCGTGTCCGTGATGCGGGCAATCCAGGTAACGGGCTCGCAGACTCCTAAGGTGGTGAACCGTAATGTCGTAGTCGTTCAGGTTGGACAGGCGGACGTACGGCCGAGACGTCGTGTTGATGAGGGTCTTGGCAATTAGCAATCCCTTTGTCTGGATGTCCTCATATTTTGGCTCAATGACAGCCGCCACTCCCTCAGCTATTCTGTCGACAATTACGGCAGCGCTGACTTCCGTCCTGGCGGGAACGATAACGTCCTCTCTCAGCCTTACTCGTCGTGCGGTGATGGCCTCGTGTGCTGGTTGCAAAGCAAGTTCCTCACCTCCGTAGTGGAGAGTGTTAGTACTCAGGTCCAGGATGATGTTGTTTTGGTCCAGGAAGTCCAGTCCGATAATCACTTCGTTAGCTACATCATCCAGGAGCACTGGATGCTTCACCGCCCGTCGACCAATGACGAACTCAAGTGATGCTTCGCCACGTACCGGTGCGGTCTCTCCAGTCGCGGTTATTAGTTGGAGGTTCCTTTGTGTGGGTTGCACTCTCCACTTCGGGATCACGGTGGGATTGACGATGGTCCTCGATGCTCCCGTGTCGATTAGCATGGGCCACCTCACTCCGTTCACGACTCCGTCGACCATCAGGCTGTTATTGTCCCTCCGTAACTTCGTCACACGGACTTGGACTGCCGGGGCTTGACAACTGTCACAAGCCAACCTTTGCCCCCCAAGGCTGGCTATTACTCGTTTCCCTGGGTCGCGCGGATTTCTGGCGACTGATTTCCCGTCGGATACCCTCGGCGGCGGCGATCACCGCAGTCCTTGCTCAGGTGGCCTTTCTTACCGCAGGTCGGAAGTCCTCTTCCTGGCCGCCTCTCCGGGTGTCTTCCGGCTGTGTCGTTGCTGGTAGTGCCGCGACTATCGAAGAAACGGCCTAGTGCCTCCATCAATTCATCGGCCAGGGGCTTGGTCTTGTTGGTTTTTGCTGGTTCGTCGACGTCCACTTGACGCACCCGCGCGTGCATTCTAGATGCCTGCTTTGCCGTCTCGAACTCAAGTGCGTGGCTTAGCGCATCTGCCAGGGTCTTATTGCGCGCGAGTCGCAGCGCCTGTTGGGTGTCCGAGTCCCGTAGCCCGTCGGTGAAGGTCTGAGTCTCAATCTGTTCTAGAAAGTCGGCCGGCGCTGTTGGATATGAGAGCCTTACGAGGCGTGCGATGTCCGTCTCGAACTCCTGCAGGGTTTCCGCCCTCTTTTGTACCCGGGTCCGGAACTGCATCTGGTAGGCCTGCTGAATGGCTATCTCCATATCGGGACTCCATATGGGCGATTAGTGAAGCGTAGTCCTGGGATCCCGTCGGGATGGCCTGAAGGACGTTAAGGGCGTCCCCTCTCAGCAACACAATGTGAGCTGTAGCCTTTTCTGTGTTGTTCCAGTTGTTTATGGAACAGGCTGCCTCGAACTGACGTAAGTGCTCCACGGGTCCTTTCCTTCGAAGGTTGGGGGCGTCACTCTGCACTGTTCCATTCCTGACGTTCCCGGTGTAACTGGGGGCGGACGTCGGCGCAGCTCGGCAACTTCCTCTTATAGAGCGTTGAATTTCGCTTCCACCCCCGTCAGCGCAGCTCGGCAACTTTCTCTTGTACGGCATCCAACTTCTTTTCCACTGCCGTGACTTCCTCACGTAGACGCTGTTCTAATTTCTTTTGACTTTCCTCTAATTTAGTCAGCAGACACTCTTCAAAATTTTTCTGGCTTTCCTCCATCTTCCTCTGCCCACCCAGAAGTTTGGTAGTCAGGTCCTCTGCTAACTTATTCTGACCGTCTTCCATCTTATTCTGTCCATCCTCTAATTTAGAAGTTAGGTCCTCGGCTAAACTCTTCTGGCCGACCTCCATCTTCGTTTCCATGCCACTTAACTTTTCTAGCAGTGCTTGCAATTGCGCTCCCATCTTAGTTGTTTGTCCTGTAATGGGCATGCATTCACAGGAGAATTAGTGAACTGTGGTAAAATGACCTGCACGGGTTTTGAAACCAGGACCTTCAGGAGTTGTGCTTGGGTTCGGAATCCGGCTTCTGACAATAGTTGCTACGTGTTACCCCTAGTAGCAAGTTCGTTAATTGGATTACAGTGGGTAAATGCACAACACGAATGGCCCTTTTTAGAAATATTAGCTTTATTGCAGGTCTAGAAGTTACACCACTCAATAAACACGTGGAAACCAATTAGCAGTCTCAGTCAAGTTCCTCCCTTATGAAGTTCACTCCCCCTCTCACTAATGAGGTAGACCCGTGTCCTGGATATAAATAACTGCACTCTTTCTCTTGTAAACAAGCCACAGTCTAACACTCACTTGTTCTTGAATACGCACCGTCTTGCTTTCCGCAGGCTAGGAAACAGTCCACTGCGTTTCGCAATTCACCACAATAACCTCCGCCGCACTGGAAAACACACTCGCACAAAACACAGTTCATCCTTCGCTGGCCAGGTCGCTCTTATATAGCGGGACTGATGACTCAATAGATGTTTCTAGAGTAGACCAGCGTTCACACCTTCTTGAGATATCCGATACTGGGCGGGCCACGAACCTTCGAGACGGGGGTCATTTGTCCTCGCTGCTCGCTGGGTAAACTGCTGGGTGACACAAGAGCCCAGGGGTAGCCTGGGGCGAGCTGGAGTTATGTGCGAGGCAGCGAAGCAACCCAGCGCTCGTAACAGTAGAAACAGTTCTTGCATCACCTATTTCCGCTGCATTCTCAGCTTCTGTAGCTAGTTTATTGGCTAACGCCCTCTTATCCCTACGAAAACAGTGCTTAACAGATCGACCCTTGTTGGACCATCAGTGCCTTACTCGACAGCCATTGGTGTGATGAGTTAGCAGAAATATAATCCTTTCCGCTTGTGTAGTGTTACTAGCCAGCGAATATGCTGGGACATTTTCATTGACTGTATTAACTGTATTAATATTCTTGTCGTTTGCCTCATTGCATAGTGGCTAGCGTTCTTGACTGTCACCCAGGAGGTCCGGTTTAGATTCCCGGCTCTACCAAGAAATTTGGTCTCAGGACTGAAACAGAGCACTCTTACTCAAAACTAAGAAGAGAGTATGGGATCGATTCTCGCTGCATCCATTAGATACCAGTTTAATTACAAGTTTGTTTCCAAAGAGTTACATTTATGTCAGGGGGAGTAGCTCAGTGGTAGAGCGTTTGCTTTGCAAGTGAAAGGACCCAGGTTCAATTACCGACGCCTGCAACAATCTTTGCCCACCTGAACCTGGTTTTAAGTTGTTTTACATCAAAATGTACATATTAAGACAACATAACATAAAGCCACGGCAGCTTTTCTCACAATCAATAATTGTTAAATTTACTCGCTACTACAGACACTATAATGACACAGATTATCTGACATACATTTAAATGTCACGTATGAAAATCCACAGCCTGCTTCCAGTCTCCGACCGGGTCAGGAATGGAATGAATGAAGCCCCTATCTAGCGGCGAGGATATGAACTGTGCCGGCTGCCGAGGCCTGACGCACTCCTCCGGGGCAATGATTAAATGAATGACAGATGAAATGAAATGATAGTGGAGAGTGTTGCTGGAATGAAATTTTGACAGGGAAAACCGGAGTACCCGGAGAAAAACCTGTCTGCCTCCGTTTTGTCCAGCACAGATCTCACATGGAGTGACCGGGATTTGAACCACGGACCCAGCGGTGAGAGGCCGGCGTGCTGCCGCCTAAGCCACGGAGGCTACTAAATATCACGTATAAACATTGAAATTTACTCAATCTCATAAACTATACATACCGCAAGCTGGATGGGCTCGATTTACACTTTACTTAACCAGGAAATAGTTTGTCGTAGTTTGTCTTGGGTAGTATATAAAGACCGATCCTGGCGCAAGGGCTAATGGCAAAGATGGCCGCCGCGCGCAACTACACTATGTTATTCCTATGGAGGGATAGTCATAGCTGATACAGGAGCTATTGGGCAAGACGGCCGCCACGCCCTTAGACTGTGCATGACGTCACAGGGAGAGGTTGGCAATGTAACGTTGATAAATGGACTATTTATTATTATTATTATTATTATTATTAGGTAATCATTGATTGATCATGTACAATCAAGACCAGCCTTATATTGTCCACCCGTTGGTGCAGCGGCTAGCATTCTTGGCTGTTACCACTTAGGCCTGGATTTGATTAACCGCTCTGCCAAGAAATTTAATTTCTGGTCTTAGGACTGGAACGGGGTACACTCAGCCTTGTTTGGCAAAACTGACAGGAGCTGGGTTTGATTCCTACCTCAGCCATTCTGGAAGTAGTTTTCTGTGGTTTCCCACTTCTACTCCGGGCAAATGCTGGGATATATCTTAACAGAAGGCCTTGGCTGCCTCCTTCCCAGTCCTTATCTGAATTACAAATACGCACACTAATGCAGCCATCACAATGACACAGGTTATCAGACAACACACACCCAAGTACAGTATACAGGGCTACATGACCACGATATCGCAAAACCCCTAAAAGAATCAACAACAACAACAACAATGACAACAACTAATATTCATGAAACACCTCTTGGTGTAGTGGCTAGGATTCTTGGCTGTTACCGCTTAGACCTGGATTTGATTCACCGCTCTGCCAAGAAATTTAATTTCTGGTCTTAGGACTGGAACGGAGTACACTCAGCCTTGTGAGGCAAAACTGAGAGGAGCTACCTTAGCCATCCTGGAAGTAGTTTTCTGTGGTTTCCCACTTCTAATCCAGGCAAAAGCCTGGATATATCTTAACTGATGCCCTTGACCGCCTCTTTCCCAGTCCTTATCTGAATTACAAATACACACACTAATACAGCCATCACAATCATACAGGTTAACAGACAAATTCCACACTCAATCAAGTACACGGGGCTACATGACCACGATGTCAAAGTCCCCTGAAATGAAACAACAGCAACTAATGTAATATTCATGTCCACCTCGTGGTGTAGCGGCTAGTAATCTTGGATGTCACTGCTAGGCCTGGATTTAATTCCTGGGTTTGCCATGAAATTTAATTCAGGTCTGAGGGCTGGAACGGGATACACTCAGCCTTGTGTGAGAAGAGAAGGGTTTGATCCCCACCTCAGTCACCTAGAAGTGGTTTTAGGTAGTTTTCACTTGTACTTCAGGTGAATGCCGGGATGGTTCCTAAATTAAGGCCACGGCAGCCTCCTTTCCAATCCTCATCTGAATTACAAGTACACACACTCTTACAACCATCACAATAGCACAGGTTATTAAGGTGTTTTTAGCATATTCTAACAAAACACAAGAGATAGGTTGGTAGAACACATACTAAGACACCCAGGAATAGCAAGTTTGGTTATGGAAGGAAGGGTCGAGGACAAGAACTGTAGGGGTAGACCAAGGTTAGAATATGTTAAACAGATTGCCTTGAATGTAGGTTGTGGTAGTTATGCAGAGATGGAACGATTAGCTCAGGGCAGGGAGGTATGGAAAACTACATCAAAACAGTCAAAGACTGAAGACTCAAACAACAATATAGAATTGTTAACACTCACCTGTATCGGGATTCGCTTATCCATGGAAGACAACACTAGTTATTTAGCAAAACCAACAATATTAGGAAAGCCAAATTTTAACAGCATTCTGTGCTTTTTAACTCACTATAATATAACTGTAGATGCTAGTCAACAAGCGCTGACTAATTACTATATACATGAACACGGTTTTTGGCTGCGTGACTCCGCGGGAACGTTCTCGTTTGCTGAGCCCAAGGATGCAGGTTCGTATCCTGGCGCAGTCAGCTGGCATTTGAGGGTGCGCAAATGCGAGGGAGCTGTTTCAGTAGATTTACTGGCACTTTAAAGATCCCCTTCGGGGCAAAATTCTGGCACCCTGGCGTCTCTAAAATCCAGAGTAGTTAAAAGGGACGTTAAACCAATAACATTATTATTATTATACATGAACACGGTTCCTTTAAATTGGCGAATATTTAATTACAATTCCTAAAATTATTTTAAAATGCCACGGGACTGATGGCCAAAAATGTCCCACACCTAAGTATACGGGGGCTACAACCTATATTTTATTAAGCTACATACCACTAACGGCAGAAGACGTAAAAACACTTGCACTCAACACACGCACGGGGCTCATGACACAAATGTCCTTTAACCTGAACGCACTCACATACATGACCGAAATATTTCTTTAGCAAGCCTGGAACCAAACAAGACTGAACTGCTGTCTCTATCTTGCTCGACATGCACTGTTGATGAGTCTGCAGTAATATAATCCGTTTTCCGCTTGTATGTAATCTATTCACATTGACTCTTAGTAGCAGTAACTAAGATATAAAAGAGAAAATGGAACACTTTATGCTGTACTGGTTAACCGTTTTGACTGCTGTACTTAGGGTTTAGCTGGCCCTGTGGTGTTAGGGTAGCGCGCTTGCCTCTCACTCAGGGGCCCCGCGATTGATTCCCGGGTCTGTCAGGGATTTTAGAAACTGACATGAGGGCTCGAATGAGGTACACTCAGCTTCGTGAGGCAAAACGGGGAAGAGGTGGGTTCGGTTCACATAGCAACCAACATGACAGGTTTTTCTTTGATTTCCCACTTTTACTCTGGACAAATACATTTGACTACATGTGACTACACATACGCACACACACATTAACTACACGGGGTAGATAACTGAGTTTATACAATACGGTATACTAACAAGCAAACAATATGCCGGAACAAAACTACAGTCGCTACCAGCTGTTTCTGTAAGAGCAGAAATGTGCGCAAGCAGAATTTGATACTTAGCGTGTTATTGCTTTGACAACTGTATGACTGTGGAGGCCTGGGTATGATTCTTGGCTCTATGAACAGACCTATTTATTGACACTCTGCAGACAGAATATTACCTTATTTGTCCTGGAAATTGTTTCCCATGACTTTCCTCTACCAAGCCTACTCTAGACAAACATGGCTACCTGACACTACTACAGTCATTACAGAAACACAGGTTATTTGACATACATTTAAATAATACGTATTGTGCCCTTATTCAACATGTGATTTTTGGTTTGAGGCACATAATGATATTATGCAAATTTTGAAACACGCGCGACATTTGTTGGAGAAGAAATAGAATGTGCTTGCTGAAGGCATGTGGCGCACGCGGGGATATTGACGAAGCTTCGCTGTTATGAATTTTACTTTGATGTTTTGGAGACACCGCATACAATGCATTTTCTTGGCATTGATATTTGGAAGATTTTTAGTCATCTCTGAAGAAAATCGGATTACTAGGAGTGAAGATATTAGCATAAGAAGGTTCCAGATGTTCAACGCAGTGACATAGCTCTGGGCGAGCGCAACAGAGAAGCCGATCACATGCGATGACGCGCCCGCAGTCCAGAATTTTCCAGAACTCTGAGCGAGTATGTATCAGCACCGAGCCACGCTGAGAGGGTCATTCGTTTACGGCACGCTGAGTGGGTCATTCTTCTTCGGGACACGCTGAGTGAGCGGCCATTCTTCTTCGAGGCACAGTGAGCAGTCATTATTCTTCGGCACACGCTGAGTGAGCGGTCATTTTTCTTCGAGACACAGTGAGCGGTCATTCTTCTTCGAGACACGCTGTGAGTTTGTCACTCGTCTTCGCGTATTTGAAAGTGTCAGTCTTTATTCATGTTTGAACCTGTGAGAGGTTATTCGGCTTTTAGTCGCCAGTCGACACTTGTCATTTTACTTCGTAACGCTGAGTGTCCGTTAGTCTTCGAGTGAAAATATGATAAACTTCGAGTTAGACAGTGTCTGTAACTTGGAACTTTACATTGGAACTTTAAATTTCCAAACAGTCGGTGCCAAGCTTTGTCTTGGAAATTTCACGATCAGCTACAACTCATATACTTATTACTTCGGATACCAGTCTGCTTGGTCAAATAATAGCCGACATTCGGGACCATGCGTGCCTAGCGCATAATGGGAGGAGCATATCCTCAAACCCTGTAGGATTCAGCATAGAGGGACCCATCTGTTTTACGAATGTGTGCTAGGGCAATCCTATTACCCGACCACAGGAAATAGCCGACGTTTGGGAACCATGCGTGCCTAGCGCGTATTGGGAGAGGCATACTCTCACCCTCTAGGTTTAGCTTATATCAGGACCTGCATTTGAACCATAGGAAGGACAGTAAGAGTATCACACAGGTATCTGTCAAAGCTGTATCAAGAGTTATGACTGACTGAAATCATGAAGCAGGCGGATCAAACCCCAACATTTCATATAGCACAAGCTATAATGCTGTTGATGAACAGAGTGGATCGTGCTAGTTATGAGCAAATGTTAGAACTTTCCATTATGTGCTGCTAAGCGGATTGAGGGTAGTCATGGAGGCCGATACGAGACTATACAGCCGTAGGTTCTTAGCTGTTAACAGATTTTTGGAAGTGGATATTATTTGTCCAACATTTTCGAACTTGGACATTTCAAGTGTTTAAGTCCAAATTTCCATTATGGGAAGCATTATAATAATAATATTTTTGAATAATAATAATAATAATAATAATAATGTTTGTATATTATTAACATTGTGTTATATGGAACAGTTTTGTACATTTTTCGATTTATGATCCAGTTTTCCTATAGTGTAGTGCACACTCATATCTGATGAAAATATTGTTTGTGAGCGGATATTATCAAACGCATTAAGAGGTTGCGTGAAGTACCTAACAGTTAGACATTATGACACGGAAGGTATTCGAAAGTCAAGAGGAATTTGTATAATGTAGGGTTTTCGAGTTTGTTTACGTTAGGACCAATATGGTAAAGTCATTAGATGACTGAATTTAAACAAGGCGTAGACATGAATAAATATAACAGCTATGTGATGGCCGAATTAATATAATTTATTTGAGGAACAGTGAGGCTTCCAGATGGCACAAGCATGTGGCTTGATATAATATAGATATGAAAAAAAGTGGAATTTGTTGTTCAGTTGCGAACTGAGTTGAATAAAATATACTTAATATGTAATGTGTGATGCGTCAGCCACAGGGGGGTGATACCGAGCTCCGCTGATGAGTTGTCTCCACGGGGGTCAATTAGGAAAATCCTAACAGGGGAAGTTGCCTGAGGCGTGTTTTACTGCCCCCCACTCCAAACTGGACGTGAAGGTAGTAATATTAACGGAATGTGTCAACCTGCGATGATCTTCACTATCTACTCTTCTTATCTCAAACATGTAGTCCATACCACTCATTAGAAATTCTAGGCATACTATACAAATCAATATGCACATTTTAATTTGTATGTTGTAGCTTTGGAAAAATGTTATCAAATGAAAGTTATAAGCAACAGTATGAGCATTACAACGATATTCTGCTACAAGTTGCAAAACTACAGACAAAAGCTTTACTTCCACTGACAGTTCGTGGAGTTAACATTACAACTTTGACGGTATGAAAATAATTCATCTTCTTAGTATTTTCATTCAATCAAGACGAAGTACTGGTATAAGAACAAAATTGAATGTAGAAATTTTATGACACATCGTTTAAGTCTTAAGAGAATAAAAATAACCTTTACCACACGGTGATTTCTTAAAGTCTGCAAATGTGTAAATTGGGCGATCAAAGTGAAACGATCATGGTGGGGGGGATTGTGTTTAAATGTACCTCCTGTATTAGTCCAATAACTAACCAAATTACTCATTCTACTAATATTTAATATAGCAACCACTATTCTTTTTTTTTGGTGGGGTGTGAAATTTGTCACCGCACTGGTAGCCCCACTAAACTACATTTAGTGGCAATATACCTAAACGAAACCTTGTTATTGTCACATTGCATTACATTTCATTTGCATATTCCTTGTTGGTGCACCCTGTTTCTTGAAGATACTTAGTTGAGTTTATTCTCGACTTATCCATATATTTTGCCCCATCAATGTCCAAGTAGCTATTTCATTCAACCTATAAATATACTTGGCAAATTGAATTATGATATGAAATAAATCATCCGTTTGGACAGCTAGTTCTACAGAGTTAACCTAGAAGTAGGATCCTCTGGTTTTATTCGAGTTTAGTTAGTTAGTTACATGGTTTTTGTCATTTATAAAGCATATTTACGGTGTTCGACTATCTGGAAACAACATATTGTAACCACAAATATATTTCAACAGGACTCTTTATAAGGTTAGATGACTTCAAAAATCTTACGCATTGTTTCATATCAGTATGCCTGGCTGGAAACAATATCCCATAGCATCCATCAGCGACATCCGTTTCAATAATAATAATAATAATAATAATAATAATATCATATGGCCTCGGGTGCCGGGTGCAAGCTTTGTTATTTGACACCCAGAGGGTAGCTTGCATGTCGAATTTTGTTGTTCCTTGATGAAAGCCAAGGAGGTTAAATATCTAAGCTCCTTGACACTATAGCGCTTTCTAGTAGAGAAATGAGGAACTTTGTGTTGGCGGAAAATCCTGAGATTAATTTTGTCATTATGAACACGGCCTACTGAATTCAAATGGGTTCTTTGACATGCCAACATCGTATGAGATATCGTAATTTCAAAAATCACTTACCCCGGCCAGGAGCGAACCTGCAAGCTTGGGGGGGTTAGTAATCCGACACTATAACCACTCACCCACCGTGGCAAGCAATATATTCTTATTTAGCCGTATTGAATAAATCCAGTCTAATATAGGCCTAATATAGAAAGTTTGGGTTCAACTAGAACGTTTTTCAAGGTTAGAGGACTTTATCAGTCAAAAATTGTTACGCATTTCACCAATTCTTTATACGTGGAAACAACACCTTTTTGCAATCAACAGGAGATCCGATTCATTATATTGAACCATAGTGAAGAAGTATAATGTAGACAATCTATTAAGGTAGATTTATATTAACTTTAGTCTTGTTTCGTTTATGTATTTTTCTTGTTTTTTGTGACCTTTCATTTTATTTAAATTTTAATGTGTACTTTGTAAAGATATCCATTTTCACTATGGCATTAATTGTTAACATAGTTTTTAATATTGTTTTATTATTTCAATCTACGCTGACGATTGTCATTGTATACCGAAGCATGTACGTATTAATTTAAATATTAAACGTCTTTTAAGTGTTTGACAAGGCGGCTATTATAATTTGAGATTAATATAATGAAAACCAAAATGTTAATGTATAGTCTATATCATTTTAAAGCTTATAAAACAGGTTACAATGTTAATACTGAGAGCTCTCCGTTATTTTTTTTGACGGAGGTCCATGTTTTATTACCGGCTCTGCCAAGAAATTTAATTCTGGTCTATGGGTTGGAACGGGGGTACACTCAGCCTCGCGAGGAAACACTGAGAAGAGATGGGTTCAATTCCCACCTCAGCCATCCAGGAAGTTGTTTTCTGTGGTTTCCCCACTTCTACTCCAGGCAAATGCTGGAAGGTTCCTAAATTAAGGTCACGGCCACCTCCTTCCCAATCCTCCAGTCTAGTCTGCAAGCCTCTGTTTGTGAACAAGTCACTTCCATGATCCCCTATTAGCAGTTAGCACCGCGGCTCTCTGCTTCTACACCTCTACATTGAAATCGTTCAACACTGAATCTAACCATCGCCTCCTAGGTCTACCTCTACTTCTCTTATGCTCTACAGCCGAACTCATTAACCTCTTAGGTAATCTCTCCTCCCCCTTTCTCTTCACATGACCCCACCATCTGAGTCGGCTCATACGAACATCTGGCGTGTTTATTTCAAACTTATCCAGTTTCTCTTCATTTACATACAACAATACTTAAATGTTCCGCCTATAAAAATAGTTTCTCTTTTACACAAGTATTTCAAATTTGATGCAGAAGAAAACATAATAATGTTATTCTCTCTGTCTTTTACCAGAAGCATATTTTCTTTTAGTCGGCCCCGTGGTGTTGGGATAGCGCGTCTGCCTCTCACCCGGACGCCCCGGGTTCGATTCCCGGCTCCGTCAGGGATTTTAGAAACTGACGTTAGGGCTGGAACGGGGTTCACGCAGCCAATATTAACGGCCGAGGGGACCCGATGCGCTGATCACGCGTCACCCCAATATCGGCAGGGCAGCGGTCTCTTCGTAAGCCTAGGCCCTTCACGGGCTGTAGTGCCAGGGGTATTATTATATTTTCTTCTAAGTTGGATTGAATGTCCATAATGGCTAGAGTATCATGAACTTCTTGCTTATTTTGAGGCAGAGGTGGTAAGTTTCTCAGTCGCAATATTATTTTAAATCTATTTGATAGTAAATTATCAGACAAGTGCTTAGGGGCAGCAAGTATATCCTTTCTCATTAACTTCGATGGCCGTTCACATATTATTGTCACGTACATTTCTTTTTACACAGTTTGAAATAAATTCTTGATCGTCGTACATGGTTCGTGATTGTGAGACCACATAACAGAAAGTTACCACCATTTGTAAATAAATGGGCAGAACATTCCTTGACACCTCTACTGTTGGCCCCATTTTGACAACTCACACTTATGAAATTTATAGTTTCCTATAATTCGCAATTCTCCAACTCTTTGACTGTACATGTATAACATGTTCGCTGCACTGATTATATCTACAGAAACCCCAGGGGGTCCAGGTGTATGTAGCTGTCAGTCAACTCATGACTTACAAACATTTCAGGAGAGGTTGCCTACCCCCACTCTCTTCCCAAACCCATTAGCGTGAGCTGACAGGACTGTTTGGGTTTAACCTAATCAGCGGAGTTCGACCATCCCGCCACAGGGATAGTTGTACGATTTATAAACAAGATATTGAAGTAAACAATAGAAAATCGAAAATGAAGAAGGGTAAAACCCAACTGTTGTTATATTATTGTCCACGGTCATCATGAGTACAGTTCAGTTCATATGTCAAATCAGATTTGACTTACCCATTTTCCAGTCACTATAGTGCGATATTGTTTGAAACACACCCTAGCTTTGCCGATGCCTTGCCGTATGTCTAGATGAAAATAAGATTGAGAAATATAACGCACCGAAAGAATGAGTATGTGCAGCGTGATAATTATTGTCATTTGTTTGTTAATAAGAAACCATCTATAAATAGTAAAGGATATAATTCTATTTTGTATGAACAATTTAAACTATTTGACTTCAAATAATTGAATAAATGGATAATTACCTAGTTAAACAATTGGAAGTTAAACAAATTTGAAGTTTAGGATAAATAAAGTAAATCAATTTATTAAATAAAAATACATTTTTGTCTGACGAGTAAATCGAATACTTTTTCGAAAAATATTGAATCTTGATAAACAATTGCATATGTAAATAAGGAATTAGTTATGAGAATTGAAAGGAGAAAACATGGAAAAGAACTATAGAATTTGTGGTCAAGTGTGATAAGAAATTCAGTGAAGATTTGATAGGAATCTTGTGATCAATTTATATCCATGACATAGAAATACTCATGTTTAAAAGAACACAACCCATGAACAATTTACCTTATTGAAAACAAATGTGACAGTGATCCCATATATGTTTCTTGGATAGTGAAGAACAGTGAGTGTTTGTAAATATGAAACACAGGCGTCAGGACGGACCTGAGCGACCCGACGTCATAACTGTAAATATTTGTATTATTTTCGATACCAGATGGACTGATAATACATTGGAATGTTGTATAACTGGTTTATTAATATCAACATTTTATGTGTTCAAGAACGAAAGTTGTTATCATTTTTGTATGGTAACTTTTTCTCGGCTCGGGGTCGTTGGAAAATGTAGTTCTTGTTTGCGTTGTAATCCTTATACATCAAAAAGTTATGCTGTATGACTGTGAAATACGTAAATTAATTCACTTATTTTATATCGGTTTGTATTTGTACGGGGAATTAAGACATGGTTCACCAGCTAGCCGCTCCGGGAAATACTGTACAGCGTTGCTGATATGGAGCCCATCACTTCCGAACGAGGCGCGCCATGATGCGTGACGGAGCCCATTTTGGCAACGCTGTACAGCTTTCACCGGAGCGGCTAACTGGTGAACCATGTCTTAATTCTCCGTACAAATACAAACTGATATAAAATAAGTGAATTAATTTACGTATTTCACAATCGTACAGCATATCTTTCTGATGTATAAGGATTACAACGCGATCAAGAACTACATGTTCAAACCACCCCGAGCCGAGAAAAAGTTACCTTACAAAAATGATAACAACTTTGTTTCTTGGACACACAAAATTTTAAAATTGATAAACCAGTTATACAACGTTCCAATGTATATTGTGTTAAAATTTGGATTCGATCTGATGACAAGTTTGTGAGATAATAATTCTTAAATGTGATGCATGGTTGAAACACGCTTCAAAACGGGCACTTTTTATGTTCCAACTGCGATAAAAAAATATTAAAATATAAATTAAAAATTCCAAACCTACATGAACTAACGTAAAATAGAACGACGAAAATGTAGATGTTATTGGATTTTATGTAAGTCTATTGGTTACTTTATGAACAACCTTCAAACTCGAGTACACATAATATTTTGGTCGACAGTAAGTGTAATGGATCTGATGATGTTTGCTTGACGCTCGAAACCGGTCATCCTGTTGTATTGATTAATCTCATGTAATTTTTTTTTTCAGGATTAGGGTATACCCCAACTCGTTTGGGTACATTCGTGTTGACCGACTGAAAAGCACCAAACTTCTGTTTACCAAGGCAACACTGAAAAATGGCTTCAAACCACATAATGCAACTCTACATGATAAATAATAATATGTGCGGCCTCCAGAGAGGCCTCTCGGGTATCCTGTCATGGTACAGCTGGGTGTCATGTTACATGACCTTGTGTAAACCCCCTCTTGCTCTTGAGAACGTTTACTATTTAATAAAAATATCAAAAACTCAAATTCCAAAATTTACAGTGAGACCTTTTCATGAAATTTGCAAAAATAAATGGTCCTAAAAATAGAGGTTACCTCTTTCGTTTGTATCCGTCGCACAACTTTCCCCGATTATTGGCTTGCGAAATCTCGGGTCCATGTAATTAGTTAATCACTAATTGATAGATCTAAGTCAATGATCAATAATCAATAGATTATAAATAATAAATTAAATAATTAAATAATAGAAATAAAATAAATACATAATAAAATTCTTAGTAAAATATTAAACCAGAAATTCGAAATTTACGGTTAGGCCCTTTAGTAAAATTAAAATCTAACATTTGCTAGAGATAATAGGTAAAAACCCCTTTCGTTTGAGTTGTCGCACAACATTATCCGATTATTAGTTCAGAATATCTCGGGTTCATGACCTAGTAGTTGATTCAAAGGTACAGACATGTTCAAATATAATGAGTGGGTTAGAATTCTTAAGGTAAACCTGCTGATTTAAGAAATTTTTAGAGTTAAGGTAAATTAAGAGGTTAATGGTAATTGAGGGTGGGGAAAGGGGTGGGGGTAGGACAGTTAGGTAACAGACCATCTACCAATATTTTAAGCAACCAGGTGACTAGAGGTGACTAGACCTCTGGTCAGTGAAGAGGCTAACGCGCCAAGAAATAGTTCCTAATTGTTCTGCTTGGTTTTGGCGTACAACATTTTCCAGCACATGTTCATATGTTTCCATAAGCTGGACAGATTACTTTTCAGAATTTCTTTTGTTAAAATAATTTTCACGTTAATTGGGATATTTACCAACTTTGCTTTTTATGTGATAAATTGTGTGTGTGAATATAGTTTTTAGTGGTATTTGGAACGATAGGCTGAGTAATTCAGTACTAATTTGATATTATATTACATTTAGTTTTGTATAGGACCTTGTTTAAGTGGAAAGAGAGCACCCGATTAATTCGATTTTAGGGTGAATCAGGCTCAAACGTTGGCAACACTGTTACGATTGCACAAAGTTCCTCAAGTAGACAAAGTGTTCAAAATTCAGCTGTATAGCTTGAACCAGCAATAAAATACTTCAAATGTAATAAGAGTGGAGAGAAGATTAGTGAAAGGTGTAAACAAATGATTTTGAATGTATATATACCAGTGGCGTACCGACGGGGGGGGGGGGGGGGGCTTCAGGGTTGACCCCCCCCCCCCCCCCCCAGAGATATTCCTTTACTTGAATCTATATATTGTCCCATCTATCACCTGTTTTACGGCATCGCTCGTTAGGCGTCTTAACTCCCGCATACACCTTAGGTGTGGTCACGTTCCTCACTTAATAAATGCCCTGCACTCTACTCGCAGTGTTGGAGCTACCCAGGGATCAGTTTTGCTGTTGAAGTGTGCGATCGGTAAGTCTTTTCACGTCGCTTTGGGTTGCTTTAATTGTGTGTGCCCGTTTCCTTATAGATAATTCAGTAAAAGAGGAGTTTCTGCAATTTATTCCAGTTAATGATACAGATAAAATAATCAAGATAGGCAGATTTTGAGAGCCAATAGCAATTGCAGTAGGAACACGGGAGAGCAAAACATTATTTTTCTCTCACATAATAGCCTACCAATATTTTAAGCAACCACGTCACTATGGTCATGATTATACCACTGCATAGTTTCAGTCTCAATATTTAGTTACTGTTGTCCATATTTTTTAGAATTTCTTTTCATTTTTTATAGTGTCGAAAAAATGAGACCTAAAATATTTTTCATGCAAAGAGAGCGGTTATTTAATTGTTGTTTTTTATGAATATTTATCAAAGTATCATTTTAATTATGATGATGACTGTCGTTTTAAGGGGCGGAACAGCAAAGTCAGCTGTCCCTGTAATACTGGTAATGTACACAATTACCCTATTATATCAATGACCCCCCCCCCCCCCCAGAAGGAAATCATGCGTACGCCACTGATATATACTAGTAGGTTGAGAGATGACAATCTCGAGTTTCCATGTAGGAAAAAAAGAAGCGACAAAGTGAGAAGATGCGCAGCGGGATATTATCCTCAGGACTTGACCTGACGTTCGGTATATAACAGAATCGGAGCCGCATCCTTGCTTGGCGAAAAGAATTACGCATGCTCAGTTTCATTTTCTATCTCCTTCTGTCCAACTTCTGTCACATCTGATTGACAGACGAAGAAGTGGTGACCGTTAGTGTGCAGGAGCTACCGCACTATCTGTTGGACAATTGTTGTACCTAGTAGCGTTTCATGCGCAGTTTGAAAGGTTGTGTCTTTACGCAGCTTGTATAATAGCGCCACTGCCATTTGATTTTCATTGTGCATATAAAAACCACATCCATACAGCCAGCTGTATGGATATGGATATTATATGGTCTATAGTTGTAACAGTGAATTCCTTTCATAACATTTCTTAATAATTTACAGATTTTTAAGGTCCAGTATGATTGTATTTGGAGGATTAACGGGGCCTAGTGGCAAGTATTTGTCAGAAGTAGAATTGCCAGATTTCAAGAATGGAAAAACGGAACACACATAACAAAACTTTTTTTAAAAATCAAGGTTGTTAAATGTTGTAATAAATAATACAAATATGTATTAAATAAGCATTACATAATCAAATACACAAAATTGAAACTAGATATTGCTGACATAAATAGACCTATGACACCAATAACTTACAAATGCTTTTCATTTGAACGACCCTTTGAAAGGATGTTTTGTTTGTAAGTACCATCTGATAAAATTAACTACAATTTTCGTCATAATTGTAATACGAGAACAATTCTTGTTTTATCAAACTAACCGAGCTTCTGTTTCTATCATCTCTCCATTTGATATTCATGACAGAAAGAACTCGCTCCGTAAAAGCACTGGAGGGGAAAATGTTGAGTATTAACTTCACAAGGACTAAGATAATCCTTAATTTTGTTGCCCCTAATAAATCTATAACAATAGAAATCATTTTCTCTTTGAAACTTGCACCTGTATCACCAGAAAACAAGCTAGATATTACAATCAGTTCTGAAGTCGGACATTTGAAAATTGGTCCGAAATTGAATATATTATCAAATTAACCAAAAACAGAATATTTGGCGTTCCGTTAAAGATTAAACCGGAACGCGGAACAAAACAAGAGAACCCAGTATTGTTCAGGGTGAAACGGAACGTCCGGCAACCCTAGTCAGAAGTGTGCTTTTAAAGTCTGGAATATCTGAGTGCTTGTGTATTATTAAGTATTTAATCGCTTATCCTCCCAGCTTGGCTTCGCCCACAGACGGAAGCGTCGCAAGGACGGTGTCGGGGAGCCAAACACACTTTGTCTGCAGATGCAACTGGGATGGTGACAGGCGACTGGTGTATTCTTTGAATACACGGTACCTGAGATATAATTTTTATTGCTCTTTGCATGTTCATTTCTTCCTTCCTCTTTGTCAAACACCAACAGTGATCATCTGTTTTCTCCTTGTTGGGCATATCTCTTATGTCTTCATAAGTCTGTTCTAGATATATAACTTCTGTGACCCACCTAGCGTCGTCTAGCAGCGAATCTCTGAAGTTACTCAATTCTTCCTGGCGCTAGAGGACTTACTTATCCATTTGGCCACCAGATCCTGTTACCATCGCCAGCTATTTTCTCCTTGAGCAAGAGGACTACGTCTACTTCTTTACTCACCATGCTGCGCTAATATCTTCTGTTATCAACTCTTTGAAGACCAGCTCAGCAAGAGATCAATTTTTTGTTTTAAAGTTGGCAATGTTTATATGTTCTCCTTTTGTCTCCTACCCCCCACTCTTTCCCCCTTCCTTGACCCTCCGTGCTCCGTTGAGCAGCTCTCACTTCTCAGTCGGCAGTTGACTCGATCAGTTAAAGCTCCCCTCGAGCTAGCTTCCTCAAACCAAGAGGCACACACTCTTCTACGCCATGTTGGCTAGGTAGTCATCAAAGGAAACTTCGACTTCAACATGAAATCAAGATAAGTACCATTTTAAAGGTTTTAACCTCATCTTCATCATTTTATCTACATGCTTTTATAGATTATTTTATAGACAGCGTGAGATTACTTGTGGGGCGGTAATCATTCTTCGTGGGATTTGCCATGTTGAGCTTTCGCTTATATAAGCCAACCTTACTAAAAAGAGCTTTTCTTAAGCTATTTAAATGAGAAATCCTCTCACTACGTGGGATATTACCTAATACCCGCTGTCTATAATTATAAAGCTAGTTCCTCCGTTGGATTTTCTCAACCCCATTTTTCTGCTAAGGTCGTTCTGGAACCTTCGAGATCTTGTACTCTATCTGCGAGTCTTGCCGTCAAGTATTTTTCACGCACTTGTGAAAATACTAGTTAAAATGAGGAATCTTCCTTAAATTACTGCAATAGCGAACTTTCTTCCCCCGTTGGAACATTCTATGGCGCATTTAATTGTAAATCACAACTTTTTCAAGAAATAGACTCTCACCTATATAGTGCAATCAGTTATTTCCATAATTGCAATAACTTTCTCTTTCATGAACTTCAGTGTTTCTATAGTGAACTTTGCATCCATCTTCATGGACTACAGTGATAAACAGTGCTTGCTCCACGTTTCTACCGCGTCGCGATCGTCCGGTTATATTAAATACGGCCATGAACATTGATCCTATATCCCAATGATCTTTCCTCAACCTTCTACTAACCACCCATATTAATAAAATTGCAACTTTCTATAAGGTGTCACTCACAAGGTGCCCTTCCAACTTTGCTAGTTTAACTTTAATTAAATTCTGCATAATTGCTTGTGTGATACAAGTTTCAAATCACATTGTTCCTTTCCTATAATCAGGGAAAACAATTCTTTAAACTCTTGAGCGAGTCATGTTCAGGTTTCACGAAATGGAAACTGTCCCATTTTGGCTAGTGACTCCTGCTCAAACTTGGGAAGTCTAGAACTTTCCTTTTCACTTTCTTCAGGTTTCACAGTAAGTGACCTGCCCTCTTTTGTATAATTCTCATATAGTAATTCTGTTTAAATATAAGAAGTTGTAGGAACTTCTATCTTATTTTTCATGTTTTTATTATTGTCATTTTCGAAGTTGTCACTTTCTCTAGAACATTCTCTCAAGAATTTCTTAAGGTACACTCTTTGTACTCCAATTCACGTTCAAACTTTAATTGTTTCAAACAAGAGTTTAGTGCTTTTCAGTCGGTCAACACGAATGTACCCAAAAGAGATGGGTTATGCCCTAATCCTGAAATAAATTACATGAGATTAATAAAACACTAGGATGACCAGTTTCGATCGTCAAGCGATCATCATCAGATCCAATACACTTAGGCTATAAAATCTATGTTTGAAATACAGGTGAAAATATTTACAATATGTACAATTATTTAGTTGCAGTATTGGTACTGCAACTGTCAGTGTATGCTAAATGCAGTATATATGTTAGGTGAAATGCTAAATGGTGATGGCTATCCGGAGATTGTACTTTAGAGAGATTATATGGCTGTAAACTATGGTTAAACTATAAAATTTTAGGCTAACTACTTATCTGATTGTCTTCCGTACTACAGCTATTCGCAGTTTCCGTGCTCACTTGAACCCGCTGTGCGGTCGACTGCGGTGGTTATCTTAACGACTGGTTTTTCCCTGCCTTCCCCCCCTGTCCCTACGTGCTGTGGGGAGTGATCGCGATGTGTTTATGTGAGGTGTTGCCAACCTAGATAAGATGTATGTTATTGAATGAGGTGGATCTACAACTATTAAAGACCGTGGATTAGTCCTCGCCACGCGTGGAGCATAACCCATTCGAACTAAGCGTTGACGGTCTTATGAGGACGTCCCGGCACCTTTAATACTGCCTCTAATATGGGCCTTGGTTTATTGCAGAAGAAAAGTACATCGTACACCTGATCCAGATAACATTTACCTATTAAAAACCCCCTAGTTTCCCCCCATTTTTTTTATCAAAACTAATAAACATGAACCCGAAAATACCGTCATTGAGGGGACAACCAAAAAATACACAAAAAGGAATGCCCAATGAGACCAATAGTCAATTGTAGGAATGCCCCTAATTACAAAATCAGCAAAGAGTTACTAAAAATCTTAAAATGCCGTCTTTCCAACGCCAAAAACAACTCTGTAAAGAACACAACAGAACTAGTAACAGTATTGAACACCCTACAAATGAAACCTAGCTTCAGGCTAGTATCCTTCGACGTAACTAACATGTACACCAATATTCCGATTATTGAAGCAATCAACACTATCGAAAACAACTTAAAATCCAACAATTCGGTAAAAGAAATTGAAGAGATTGTGAGATTACTGAGGGTCGTTCTCACCCAAAACGTGTTTCAATTCGACAATAAAATATACACACAGAGAGAAGGCCTAGCAATGGGATCGCCACTAAGTGGGTTAATCGCTGACATCTTCATCAATGCACTAGAAAATGCGTTCTTAGAAAAGACTTCAACAAAGGGAATAGTAATATGGAAAAGATACGTAGATGATGTAATTTGCATCTACGATACTGAACTAACAAGCGAAGAAACAATTCTCCAATCCATTAATAGCCTTCACCATTCTATCAAATTCACTAAGGAATCCGAAATAGACCGGAAAATAAATTATCTCGATATAACTATTGAACGTAAAGACAACGACCTTTCATATTCCATATTCCGGAAAGCAACACAAACCTCGCATGCAATCGACAATCAGTCTAATCACCCCAGTACGCACAAACTAGCGGGTTTCAATTCAATGGTGCACAGGGCTTTAAACATACCCATGTCAAAAGACAACTATAATAAGGAAATAAGAACTATTATGCAAATAGCAAAGGAAAACAACTTCTCGCCAAGCAAAATAAATCAAATTATAGCCAAACATAAAAATAAAGATAAAACGATTCCCAAACCGGACAGTAATGAGAAAAAATTTGCGCGTTTCAACTATGTGAATGCGAATACATATAAAATCACTAACCTATTCAAAAAGCAAGGCATAAAGATAGCTTTCACGACGAAAAACACAACCGCTAGGCACCTCCTAAATAGTAATCTAAATAAACGTGACCCGTATTCAAGGTCAGGGGTATATTCTATAACGTGCCAAGACACCGATTGTCAAGCTAATTACATCGGGCAGAGTGGAAGGCGAGTAGAAACACGTTATAATGAACATAGAAATGCGATAAGATACGGAACACATTCAGCCGTGTGCGAACATATGTGTGACGCAGGGCATAGCTTTACCAACATAGAGTCGGACCTTAAAATAATCCATCACGAATCGAAAGGCAGAGCTCTTGACATAAAGGAAGCAATCGAGATACACCTAGCCAAACGAAACAATACCAACAATCTAAATGAACACACGTTCATGGAGAGCTCACCCCTCTTCACGCTACTAAAAAACACACCCTGTCGGAAACAAAACACAATTTAGCGACACAGCCAAGCTAGATAAAAAAATGGGGGGAAACTAGGGGGTTTTTAATAGGTAAATGTTATCTGGATCAGGTGTACGATGTACTTTTCTTCTGCAATAAACCAAGGCCCATATTAGAGGCAGTATTAAAGGTGCCGGGACGTCCTCATAAGACCGTCAACGCTTAGTTCGAATGGGTTATGCTCCACGCGTGGCGAGGACTAATCCACGGTCTTTAATAGTTGTAGATCCACCTCATTCAATAACATACATCTTATCTAGGTTGGCAACACCTCACATAAACACATCGCGATCACTCCCCACAGCACGTAGGGACAGGGGGGGAAGGCAGGGAAAAACCAGTCGTTAAGATAACCACCGCAGTCGACCGCACAGCGGGTTCAAGTGAGCACGGAAACTGCGAATAGCTGTAGTACGGAAGACAATCAGATAAGTAGTTAGCCTAAAATTTTATAGTTTAACCATAGTTTACAGCCATATAATCTCTCTAAAGTACAATCTCCGGATAGCCATCACCATTTAGCATTTCACCTAACATATATACTGCATTTAGCATACACTGACAGTTGCAGTACCAATACTGCAACTAAATAATTGTACATATTGTAAATATTTTCACCTGTAATTCAAACATAGATTTTATAGCCTAAGTGTATTGGATCTGATGATGATCGCTTGACGATCGAAACTGGTCACCCTAGTGTTTTATTAATCTCATGTAATTTATTTCAGGATTAGGGCATAACCCATCTCTTTTGGGTACATTCGTGTTGACCGACTGAAAAGCACTAAACTCTTGTTTACTAAGGCAACACTGAAAATATGGCTTCAAACACCACAATGTTTAATTGTTTCAGTGTTTATTTGTTTAAATCTTATAAAGATTTTAGAAACATGTAAGGTTTGAAACCTTGTAAATTGTCAATTGCCTTGAGCAAACGTTTAATGTTGAGAGGTCTGCGACCCCATTTGTTAAAAAGTTCAAATGAACTATGTTTGTCAAAATTATATTACATAATTGTTAATTTCTTCAAACTTCTTGGAATTGTAAATAAAGGAAGCGTATTCTTTCGCTTTTTCATTTACGAATACAAAGTTTAGGCAAAATCCTGTCTTCCTTGACTCTCCTCACTCAATGACATTTCAATCATTAATAGGGCTTTCACCATTTGTTGCATTTGAGCAAGAACTCTTAATTTTCACCTCACTAAAGTTCTTTTTAGCTTTAATAGCTAATTCTAATTGGCCAGTAAGGCAAGTAAAGCTCGCTAAGCCAGCTACCTGCTTGTGGAGACTCTCTCCGAAAACTTATGGTCAGTTTTCTAAAAGATAAGTGTTTCTTTTTGTCTAAACTTTTAGCCGGCTCCTCGCTGAGTAAAAGCTTAGCCATTTTCCAATGCAACCATTGGTTCACTTACCAAGATTACTCCATAAGGCATAATCCTTTATCATTTTCCTTCTTAGAGACACTTGGTCGCCCTTACCGGAACTCCATAATTTTGGAAATTGAAAATACCAAACCTGAGTTAAATCATTGGCATTCTTCGAATTATTGTGAAAACCCCAATTTCTTTGAGAAGACATACAATAAATTTGTTCCTTTCAGTCTTGCCAGACCATCACTCTTCCCCATAGTAGTTTTATATATGCTTGGGAGGGATCATACGAAAGCCACTCTGTTGCAATCCGCCCAAGTTCTATCGGTGTTTCTCGTCAGCTTAGACCAAGTCCTTATTCATTTTAGGTATCCGAAAGCGGATTTTCTGTGGCAACCACCTTTAAGTGTGTTTAAAGCTAAACTTATTAACTTTGTGGGACTCTCCTCCTATTTTTCTATCCTTCTTTTCCAATCCCAAATCTACTTCCTTCTCTTAATCATCTTCCCTTGGTGGGTGGGTTATTCCTCAGCTAATAAACTACCCAAAATTTGGTACCAGAAACCCGGGAGAGCCCATTTTTTCTTTTTTCTTTTTAAAAAAGTGTCATTTGACAATACTTTGCATATTACTAATATCTGCTTTGAATTTTTCAGCTATAATTACATCATGCAAAGCCTGTGAACGGGAAAGAGGCCGCTCCTGTCTCCTTTGGTGTGCCCCGTTCTTTCTACTCATTTGCTGCTGCCCGCTTGACAGCATTTCCAAGGTTCCACAGTTTCGTGAGTTACATTTTCATCTACCTTTTTTAATATGGCTCCCACTGATAAGGATAAGGATGAAAAACTTACTTCTAAACGAGCAACCTATAAAGGGCAAATTACCCGATTCAGAAGGTACATAAAAGAATTAGATCCCTCAGACGCGCAATTAGACTTGTTGAAACATCATGTAAAGGATTTTGAACGTTCATATGAAAACTACTGTAACATTCAAACTGAAATAGAAACTTGCATGCTCAATCAAACAGAAGATCGTGTCGAAGTAGAAAACCTATATTACGAAGGCATAGGTTCTGCTTTCAAAATAATACGCCAACTCGAAGAGGAGCAGAAAAAGGACGCTTCTGTTCTTGGTTCCCTTCACGAACCACAAACTTCCTTCCGTGAGGGCACTCACAAGCCCAAACCAACTTTACCTAAAATTGATTTACCCCATTTCTCTGGAGATGAATCCACTTGGGATTCTTTCTATGAATTATTTTGCTCCCTTGTTCATGACAATGAAGACATTCAAGTCATTTACAAGTTTCATTACTTGAGATCTATCCTCCGAGGTCAAGCTTTGCAGTTGGTCGAAGCACTTCCTCTGCGTGCCGAAAATTACCCTATTGCCTTTAACTTATTAAAGGAAAGATATGGAAATTTACGTTTACGTATTCAACGCCATATGAAGGCTCTATTTAATCTACCTGCGTCACAGCACAATGACGTCACTAGTTTGCGTACTTTAGTTGACACTACCCAACTCCACGTTAAAGCTTTGTCCCAATTAGATCAACCTACTGAACATTGGGATACTTTCCTAATACATTTAGTAGTCTCTAAAGTTGATGCTGCTACCCTCAAAGCTTGGGAAATTGAACTTTCTAAAGAAGACGACTACACTTACGAGCATTTAGTTACTTTCATAAACGCTAGATGCCAACTTTTAACCGCTCTAGCTAATCAAAGTGAACCTTCATCTCCTAGTTCCAAATTCGAATTAATGTCCATCAAATCCAAAAGTGAACGCTCAGCGTCCAATACCCAAAAACCCGGGTCCAGCTCATCCAAATTTAAATCAAACACTACTGGTTACCCAACTAGGTCTAGTGAACGTCGTGTTGCTAGCTCTATTGTTCTAAACACGCAAAGCGAACCTCGCAAAAGTTTAAACGAACCGGTAAAGTGCATACTTTGTAAAGATCCCCATGCCCTATACCTCTGCAAATCTTTTAAAGAAATGTCAGTCGACGACAGACGAAAATTAGTCGCTCAAAACAAACATTGTTTCAACTGCCTAGCGCCCACGCATTCTGCTTCTAACTGTAAGTCCACAAGACTTTGCTACCATTGTGAAAAGGCTCATCATACTTTGCTACATCGTCATGATCAGGCAAGGTCATCGACAGCATCTACTTCTCCGAAAAATGATAGTGCTAACAGCTCTAATGCTTCATCGTATATTCAAAATGCCAAGTCCATACGCAGTGCCCAAGTATTGTTGTCCACTGTCCAAATCGAAGTTCAGGATAACTTTGGCAACTGGGTCCGTGCACGCGGTCTTCTAGACTCAGCGGCAACTCATGATTTTGTGTCTAATTCCTTGATTAGAAAACTAGGTCTACCTGTAAACCCCACCTCTATCAACGTGTCGGGCATCAACAGCTCAAAATCGCAAGCTTTACAATTTTCAAAGCTAACTATAAGAGATACTTGTCATAGAAACAACTTTCTTAAACTTAATTGTCTAATTCTTAATAGCATTGGAGAAGACACTCCAAGTCACTCTGTGGATATTTCAGGGTTAAACATTCCCTCGCATTTAAGGCTAGCCGATCCTTGTTTTAATATGCAGAACCCTATTGACATACTCTTTAGTGCCAATGTTTTCTGGAATTGCCTACGTAAACAGGTTCGTAAGTTATCCTCAAACGTGGTCGCCAGAGACACTAATTTTGGATGGATCGTCACGGGACAACTTAACCATTATTCTCCTCAACCCGCATCGCAATGTTACTTCTCCAATACTGACCTGGAATAGTTCTGGAGACTTGAAACTATTGATTCTCCTAATGTAACCTCTTCAGAAAATGAATTATGTGAGCAACTTTTTTTGAACACCACCACTCGTTCTTCTGATGGCCGGTTCGTCGTTCAAATGCCAAGATTAAATAATCCTCCTAAACTTATCAATTCTCAGCCTAAAACTCGAAAAGCTCTCTTTGCTATCGAGAGCAAATTCAAGAAGGAACCTCTTGTTAAACAACAGTACACTGATTTCATGGATGAGTATGAAAGCTTAGATCATATGGAAGTTGTTAACAAATCTGATGATGAATTGCACCCCCCAATTGAAACGGTTTATTTAAATCATCATCCCGTGTGGAAAAACCCTCTTGTAAAAGATAAAATTCGAGTTGTTTTCAATGGTTCATCACCCGACGTTAATGGCAACAGCCTTAACGACACTCTTTATTCTGGTCCTGCTATTCAATCAGATCTATCTGCTATACTCTTAAACTTTCGATTATTTCCCATAGCTGTCATAGCCGACATAAAACAGATGTATCGTCAAGTGTTAATTCAACCAGAACAACGAGATCTTCAAAGAATCTTGTGGCGTGATGAAACCAGTAAGCCCATTAAGGTATTTCGCTTGAAAACGGTTACTTATGGCTTAAAACCCTCTGCTTTCCTTGCTATCCGATCCCTACACTTGCTAGCCTCTCAAGATGGTCATTTATTTAACCCCAAAGCCTCTGAAGCACTAACTAAGTCATTCTATGTTGACGATTATTTGCAATCCTTCCCCTCTTTGGAGGAAGCTTCTTTTGTATCTTTAGAACTTCAGGCATTACTAAGGAATGGAGGTTTCCCACTCCATAAGTGGAACTCCAACTCCCCTGAGTTTCTCGCTCAGTTTCCCATCGAAGACGTAGATCCTTCTTCTGTCGAAATTTGTGGAAACTCCGAATCTATAAAAACTCTAGGAGTTCACTGGTGCACTAGCACTGACACTCTTATCTATAAAGTTTCGCTCGCAGAAGAGCTTCCTAATACAAAAAGACAAATTCTCTCTGAAATTGCAAAAATTTTTGATCCACTTCAATTCCTTGCCCCAGTTATCGTTATAGCCAAACTCTTCATGCAAGAGCTGTGGTCGCTTAAATGTGAATGGGATGACACTGTCCCTCTTTCTTTTCTTAATCGTTGGCTCTCGTTTCGCAGCAATTTGTTGGATCTTTCCCTTATTGAAATTCCCAGGAATTTAATCAGCTCTCATTCTAATGCATCTTTTTTCCTTCATGTGTTCGCGGACAGTTCCGAAAAAGCTTATGGTTGCTGTGCATATTTAGTTTATCACGATTCACTCTATGGATCTCCAGTTTCCAACCTTGTTTGTGCCAAATCGAAGGTCGCTCCTCTTAAAACTATCACTTTGCCTAGGCTCGAACTGTGCGCTGCACTAATGGCTGCAGAACTTGTCAAGAAATTACGGGAAGTATTAAAAGTCGAATTCTCGCAAATCTATCTCTGGAGCGATTCCATGATCGCCCTTTCTTGGATCGCCAAGAACCCCTCTCACTGGCAAACTTTCGTTGCAAACAGGGTTTCCAAAATTCAAACTCTTTCTTCTGGATGTCAATGGAGGCATGTTCCCAGTGCGGATAATCCAGCCGATATTATCTCTCGTGGTTGTTTACCCTCTCAATTGGCAGCTTCCCAATTGTACTGGCATGGGCCCTCGTGGCTAATCGAACAATCTTCTTCATGGCCTTCTAAAACCCCAGCTACAAACTCCAACTTGCCTGACGCTAAAGTACCTCTATCCATTGCTTCGTGTCTTGTTTCCAACGCTTCTCATCCTTTGTTGTCCCGCTATTCTTCTTTTCTTAAATTACTACGAATTGTCGCCTATCTCCTAAGATGGAAATATCTTGTGGTTGACCAACCTCTTCTCCCTAAACCACACCTTACCAATCATGAATTGAATCTCGCTACCGTTAAGGTTTTACAACTGACACAGCAAGAAGCCTTTTCTTCTGAATTGTCATTGCTTTCCTCTAAAAGAGATCTTCCCAAATCCAGCCGTCTCCGTGCTTTAGCCCCGTTTCTTGATGACCATGGGTTACTCAGGGTAGGTGGAAGGCTCTCGCAATCTTTACTCTCTGAGGACAAAAAGCATCCCGTTATTTTGCCTTCCAAACATCACGTAACTTCCTTAATTATACGTGACTTTCATTACCGTAAACTTCATGTTGGTACACGTACTCTGCTTTGCCTCTTAAGGGAAAAGTACTGGAATATAAATGGAATTCATGAAGTTTCTTCTGTAATTCATAAGTGCATTCCTTGTTTCAAAGCGAAACCTAAAATCAATACTCAATTAATGAGCGATCTGCCCTCTTTTCGTTCTTCTCCTATACGCCCATTTGCTTTAACTGGCGTGGACTATATGGGTCCGTTCCAATATCAACGAAACTCTCCTGAAGCTAAACGCAAATTGTTTGGTAAGCTTTATGTTTCTCTCTTTGTTTGCATGGTTACCGGCGCAATCCACTTGGAACTAGTAACGAATGCTTCTACTTCTTATTTTTTATCAGCTGTCTCTCGTTTCACTGCTAGGCGTGGTGTTCCTTCTGAGATGTTCTCTGATAACGCTTCCACCTTTCAGGGCGCAGCTTCCCTGTGTAAGAAAGCTCTCACTTCCTCTCCTGCCATGGAACAAATTTCTAATTTTTCTTATTCAAAAGGTTTCAAATGGCGCTTTATACCTCCTTACGCTCCGCATCATGGTGGTAGGTGGGAATCTTGCATAAAGCTCACTAAACGTCATTTAAGAAAAGTCTTAGGTAATCGAATTCTGACTTACGAAGAATTCAATTCACTGTCTGTTCTGATTGAAGGTGTTGTTAACTCTCGCCCTTTAACTCCGCTTTCCAATGACCCTGATGACCTACTTCCACTCACCCCTGGTCACTTCCTTATCGGCACTTCTCTTTCTGCCCCTCCTCCTCTTCCCAATTCTTACAGGGATTTTAATCTACCTATTGTTTGGCGTAAACTTGAAGCCCTCCGTAATTCTTTTTGGAAGAGATGGAACTTGGAATATTTAACTTCCTTGCAACGGAGGCAGAAGTGGTTTCTTTCCAGTCCCGACATTAAAGTGGGGGACTTGGTCTTGGTTAGGGATGTTTCTCCCCCTCTAGTCTGGACTTCCGGTAGAGTGACCAAGTGTTACCCTGGAAGAGATGGGAGAGTCAGGGTGGTCAGAGTCTTGACCATTAACGGTTCGATTACAAGACCCCTGTCTTTGATCGCTCCTCTTCCATTAAATGTGTAACTGCTTATTTGCTCTCTGTTGGTGTTTCCACCCCAGTATGGTGTATTCTTTGAATACACGGTACCTGAGATATAATTTATATTGCTCTTTGCATGTTCATTTCTTCCTTCCTCTTTGTCAAACACCAACAGTGATCATCTGTTTTCTCCTTGTTGGGCATATCTCTTATGTCTTCATAAGTCTGTTCTAGATATATAACTTCTGTGACCCACCTAGCGTCGTCTAGCAGCGAATCTCTGAAGCTACTCAATTCTTCCTGGCGCTAGAGGACTTACTTATCCATTTGGCCACCAGATCCTGTTACCATCGCCAGCTATTTTCTCCTTGAGCAAGAGGACTACGTCTACTTCTTTACTCACCATGCTGCGCTAATATCTTCTGTTATCAACTCTTTGAAGACCAGCTCAGCAAGAGATCAATTTTTTGTTTTAAAGTTGGCAATGTTTATATGTTCTCCTTTTGTCTCCTACCCCCCACTCTTTCCCCCTTCCTTGACCCTCCGTGCTCCGTTGAGCAGCTCTCACTTCTCAGTCGGCAGTTGACTCGATCAGTTAAAGCTCCCCTCGAGCTAGCTTCCTCAAACCAAGAGGCACACACTCTTCTACGCCATGTTGGCTAGGTAGTCATCAAAGGAAACTTCGACTTCAACATGAAATCAAGATAAGTACCATTTTAAAGGTTTTAACCTCATCTTCATCATTTTATCTACATGCTTTTATAGATTATTTTATAGACAGCGTGAGATTACTTGTGGGGCGGTAATCATTCTTCGTGGGATTTGCCATGTTGAGCTTTCGCTTATATAAGACAACCTTACTAAAAAGAGCTTTTCTTAAGCTATTTAAATGAGAAATCCTCTCACTACGTGGGATATTACCTAATACCCGCTGTCTATAATTATAAAGCTAGTTCCTCCGTTGGATTTTCTCAACCCCATTTTTCTGCTAAGGTCGTTCTGGAACCTTCGAGATCTTGTACTCTATCTGCGAGTCTTGCCGTCAAGTATTTTTCACGCACTTGTGAAAATACTAGTTAAAATGAGGAATCTTCCTTAAATTACTGCAATAGCGAACTTTCTTCCCCCGTTGGAACATTCTATGGCGCATTTAATTGTAAATCACAACTTTTTCAAGAAATAGACTCTCACCTATATAGTGCAATCAGTTATTTCCATAATTGCAATAACTTTCTCTTTCATGAACTTTAGTGTTTCTATAGTGAACTTTGCATCCATCTTCATGGACTACAGTGATAAACAGTGCTTGCTCCACGTTTCTACCGCGTCGCGATCGTCCGGTTATATTAAATACGGCCTTGAACATTGATCCTATATCCCAATGATCTTTCCTCAACCTTCTACTAACCACCCATATTAATAAAATTGCAACTTTCTATAAGGTGTCACTCACAAGGTGCCCTTCCAACTTTGCTAGTTTAACATTAATTAAATTCTGCATAATTGCTTGTGTGATACAAGTTTCAAATCACATTGTTCCTTTCCTATAATCAGGGAAAACAATTCTTTAAACTCTTGAGCGAGTCATGTTCAGGTTTCACGAAATGGAAACTGTCCCATTTTGGCTAGTGACTCCTGCTCAAACTTGGGAAGTCTAGAACTTTCCTTTTCACTTTCTTCAGGTTTCACAGTAAGTGACCTGCCCTCTTTTGTATAATTCTCATATAGTAATTCTGTTTAAATATAAGAAGTTGTAGGAACTTCTATCTTATTTTTCATGTTTTTATTATTGTCATTTTCGAAGTTGTCACTTTCTCTAGAACATTCTCTCAAGAATTTCTTAAGGTACACTCTTTGTACTCCAATTCACGTTCAAACTTTAATTGTTTCAGTGTTTATTTGTTTAAATCTTATAAAGATTTTAGAAACATGTAAGGTTTGAAACCTTGTAAATTGTCAATTGCCTTGAGCAAACGTTTAATGTTGAGAGGTCTGCGACCCCATTTGTTAAAAAGTTCAAATGAACTATGTTTGTCAAAATTATATTACATAATTGTTAATTTCTTCAAACTTCTTGGAATTGTAAATAAAGGAAGCGTATTCTTTCGCTTTTTCATTTACGAATACAAAGTTTAGGCAAAATCCTGTCTTCCTTGACTCTCCTCACTCAATGACATTTCAATCATTAATAGGGCTTTCACCATTTGTTGCATTTGAGCAAGAACTCTTAATTTTCACCTCACTAAAGTTCTTTTTAGCTTTAATAGCTAATTCTAATTGGCCAGTAAGGCAAGTAAAGCTCGCTAAGCCAGCTACCTGCTTGTGGAGACTCTCTCCGAAAACTTATGGTCAGTTTTCTAAAAGATAAGTGTTTCTTTTTGTCTAAACTTTTAGCCGGCTCCTCGCTGAGTAAAAGCTTAGCCATTTTCCAATGCAACCATTGGTTCACTTACCAAGATTACTCCATAAGGCATAATCCTTTATCATTTTCCTTCTTAGAGACACTTGGTCGCCCTTACCGGAACTCCATAATTTTGGTAATTGAAAATACCAAACCTGAGTTAAATCATTGGCATTCTTCGAATTATTGTGAAAACCCCAATTTCTTTGAGAAGACATACAATAAATTTGTTCCTTTCAGTCTTGCCAGACCATCACTCTTCCCCATAGTAGTTTTATATATGCTTGGGAGGGATCATACGAAAGCCACTCTGTTGCAATCCGCCCAAGTTCTATCGGTGTTTCTCGTCAGCTTAGACCAAGTCCTTATTCATTTTAGGTATCCGAAAGCGGATTTTCTGTGGCAACCACCTTTAAGTGTGTTTAAAGCTAAACTTATTAACTTTGTGGGACTCTCCTCCTATTTTTCTATCCTTCTTTTCCAATCCCAAATCTACTTCCTTCTCTTAATCATCTTCCCTTGGTGGGTGGGTTATTCCTCAGCTAATAAACTACCCAGCGACCGCAAACTTGGGTCTAATACAGGGTCTATGAAGGGATTTTGACCGTTGGCCTGAAAGGAACCGTCCCGGTATTTGCCTAGTGATAAAATGGAAAACCACGAAAACCATTTTCAGGGCGACCGCAGTGGGATTCGGGATTATTAAGGCTACTGCTCAGGATTTAAAAACTATTACATCGTCCCAACTTACTCTGCAAGAAAAGGTGGCCATATAATAAGAAAGGGAAGACCTATTCCAAACCTGAACTTAATTCAAACATCCCTGTGCAAAGCGAAGGCTAGGAATCGCTTATTCCAGGATGAAGTTATAGCAAGTTATTATGAGTGGGCTTGTGGCTGTGAACTAATCAACAGGATGTATTGTTTTCTGTGCCTAATGTTGGCGTGCGAAGACAAAAGTGCACAAAAAGCAGTATTTTCTGACTTGTTTAAAATAAGAAACTTCCTCTAATCACGCCGGAAGCGGAGGTAGATTTCCCCGGACAAAGAAAAATGCTTCGAATTCACTTAATTTGCCAATTGTTGTACAGTATAGCTACGAAAGTTCCACACGTTTAGCATACAGCATCTTCTTATAATCCCTTGGTGTAAGGGTGGGTCATATCAAATATTGTTTCAGACAAACATTGCAGGTAAATTTTAGAGGGATATTGGCCATTTTAAACTGTTTTGATATTGTGCCTATTAAGGGAGGTATAATTTCTTTTCTCTAAAAACTCAATTTTTCCCACCCCTTTGGTCAATGGTTGGTGCTATCAAAAACTTTACGAAGATAAACGTTTGGCCCTTATTCAAAAATTTGAACGAACTTAGTATGTTAAAAATTGAATCCATTCAAAGAAAGTTATAGCGATATTTCACTTTCCCCCCATTTCTACCCCCTTCATCCGATTTTGCCCATTAACGAACTCGACCGAGATTTTGAATGGTTATATTTTATGTATAGTCTACATAAGCTATAAATTATATATTAACTTTTGAACTGACAGTGGTTTTGGAATCAGGGGGTGTGAAACGCGAAAATATGTAAAATTTCTCCGGAAGTCGCAACGGTACCCTTTGCAATAGGTAGCTTTCTAATGAAATCTAACTAAAGTGGACAAATATGATTAATCAAAGGCATACATGTATGCCGAATTGGAATTACAAGTACTAGGAAAATAACAAATCACACGAGAGCTTCATTGTGCATTCAGGAGGGAACATAGAACAGCAAAATATCGAGGTGTCGAAAAACCGACTCTAAGTGCCACTAGTGAACTTGGAGAAAATAGAGTAACATCCCTGATGAGACAGTTATTTTGTATGCTTAGATATGCATCTATTTATATCAAATTTAGATGTTCTTTTTTTAAGAGTGTACACCCACAATTTTTCATCACCAGGCGCTACTACGCTACTGGCATGTTAACATACACCGCTCAACGCAGGAATTAATTTGTCAATCACTACTTCAGTTACAGAATACAAAGTGAGTTAACACGGTGGTAAATGGCCAGGCTTGGCTAAGCTGTAACGATGGAGTAGGGGTAGCATGCTTCAGTCGCGGTTCGCCTTTTCCCTCTATATCAGAGGTTCCCATTAGGTGGTCCGTGAAGAGTCTTCAAGAAGTAACGCAATAATGAAAATGGAATACGGAGAAAGTGCAAAGAGTATGAGCATGAGTAGCGCAGCGTAATTTGAGCGTTTCAAGTTTCCCGCTAGAGAGCGTTCTGCTCCTGTTCCTCTGTGTTCTGCTCCACAGCCATTTTGTGTGTTTACATACTGTATTTACATGAGTTTTGAAAGTAGAAACTTTAAATTGCTTTAATAAAGTCCATTGAATATGGATCGTTGGTTGAAGAGTGGATCTTTAAAACGAAGTAGGCCCACTGCTACAGATAGTGACGAAGAAAAATATGTGGTTATAAATAAGGAAGTTAATGGGGCCACCTGCTGCCTCTCTTGAGCCTAGCCATTCAAAGAGTAAGCCTACTGCAAAAAGTAGAAAATACGACATAAAATATTTGGAAATTGACTTTACGTATTGTGGATCTGAAGATTGTCCTAATCCTCAATGCGTGATGTGCTTTGAAACCCTTGCCAACGAGAGTATGAAACATGTAAACCTCCGGAGGCATTTACAGTACATACCGAACACTTGGAGCACAAAGGTAAATCCATTGAATTCTTCAAAATGAAGTTAGCCGAACTAAAATCATGCCAGAATGTAATTACCAAGGGTTCTGGTGAAAACGTGAATGAAAATTCAACACTTGCAACATACGAAGTACCTCAGCTTGTCGCAAATCGTGCCAAAATTCATACAATTTCTGAAGAGCTCATTGTACCTTCAGCAATTATTTTGTGCAAAAGAATTCTGGGCGATGTTGCCACAAAGCTTGTAAGTACCGTCCAGTTGTCTAAAAATTCTGTGCAAATGCGAATTACAGATCTGTTCAGCAATATTGAAGAGAAGTTGTTGGCAAGGCTCCACATGTGGGACATGTTTGCTCTGCAGTTGGATGAGAGTACCGACATATCAAAAAAGGCGATAATGTTGGTTTTTGTGTTTTTTAAGGTCATGAAGAAATATATGAAGATTTTTTCCCTGTGAACTAGAACACACAACAGCAGACGATATTTTCACAGTTCTGAACGATTATTGTAATTAACATGATACCGACTGGAAGAAATGTGTGGGTCTGTCTACAGATGGCGCGAAAGCTCTGTCCGGATGCTGGAAGGGCCTTCATATCTGGAGCTACCTTTTTCACTTCATTGCTGTACACATTGGACACATTGCTTTTATTCACCAAGAAGCATTAGTAGCCAAAAGACTGCCTGATCTGTTGCAGAGCACCCTTAATGAAGTAGTGAAAATAATAAACAATGTCAAAACCAGCTCCTTTAAATGCAGGCTATTATTGCATTGCTCTGCAAAGACATGAGTAGCGAGCATGAGCAGCTTCTCATTCATACTGAAGTGCGATGGCTTTCAAGGGGCAGGATCTTAACGAGGTTCTTCGAGATGAAAGATGAGGTACGGATCTTTCTTCTTGGGGCGATACATGAGGATTTGCTCAATTATATTTCTTGGCTTTGCAGAACTGCTTACTTGGCTGACGTGTTTGAACACTTAAATGTTTTGAATTTGAGTTAGCAAGGTGACTACGTTGATGTCTTCAGTGTTGAAGACAAGATCAGTGTGATTGTAAAAAAGTGTAATATCCGGGGAGCAAGGGTCCAAACTGGCGCATATGCCTATTTCCCCACACAAAAAACGTTGATGCAGTCATCTAACGAAGGTTTGCCAAGCGAAGTAAAGAAAATTTAACAGATCATCCTCGTAGTCTTGCAACTACTTTACGGGAATATTTTCCTGAACCCGATGGTGATAACCGCTGGACTGGAGTTAAATTCAGCACCAATCTCAAACATGAAAATATTCAGCTACTATCAGAGGAGGAACACACCAACTCGTTGAATTGACCTCAAGTGGTGAAATGAAGAAAATATTTAATTTTAAAAAAAGCTAACAGAATTCTGGGTGTAGCTCGAAAGGACTACATGGGAATCAGCGATAAGGCAATAAAAATTATGCTTCTGTTCGCAACAACTTAGTTGTGCGGACAAGCTTTTTCCACAATGTGCGTAATGAAAAGCAAATATAGAAATAGACTAGATATGGGGCCTGATATCAGGGTGAACATTTTGAAATTGCAACCCGACCTCGAGAAATCATTTTGGGAAACATAGGTTACGTTCGTCTTATTGAACGCCGGCCCGATTTACACATTCGTGCTCTTAACAAAATGATAATTAATAGGACTTGTTCCTACTCAACCACTGCATTGTTATTTATTAGGTCTGTAGCACTACCTACCTTTACGACTTATGAAAATTAGATGATGTAATAGGATTAAATAAATTAATATTAACATACAAATAACTGAGCACAGTACTCCAAGGTAGAGGTTCCCATTAGCAATTTAAATATTTTACGTCTTGACTTAGAATACAGTATTTTGGAGCAGGGGGTCCGTGCTTGCATAACGATCTCTTTAGGGGGTCCGAGAAAAATTCCTAATGGGAACCTCTGCTCTATATCATTCTCTGTTATCGTTGCCCTGTTCCAGTCTTCACAACAGTTTTAAAAATCTATCTCGCGGCGTACGAGTGATCGCTAAATCGTGAACCACGGCCGTGCGTGTAGCTACAGCAAGTCCGAAGATCACAGGTTCGAATCCCGGCGCTGACAGCGGCTATCCTGAGTGTGCTTTTCAACGCTCCCTCCAGGTAAATGCCGGGAAAGTACCTTATTTCAAGTCCCGGGGCACCTAACGTACCTGTCCCTAATACAGATACACACGCTACTACAGTCATCACAGAAACACAGGATTATGGGGTAACACACACCCAACTACACGGGGCTGATGATCAAAATGCCCCAAGCCCCTGAAATGAATTATTAACAACAACATCAACAACAAGTTCTAAAATCTCTGAGAGAGCCAGAAATGAAACCTGGGGCCTTTTGTTGTTGTTGTTGTTGTTGATTCTTTGGAGGGCTTGAGACATCGTGGCCATGTAGCCCCGTGTACTTGGGGGTGTGTGGAATTTATCTAATAACCTGTTTTATTGTGATGGTTGTAATAGTGTGTGTAGTTATTGCAACTTATCACCCATACTTTTCAATCTAAACATTGAAAAATCAATGAAGAAAATTAGAGAAAAATTTTAAGTAGGAGTAAAGGAGAAATAATTTCAACTTGTAACGGAACTTACGTCCGCTACAAAGGCTTTCATCGTAATCCCGGCATGATGATTATATTCAATTATTATTATTATCATCATCATCATCATCATCATGAAGTAAGATCATTTTTATATAACACAATTTTACGTCATTCAGGTTTGTTATTATTAATCGCACGAGCCATTTAATTACATCCCATGCCATTTATCATCAGGGTTTGATATTAAGAATTTTAGTTAGCAAACATTTATACGTAGTTAGACAAGAATTGACAATTTATTCCATATCGCCTGTATAAAATATCATTCAGAACAGAGGGTAGAATTGCGACAGCAAGACGGAAAGCTTAAATATTTTCTCACGAGTTACTTTAAAAACGAAGGCCCATGAACTCTCTACTGCGCGCCTAAATCTACCTTCGTGTGTGTGCTCGGAGATCTTCGGGAATAGCGCGCAATTACGAGCACAGGTTCGGAAGTGCTCGACAAGATTTGGAGCTATTTCTTTAAACATAGCTAGTTTTCGGATGGCGCTAAGAAAATGATGCTCACACCTGACTGGTTGCACGCCCAAGTAAGCCCGCGAACTTAGCTGGGGCACGCGAGCTGATTCTGGCTGTATATAATGGTGGAGATATGTTGTGAACTCTCATTACCAGTAACCCCACGTTTGTTGTTACGTTTGTCACGTTTGCTATTACCATCACTACTACCACTTCAAAAACTACTCCGAGTACTTTTTCTGCTACTTATACGCAGTCAGATTCTTTGACTGGATCGTCTCTGCGGTCGAGAATGTGAAAATATAATATTTCACTCATCATGCATCGAACGAGTAGGCTAGCAGGAAAAACGTCGTACTAAGTAATATGTCACAGCTGTGAGATAATCTAACAAGGGAAGTATCAGGTATGACAGGTCGAAACCTATCTTGAAACTTCGTGGACGCAATCGTTGCACTATAAGAGGACAACGTGTGGAAAATCAGCCGCCAGATTGAACTGCAAGGCTCCAAAATCGTACCGGACATCCTAGTACGCATGCATGACGGCTGGCACAGCTGGACATCCCTGGCATTCGGAGTAGTCACGTGGCGGGGCGTATATGCTGACTGGAGCGTGCGGCTGCTTCCCACCAGCCTTGAGTGCCTGAGCTGTCTGGGCTGTCCGTTCCAACATGTACGGTACTCCCTACTTCCCATTGATTTATACAAGAGATCCGCCACATGATTTCGGAGCCTTGCACTTCAATCAGGCAGCTGATTTTTCGCACGTTGTCCTCTTACAGTACAACGATTGCGTCCATAAAGTTTCAAGATAGGTTTCGACCTGTCTTACCTGATACTTACCTTGTAAGAAATCCATCGCGCTACGAAAATTCCAGACAGCTTTGGGGTGAGTGACCAAGTATGTAAACATTTTCGTCATTCTACTCGACTGAAGAATGGAAAAAAGTTCGGTCTTTCCACTAGGGGAATATCATAGTGCTCTGATCTGATTAATGATAGTAATCATCACGAGGGATCAAATGGCATATCAAACCTTACCAACAATTCTCACAGGAGTGTACATTTATGTTTTGTTCACATATCTCTAAATAGTATTTAAAAAAATCCCCGATTCTTAGATGCAACGGGTAATCTCGAGAACCACTGGATGGATCTTGATGCGGTTTTCACCATTCTGTCAAGGATTTCTCGAGGAAGGTTTCCGTAGAAAAACATTCATTTATAACTAAAGGAAGTCAAGTAGTAACGATTTCAGTGAATCGAGTCGAAGAAAAACCTGCCGTCCGTGTGCCTTTTAAGCTAACGCCGGGCAAACCGTTAAAAATATCGTTGTACCAAGAGTGATAGAATTGTTCAGCATGAAAAGTTCTACAAAAAGAAAAGTCCGGGACAGCATATCTCTATCTTAAATACATTGCCCACTATAAATGTTGTTACGTTTCTATGTCTTCCAACAATCTCCATTCAGAGGAAATTTAAATTACTAGCTTCGGAGCGTGTCTATGATATAGCGAGCGAGCCTATCACCCCAGCTGCGGACAGCATCAAACTGTCGAGTCGTGTCGAGTTAAGACTTCAGGGAAGAGTATATGTGTTTGGAGTTTCACTGTTGACCTCGGCTTTTCTGAATTGCGTCTGGGACCTGCCGTCCGTGCGCCTTTTAAGCTTACGCTGGGTAACCCGTTAAAGATACCGGCCGAAGCCGGGGCGGGTTGCTAGTGAGTATATAAATAAGAATTTTTAGAATGAGATTTTGTCTAATTTATTTTATAAACAAACAGTAGTTCTGAGAAGTGAAATATCGCCTCACACCTATAGATTTTATCCAAGTACTCTCCACCAGTTAAGCCCAAGATACATGAATAGGTCATCTCCTATAGATGTAAATATAGGTGGTGCCCATGAAACCATACAAATAGCACCCAACAGTGAGATGATCTTAAATATTGTAGTAGCGAGCTATTGAAATGGTCGCCCAACTTAGGGGCAGATCCAATAGTTTATTACAAACTCGGAGATTTACTGATGGCATTGTCATCTCAGCCGATTCACCAGAGGATTTGAATGATTTTTAAAATGGCATGGACTCCGTCTTGAAGACTGAATTCCTGATGAAAATCAATAAATGTAAAACAAAAATAATGGAATGCATCTGAAAGGAATCAGAAACCCCTATGGACGTAAAATTGGCAGGTGAAAAGCTAAAGGAAGTAGGAGATTTCTGCTACTTGGGAAGCAGTATAACCAGTGATGAATGAAGCAAAGAGGATATAAAAAGTAGGTTGGCCCAGGCAATGCAAACATTTCTACAGAAAAGAAATCTGTTGACTTCAAATATAGATTTAGGTATTAGAAGGTCATTTTTGAAAGTCTTTGTATGGAGCGTGGCACTTTATGGAAGTGAAACTTGGACTGTTTGCGCAGCAGAAAACAGGAGAATAGAAGCATTTGAAATGTGGTGTTACAGGAGAATGATGAAGATCAGAGAGGTGGATAGAGTACCTAATGAAGAGCTGGAGAGGTGAGTTACTTCTGGCGACTGCTAATGAAGATCAGAGATAGGTTGGTAGAACACATTAAGGCCGGTATTACACTATGAAAGAAATTCGTTAAAGATCTTTGATAAAAGATCTTTTATATAAGATATAACAATGTAATGGGGAAATCTTTCATAAACGGTGGATTTTGTATGAGCATCATGCTATCTTTAATAAAAGATTCAAACCAAAATGGCGAATCATAACAGCTGGAATATTACCACAACAAAGATGCTCATATCAGAAAGTGAAATAGGTGGTGCCCATCAAACCATACAAATAGCACCCAAGAGTGAGATGATCTTAAATATTGTAGCAACGAGCTATTAAAATGGTCGCCCAACTTACATAATATGTTAGATAATGAATGGTATAACATGTAAAACTTAAATAACAGATAGAAAGTATAGGTAAAAAGTTACAGTCAGTCTGAAAGACTAGACTTTACATCATTTCTAATGACGCATGCTACAACTGCCTTCTCACTTCTCTCGAAGCCCCAGGGCCCAGGTCGCTCGACGCACCAGGACTCTCTCAACAGACTCCATTACCCATTAACTTAGGCTTCCCGCGTGGCTGCATGACGTCACGCACTCACCGTCCATTACCCATTAACTTAGGCTTCCCGCGCGGCTGCATAACGTCACGCGGTCGCCGTCTCCGTAACGCATAACGTTAGACTCAAGCTTCCCGCGTGGCTGCATGACGTCACGCACTCGCCGTCCATTACCCATTAACTTAGGCTTCCCGCGTGGCTGCATGACGTCACGCACTCACCGTCCATTACCTATTAACTTAGGCTTCCCGCGCGGCTGCATAACGTCACGCTGTCGCCGTCTCCGTAACGCATAACGTTAGACTCAAGCTTCCCGCGTGGCTGCATGACGTCACGCACTCGCCGTCCATTACCCATTAACTTGGCTTCCCGCGCGGCTGCATGACGTCATGTGGTCGCCGTCTCCGTAACGCATAACGTTAGACTCAAGTATAACGATGAAGTCGACAAGATCATTTGAAATGATAAAATAGCTGAGGCTATAAGCGCTACATACAAAGGACGTACATTTCAGGATAGAAATAAGAATTAAATAGTTGAACAGGCTGAAATAAGACGTGAATAGTAGTGAATTTCATATTATAATATTTGTATTATAATTCGTCAATTTCGCTTATAGTATTACAAGCGAGTGTAAATAAGCACATGGTAGTGTCTAGTTAGCTGAATGAGTAGGAGTGCTCGACTCCAGTACGAAAGGAACAGGGATCGAATCCCACCTAATGCGTACTTTATTACTTCATATGTATCAATTTTCATTGTTCGGGCAGCCATTCATTCATTTCATCATAATTATTAATAATTATACAGTATATTAATATAATTTTTAAGTTCTTGTACTACAGCTTGTTCACCAAGATTTTACTCGTATAAATATCGTTCTTGTCACGTGGGCGTTCCATGGTTTAACCCATAGACGTTTACTTTATCTTTCCTTTTTGTCTTACATACCGGTATTGCCACTACAGAATTTCAACTATCGTAATACAGTTAAGTGAACAAGGAACTGTCCTTCATCCATTTTGCTGAACTATGATAAAATAGTTGACGTAGTGTAATGGTGTGATGATCGCTTTGTATAACATCTATACAAGTTCAGTTTTATAAAATATTTTATAAAATTTCTTTGACAAATTTCTTTGATAGTGTAATACTGGCCTGAGACACACAGGAAGAGCAAACTTAATAATAGAAGGAAGTGTCGAGGGCAAGAACTGTAGGGGTAGATCAAGGTAAGAATATGTTTAACAGTTTGCCTCGGATGTAAGGTGTGGTAGCTATGCAGAGATGAAACGATTAGCTCAGGTCAGGAAGGCATGGAAGGCTGCATCAAACCAGTAAAAATACTGAAGACTCAAACAACACGTAGTACTTACCTTAGTATCGGTATCGCTCAAATAAGGCAATCCTTCTCATCTGATGGAACAAGTTTATGGATGGTGCCTGAAAGATAAGTAAATAAATGGTTGAAATCAATTTTAGAGCAATTATATGTAGCACAGGTCATCAGAACAACATTTACAGTGAAAGGCAGGACACTCTTTTGGATTGATATAATTTTCTTCTGTAAATGTGAATTAGCAAATGGTCAGGAGACTAAAGGATCATTAGCACTACTGTAAATCAAACAACAGTTAGGCAGAGTTAGGTCTCATATTGTGAAACTGGGACAGCGGGTACAAAATTATGAGCAATTTAGTGATTGTAGCCAAAATCGATACGAATCTTTAGTAGTTTGGTCTGGTCTGTTACCCGCAAAACGAAGTCACCTTGGCTGATTATAGCCGGTCAGCCCAAGTGCCGTAAGAGCTATGTCATAATTGTATAATCGACCATGCAAAGTGCACTGCAATAGTACAAGGCTATATGCGTACCAGCCAAGTAGATTATGTAAAAAGGTCTATGAGGAAATGGATGAACTTCTGAGGTACTATATCTTGAGGGTGACGAATATGTTACAGTTACTGGAATGTTGTTATTGACGTCAGAAAAGTTGGATGGCGCAGCCACGCGGTAGAATGTTGAAGCTGTAACATAGTGACTGGTGAGCATGGTGAAGTATTGACGTCGTGATGGAAACAGAAAGGAATTTGTCAAATTCGAGGAGGTACTGCTCTGTATACGGTTGCAAATCGTATAAAGCGGGTAGAAATCTCTTCCCTATTTTCCTGTACAAAAAGTTCGGAGAGAAAGATGGGCTTCGGCGCTGTCAATTGGAAAACGTGTTACACGTTACATGACAGTGTGCAGTCTGCATTTTTGTGAAGACGACTTCTTTCCACAGCATAAGCACCGGTACTGTTGATTATTGATAGTTATTGTCTCTTATTTGTATTCACAAGGATTTAGCTACATCAAAAATACTGATAAACTTGTAGCCTAATACTTCTGTGCCGTAGGCCTACATAGAATGTAATCCGCTCTTCGTAAACTTATTTTAGGGGTTCTTCCGATTGACAATAGCCGAATGGTTAGAAAACTTAAGAAAAATGCTGTTCCTAGCCTTAATTTGCCAGAGAATTTCTATTCTTGCCCTTGAACAGCAAGTATGTAGGTCAATATTTGCAATACTGAAGTATGATTTGGCTTAAATTGTGTTTTTGGCTATGATCTCCTTGCTGTTGAATTTAGTTGATTAATGTGTAAAATCTTAGTTTTAAGTACCGGTTTGGTGATCCATCATCCCAGGCAGGCCGGTAACACCTATACTACTAAGGCAGATAGGTCACTTAGCCGTAATTTGGAAGTTATAGTGATGTTAGGTATACATATGCGGTAATGTAGCAGGAGACCTGATCGGCCTAGGTTATTCTAACTTTAATTAGTTCCCATTTCAGGGTTTTTCAGTTTTGAGTGCGAATAGTTGGTTTGAAAGTTGCACAACAGTAACGAGAGTATGTTTTCTATAGGTTTTATTTGGTATTATGGTTTATGTCGAGCTGAGGAGTGAATTTGATTTGGCTTAAAGTGTAGTTTTTGATCTGTTCCGTTTGCTTATGACAAGTTCAAATGGGGATTCCAGCTTTGTTAAATATCTGTATTTTAAATATTTAATTAAATATATTGATAAAGAGGATGCCTCCATTTTAACTTGCATGTGGCAAGAGATTAATAAATTTATATTCTTGCCTTTGAACAGCAAGTATGTACTGTAGGTCAATATTAGCAATAGGCCTATTGAAGTATGATTTGAACATCCCAAGTAACGCTTCTTTGAACCCAAAACATTCAGGCAAATTCAGGGTTGCTGGATTCAATTACTTATCAGGGAGTCGTCCTTTGTGTTATGTGAGTTATATATATTGTGAAATTAATAAAAACATCGATACCGCTAGGCTCCTAAGTACAGGCTTCATATATGTAATAGCAGACAGTAAATTAACTATCTACATGTGGGTAATATTTTTTAACTGGTAGTAATTAAGCAGTGCATTTAAATTGATTATAAAAATATTTCTATCAATGAAAGAAAATATGTAGTATTTTGCCATCATAAATTAGAAGCCATAACAAACGCACGCCCAATCACTGTCTTGCTTACTTCTCGTCACTATCTCGCCGCCATATTGGAATCAGCTGACAGTAAACACCTCCCCCGTTTCGGACGTCAATAGGAAACGTAGGAAAAGGAAAGCTACTACAGGAAAATGAACTAGGTGAAAGGAACGATCGTGGAAGCAGGCTGATAGAATTCTGTATCAAGCACAAGTTGATTATAGCTAACACTTATTCAACAACTACAAAAGAGAAACTAAATGTTCTGCAAAGAACAAGTAGCCTACATTATCCTAACTAGATGCGTATAGTTGTAACTTCTTGGCTTTATCAAGGAGTATAATTGACTGTTCTTGTGATGAACGTTAAGAGTTGTATCCTATTGTAACGTGCACCAGGTCTGCGCAATTCGTGCAATTGCCGTCGGAAGCCACCCCTTTCTTCAGGTGTCAAGTGGGCGGGGTGTCGGGGGAGCGCCGGGCAGCCAATCCAGCCAGGGCTAAGTAGGGTAGCCACTCCCAAGGCCACAAACAATACAATAGCCATACGAATCAGGTAAACTATTGGCGCAAGGCTACCTGACTGTTCTGTTTCTGGAAACTACTGGGCGCGACAGGAAGGTCCCGAACAAAGGACTGGGAGGAGCTAGAGAGTTCTGGAAACCAACCATCGAGAGCATTCGACAAGGAGGGACTCGATGCTACTGGAAGTAGCGACATCTAGAATTTTCGAGACCAGGAGCCGGATTGGATATATACCGGCAAACTGCGGCGGGCAAGTCAGTCCCGAGTGAGTCTCCGCTGAAGGAGTGTGCGAGCGACCAGTGAAAATAAATGTGGACAGTGCTGTGAAAATAAATAACGTAGACAGTAAGTGTGGAAGATAAATAGTGACTGCGGAAGATAAATAGTGACTGCAAGAGATTCTGACTTGCAGAAAACATTGTAAATAAATAGTGACTTGTAGCTGTATAAAGTGAGACTCTGTGTGTGTGTGTGTGTGTGTGTGTGTGTGTGTGTGTGTGTGCGCGAGTAAGTAGGCCTAATTTGATTTAGTGTTAACTAGTGTACATAATATTAGTGTAAATAAAGATTTAGTGCATTAAAGCCTGACCAGTTATTAACGAACCCCAAAAACGTTATAATTGGTGTCAGATGTGAGGGTCAGGTTATAAGTGAGGGCTTCTGTATGAAACAGTGCGTACTTTTGAAAAGGCCTACTTTAAGGAAGTGAGCACGATAGTTAATTCTTAGTGACTGTCTGGTGTGTATCATCTGGAGGCCTAGTTCATTGTGTAGTGACTGTCTGTGTGTATCGCATTTTAGAATAAAAAATGGCGACAAGGAAAGTAAAACTTTCAGCACTGAAGGTTTCGGAATTACGGCAGGAATTGGAAGAAAGAGAAGCTGATGCCACGGGAACAAAGTCTACGCTACAAGTGCGATTACGTCAGTTACTGCTGGACGGTGGTGAGGACGCAGATATATTCCTTTTTGAGCTTCCTTGCGGGACTGACGGCATATGTCAGATGGTGGAAATTTTGGAAAAGAAAATGGCGGATAATGCGGAAAATTTAGAAAAGAAAATAGCAGAAAACTCCAAAATTCTGGAAAGGAATATAATGGAAAATACTGTCAATCTTGAGATGAAACTTCGAGAAGCAACGCTCACTACGGAAACGAAGCTGAGGAAAGAATTTCAAGAGTCCCTGCGGAAGTTGGAGGACGAGCACCCGTTCCCGCAGTTGGGCGTTCTGACCTGCCAACATTCGATGGGGAGTCTGCATGGGAAGAATACTTCACCTTGTTTGAGACCACCGCCATGATTAATGGGGGGTCAGAGGCCACGAAAGCTGCAATGATGAGCTTGTCACTGCGCGGAGAGGCCCTACGTGTCCTACAAGCTGTTCCCTTATCGGAGAGACAGAACTACAATGTCCTTGTACAAAAACTGGAAATGCGGTTCGGACATCGACACATGGAACAGCTATATCCCTCCCAGTTAAGAAATCGCTGCCAGAGACCTAACGAGAGCCTACAGGAGTTCGAAGCAGACATAATCCGTCTCGTTAGGAGCGCCTATCCAACAGTGCCTAGCAACGTTTACGAGTCTCTTGCTACCGAGAAGTTTCTCGACGGGCTCCGCGAGACCGAGACACAGCGGGCTGTGAAGCTGGAGCGCCAACCAACGTCCAATGATGCTTTGACCCTAGCCCTTGAGTTCGAGGCTGTTCAACAATCCGTGCGCAGCCAGGCGCGCATTCGAGTTCTGAAGGGAGACAAGGAGGTCCAACCTGTGCCTTCCATAGAAGAAATCGTGGAGAAAGTTCTTCAACCCTTGCAGTCCAAGAAGAAAACGGACGAGGTGCTGGGGCTGCGGGGAGGTTGGGCACCTTGAAGATCGATGCCCTAAACTTACGAATAACAAGTACCAGCGAGGGAAACTAAAGAGGGTTGATGGAAAGGAGCATCTGTCAACCTGCGCCAACACCAGGAATGCCCCCACTTCTGCTACCGTCGCGTCATTGGGTTGTCAAGCCAACTCAATTTTTGTTAGTGGCCATGTGGATGGAGAACCCAGAGACCTACTGCTGGACACGGGGGCCATAATGACCATCATCAGACCAGGCATCGTGAGAAGAGCAATAACACCCACAAGATGGACACTGCGAACAGCAACGGTGGAACCAGCCAACGTTCGCGGGGAGGCAGTCATCAACTTCCTCATTGGTGATACCCAGTTTCGTCATCGTGTCTTGGTCGCTGAGGTGGAAGAGGACGTTATTCTCGGGTTGGACATCATGACTAAGTATAAATTCGGACTGGACTTGGGAAGTGGAATTTTGAGAGTCGGAAACGAGAAGGTAGTGCTGCAGAAGAGGAACGCCTTGTCGGTACGGGTGATAGCAGCGGAAGACATGGTACTGCCAGGAGGTAGTGAAGTAATGGTAGAAGGGAAGCTGGACGGTGAAATTCCCGAAGGTTGTGTCGTCATGGTAGGGCCTACGTTTGGCGAAGACGAAACTGGACACGGAATGCTGGTAGCCAAAGCTTTGGTCCGTTCAGGGGCGAAAATTCCTGTGCGGGTAATGAACCTTCATGATCGCCCACAACCGTTCGGGAAGGAACCAGCCTGGGAATCTGTTCGTCTGTGTCCTCGGTCGTACGCCAAGTGCGAACAGCTGCCTCCTCATCCGGTATACCTTCAATGTGGCTTGACAGTCTTATCGAGGCAGCGTGTCAAGAGCTAAATCCTGAGCAGAGCCGAGAGGTAAGGGAACTTCTCAAACGTCATAAGGATGCCTTTCAGGATGGGACTTGTAATGGAAGAACAAACGTGGTGCAACATCGCATCGATACGGGCGAATCAAGACCTATTCGCCAGACGCCCAGAAGATTGTCACTACCCAAGCGATAGGAAGCGAAGCAAATAATAAGTGATATGGCTCGCGATGGGGTGATTGAACCTTCAAGCAGCCCCTGGGCTTCGCCAGTGGTTCTGGTGAAGAAGAAAGATGGATCTACGCGGTTTTGCGTAGACTACCACCAGCTGAACAATGTGACGAAAAAGGACAGTTATCCTCTACACGCATCGATGACACCCTAGACACCATGGGTGGGAGCACGATCTTCTCCACATTGGACCTCAAGAGTGGGTACTGGCAGGTCGGGTTGGACCCCAAAGACAAGGAGAAGACCACCTTTAAGATTGGTTCGGGACTGTGGAACTTCACAGTAATGCCGTTCGGCCTCTGTAACGCCCCTGCTACGTTTGAACGTTTGATGGAGCGAGTCTTAAAAGGGCTGTCTTGGGAAACCTGCTTGGTCTACTTGGATGACATCATCGTTCTCGGAAGGACGTTTGAAGACCACCAAAAGAATTGGGAGCAGGTGTTCTTACGTCTAAAACAAGCCAACCTGAAGCTCAACCCCAAGAAGTGCTTCCTCTTTCGGAAAAAAGTTAATTACCTAGGCCACGTTGTTTCCGGAGAGGGGGTCGCTGCAGATCAGGAGAAGATAAACGCGGTGAAGGAATGGCCAATACCGAAGGATAAGCACGAAGTCAGGAGTTTCCTCGGACAATGCACCTATTACCGTCAATTCGTGCCAGGGTTTGCTAACATCACGAAGCCTCTGACCCGACTTACCGAAGAAGGTCAGAGTTTTGTGTGGGACACGACCTGTCAACAGGCTATCGAACAACTGAAGGAGGTATTGACCAATGCTCCTATCCTGAGTTACCCACAACCGGAAGGACTGTTCGTGTTGGACACGCGATGCTAGCAATGTGGGCATCGGTGGCGAGCTCTCCCAATTGCAAGGTGGGCAAGAAAGAGTGATAGCTTACTTCAGCAAGGTTCTTTCTAAACCGGAGGAACTACTCCGTGATTAGAAGGGAATTGCTTGCTGTAGTGAAGTCGGTGGAGCATTTCCACCAGTACCTCTACGGGAGGAAATTCGTTCTACGGACTGATCATGCAGCACTTACGTGGCTTCTGAGTTTCAAGAACCCGGAGGGACAGGTAGCCAGGTGGATCGAAAGGCTCGAGGAGTACGACTTCGACTCTGAACACAGGGCTGGTCTTACACACCGAAATGCTGATGCTCTGTCTAGGAGACCGTGCGCGCAAGACTGCAAGCACTGCAATCTGATAGAAGACAAAATTGCAGCGGTGAGAACAAGTACTGTGACTGACGACCACTGGCAGGATGAGGAAATCCGTAAGGACCACGAAAACGATCCGGACTTAAAACACCTACTGCGTTGGAAGAAGTCTGAGGAACGGCTGACCTGGGAAGAGGTAGCTCCCTTCTCGCGCTCTGTAAAAGCCTACTGGGCTCAGTGGAATTCCGTGATTTTGGAAAACGGGGTGCTAAAGAGGGTTCTGGAGAATGAGAATGGAACTCAAGAGAGGCTACAGCTTATTGTTCCACGAAACAGAGTATCCGAGATAGTGCAGTTGCTGCATGATGGAACGTCCGGAGGGCACATTAGAGTTCAGAAAACCATAGAGAAAATCCGAGAGCGGTTTTACTGGTTCAATTGCTCCGATGACGTTCGTGAATGGTGTAGAAAGTGCGTGGTTTGTGCAACTGCGAACGGGCCACAGAAGAAGAGAAGAGCAGCGATGAGACTGTACAACGTTGGTGCACCGTTCGAACGGATCGCCATCGATGTAGCGGGCCCCTTCCCTACGACTGAGAGTGGAAATAAATACATCTTGGTAGCAATAGATTACTTCAGCAAGTGGGTAGAGGCATATGCGTTGCCCAATCAAGAAGCTGTGGTGGTTGCCGAGACGCTAGTAAGGGAGCTGGTGAGCCGATTTGGTGTACCTTTGGAATTGCATTCCGAACAGGGGCGAAATTTCGAGTCGTCGGTGTTCCAGGAAATGTGCCAAATTCTCGGGATCCGGAAAACGAGAACAACTGACCTGCATCCACAGTCCGACGGCATGGTGGAGTGCATGAACAGAACAGTGGAGAAGTACCTGTCCAAGATTGTATCCGACCACCAGCGGGACTGGGACAGGTTTCTCCACTTGTTTCTACTGGCATACCGCTCTTCTATCCATGAGACCACAGGCCAAACACCTGCTAATGTGCTGATTGGCCGAGAGCTGTGGTTGCCGTGTGACCTGACGTTCAGCTGCAAACTTAAGGATGACGTTGTTGGCGAGGACTACATCTCCGACCTTCGTCGAAGGATGGATGACATTCACGACCGAGTTCGCGCAAACATCCAGAATGCGAGCGACAGGATGAAGGAGCGTTACGACCTAAGAGCCGAATCAGGAGGATACAAAGCAGGAGATCTAGTCTGGCTTTTCGACCCAAAAAGGCGTCGAGGGTTCTCTCCGAAGCTACAACGCTCCTGGGACGGACCATATGTGGTACTGAAGAGGATCAACGACGTCGTCTATCGTATCAGGAGGAGACCGAATGGCAAACCCCGAGTGGACCATTTCAATCGGCTGGCACCGTTCCTGGGCGACAACCATGACAAGGGGCACGTATAACACGCCCGTATCTGTCGATTGCCAGAAGCGGAACGATCCTTCGAAGAGTTCATGGTTCAATGTGGTATTGGCCGAAAAGTTCGTTATGGCGTCACTACCGAGATTCGACAGGATTTATTCCAAACCGCCAGTATGCCTTGGCTCACTGTGTGGCTAAGAACCTGAGGATGAGCCAGGGAATCGCCCAGGTGTTCCGGCAGAAATACGGCGGGATTGAAGAGCTACAGCGCCAAGAGCGTCGTGTCGGGGACGTGTTGTGTTTAACCAGGAACGAGCGATCGCTGTTCTATCTGGTGACGAAAGAACTGTCCCATCTGGATCCCTCCTATCGTGCCATCTGGGATAGTCTATTTGTTATGCGGGAGCACCTACTGGAGCGAAGCATATCCAAATTAGCTGTACCCAAGTTGGGCTGTGGACTAGATGGGTTGGACTGGAGGATTGTAAGAAACATGCTAGATAAAGTCTTTCGACGCACAGGGAATGAGATTCTGGTGTGCTTATGGCCCCGAATAGACGTGGTACCTCGGAAAACGGTGGACTGTTACTTCATCGTCAATTCACGATGCCGTGAAGGACCGAGCTGTTCCTCCGAGACGGAACAGTGTTAAGGAGGGGGCAGTGTAACGTGCACCAGGTCTGCGCGATTCGTGCAATTGCCGTCGGCCGCCACCCCATTCTCTGTGTGTCAAGTGGGCGGGGTGTCAGGGGAGCGCCGGGCAGCCAATCAAGCCAGGGCTAAGTAGGGTAGCCCCTCCCAAGGCGACTACAATACAGTAGCCATACGAATCAGGTAAACTATTGGTGCAATGCTGCCTGACTGTTCTGTTTCTGGAAACTACTGGGAGCGACAGGAAGGTCCCGAACAAAGGACTGGGAGGAGCTAGAGAGTTCTGGAAACCAACCATCGAGAGCATTCGACAAGGAGGGACTCGATGCTACTGGAAGTAGCGACATCTAGAATTTTCGAGACCAGGAGCCGGATTGGACATATACCGGCAAACTGCGGCGGGCAAGTCAGTCCCGAGTGAGTCTCCGCTGAAGGAGTGTGCGAGCGACCAGTGAAAATAAATGTGGACAGTGCTGTGAAAATAAATAACGTAGACAGTAAGTGTGGAAGATAAATAGTGACTGCGGAAAATAAATAGTGACTGCAAGAGATTCTGAATTGCAGAGAACATTGTAAATAAATAGTGACTTGTAGCTGTATAAAGTGAGACTCTGTGTGTGTGTGTGTGTGTGTGTGTGTGTGTGTGTGTGTGTGTGTGTGTGAGTAATTACGCCTAATTTGATTTAGTGTTAACTAGTATACATAATATTAGTGTAAATAAAGATTTAGTGCATTAAAGCCTGACCAGTTATTAACGAACCCCAAAAACGTTACACTATATTAGACTCCCCCTTTACTATGTTTGTTGTAATTTAACTTTTGCACCCAGAGTAATTGATTAAAATATTAGAAAAATACGCACATCCTCCATCTTGAATGTTTAGAATTATTCCTCTTGCGACTTTTGCAGCGAAAGCCTTCTGTGTGAGACTACTTATTTGCTGTGTTTCGTAATTGTAACTCCAATAAATAGAGATCTGTCGGTTTGAATGTCTTATACACTGGCGGTAAATAATATCGCAACACAATGAAATAAGGATTGTAGGAGTACGGAAATTTCGGCAATAAATTTGTCGAGGTAATATTATTTAATTGATGAAAGGTACCAACACTACAGGTTAATGTCCACGCGAGAAAAGCCATCGCAAATGTGTCATGCTGGTTCATTAATAACCGGTGTATTCGCCAGACTGTTGAATGCAGGCATGCAAACGTGCATGCATCGTGTCTTACAGCTGCCGGATTTTAGCTTGTGGGGTGGAGGCAGTCAGTGTGCGTGGGATAACCACAAGAGTGCTCCTGCTGTCATAGGAAATTGTTCCCCAGACCAGAACGCCCGGTGCAGGTCTAGTGTGTCGACGTCGCAGACAGGTTGAATGAATGCGCTCACCTGGCCTGCTTCCAACCAACACACGGCCATCACTGGCACCCAGGCAGAACCGGCTTTCTTCGAAAAACACAACTGACCTCCACTCCATCCTCCAATGAGCTCTCGCTTGACACCACTGAAGTCGCAGACCGCAGGGCGTCTGGTTCGGAGCTGTCCTTCAAGTAACCGATTTTGAACAGTTCGTTGCGTCACTGTGGTGCCAACTGCCGCTCAAATTGCTGCTGCAGACGCAGTCCGATGCGCCATCGCCATACGCCGAATATGCCAGTCCTCCCTCTCGATGGCGCCACGGGAACGTCCGGAGCCTGGTCTTCTTGCGACCGTACCTTCTGCTGACACACTGCTGCCAGTACATACGCACAGTGGAGACATTCCTGCCAAGTCGTTCTGCAAAAGTACGGAAGGAAAATCCGCCTTCACGTAGACCTATTACACGGCCTTGTTCAAATGCAATGAGCTGTTGAATTAGCCTCTTCGTCGTCGAAAAGGTATTCTTGACCCACTCACAGTCACTGTGTTCAATCACACAGGCAGCTAACGCTATCGCACAGTACAGCCCGCATTTAAAGCAAACCTGATGTGCAACCTCATGGGGCCGCTACTAGCGCCACGTTAATGCGATTTGCGGGAAAGTTGAATCAACGTCATATTTCAGATGTATAAACACACCTACTAACGTTTCTTTAATCTAGCACAACCCATTCTTGGTGATGGGATATTTTCTTTCCGCCAGTGTATATTGAAGATGGTGGCTGCGTGCTGTATGCAGTGTGATAGTTTTATGGCTACTGCATTCGAGGTGTCTTCCCTCTTACAAAGTTTAGTGTTAATTGCGCAATTGGATCCTGAGTTATTGATTTTAATAGTATGTTCAGCCACCATCTTAAATAAATGGAGGGGGTGCTCTTTTGCCATTGCCATACAAAGCCCATATAAGGTTCTACATTATTTTTTGTTTTGTTTTTCTTTTTTAGCGTGTGGCTTTTAGTGGCGGGAGTGTCCGAGGACATGTTCGGCTCGCCAGTGTTGTAGCTGCTTCGAGACGGACACCCAATGGGTGAGCTACAAGTACCGTTGGGGAGGAAAGTTGGAATGTAAGGACGCGGAGTTGGAAGGTAACGGCTGTGGCCTATAGTTTGGAACCAATCCCGGCATTTGCCTGGAAGGAAGATGGGAAACCACAGAAGACCATCTTCAAGGTAACCGGCGGGGGGATTCGAACCACCCCACCTCCCGGATGTGAGCGACTGCCAGCAGTCATGCCGTAACGACCACGGCTAACTCACCCGGTTCTACATTAATTATAATTTATGATATTGTATCACTAAAATACATAGATTATTTGTTATTATATTTTATAATTTTAAGGTGGCCACCGCGCGCTATATTCAGTGTGATATTATTATGAGTAATGATAGCGAGGTTTTTTGTATGGTACACCTCTCTCACTATATGTCGCGATAATTGTGCTATTATATCGTGAGTTAATGATATTCAAGTCTTAAGAATACGCCCATCTGCCATCGTGAACGTATTGAGTCACAGTTCTTTTCACTTGGCCATAGGAGGCCACTTACGAGGTTCTACATCACTGCTAATTTTCGTTGTTGTGTCTTAAAAATACAATGAGTTATTCAATATCATATTATATTTTAAGGATGGCCGCCACGCGTTGTATTCAGTGTGTTATTCTTATGACTTATTCCATCAAGGTCCCGTATGTGGTACTTCTTTTCTATTAAGGTTTGTTAGCACGATTACATTCTGAATGATTCACAATTATCTGTTAATGTTAGGCCCAGCCGCCATCTTGAAAATTTAGAGACGCTGTTATTTTGCTGTGGGCATACGATACTCCTTATAGGATTCAAACTTTATCACTAATTTTCGATATTGCAGTCCTATAACATAGAAAACTATTTATTTTCAAATCATAAAATTTCACGATGGCCGCTGCGCGCTATATTCAGTGTGATTAATTATTACTAATGCTACTGACAACTCTTATATAATACTGGTCTTCTACTGAGTTTCACCTTAATTGTGTAATAACATCCTGAGCCACTAATTTGCATACTTTTGATAGTACGCCTAGTTGCCATCTTAAATCTATGGAGTCACTGTTTTTCTGTTGTGGGTAGGCTATATGAAGCGTCTTATAAGGTTATATTTTATTACTAAACTAGCAACCCGACCCGGCTTCGCCCGGGATCAGTTATGAATGCATTACGTGATATGACACTATTGGTCTCTATATTTCCAACAGACAATGAAATATAGGCCCTAGGCAGTGTCTTTTATTTCACTTACTCCTCTTTCTAATCATTTTTAGAAATTTGTTCTTAAATTACATGTGTCAGTGCTGTAGTTGGTAAATAGCTGTTTCCCTATTCATTATTATCATTATTATCATTGGGGGAAAATGATCTAAATGTTACATCCATTATACTGTACTGCTTATCACACTCACTACAACCACCACCACCACCACCACCACCACAACAACAAAAAGTTATATTTAAAAAAAAATCTGATAGTTTAAGTATCATGTGCCAGAATTTTGTAGAAATGGTACATATTAAGGGTACATGTTTCAGAAAATTCAAATATTCCTAGCTGAAGAACCATTTGAATGATTACCACGAAAATCAATACAGACATGCCTAACACACCGATAATCATCTCTGTCAAATTCTGTAGCATTATATTTAAAACTCTGCGAGTTAAAATACTTTTTTTTACTGGAGTGCAATTTTGCATACGTCCCCCTTAAATTGCATTTTGTGACTATTTTGAATCTAAATTACATTTTGTAAGTATTTTCTATCTAAATTGCATTTTGTAAATATTGTCAATTCAAATAACAGTACAGTAAGTATGTAGTTAGTTTTAGTTGTAAGTAGGTAGTTAGTTTGCCTATTAGATATATGTCATTGTTCTATTAGACTGTGGTGTGTGAGTGTGTCTGGTAGCAGTTGCATTGTTTATTAGTTATAGTTCATTGTTTCAGTAGACTGTGATGTGTGAGGGTGCATGTGAGTGTGCCTGGTGACAGACTGTTTTAGTGGTAGTATTTGTTGTTGGTGGACCTTTAGTATTTTTTTTTGTTAGTATAATTTTGGTATTTAATTGTTAGTACGGTAGAAGGTTAGTATTTTTGTTAGTAGAATTGCTCTTTACTTATTCTGAAAGGGGGTAGCAGCCTTTCAGAATAAATCAATTCTTTACTAGTCTTATAGACGGTTAAGATATTGATAATATAAGCCAAATAATGGCTACACTGCGTCCTGCTGCACGGCTGAAAGCAACGGGAAACTACAGCCGTATGCTATTCCCGAGGATATGCACCTCTCTATGCATAATTACATGTGATGATGGCCTCCTCCCTTGTAAAATTTCAATCCGGAGGTAAACTAGTCCCCCGTTCGGATCTCCGGATGGGGACTACTCGAGAGGGGGTTAACATCACAGAAGTGACAAAGAGGAAATCTGACATTCTACGGATCGGAGCGTGGAATGTTAGAAGTCTGCTAGGAAGTGGAAGGTTAGAAAACTTAGAAAGGGAAATGGATAGGTTGAGGTTGGATTTGGTTGGGATTAGTGAAATGCGCTGGCAGGAAGAACAGGACTTTTGGTCAGGAGACTATAGGGTCATTAGCACTAAATCAAACAATGGCCAAGCAGGGGTTGGCCTCATATTGAGCAGGAAACTTGGACAGCGGGTGGAATATTATGAGCAATATAGTGAACGGATTATTGTAGCAAAAATCAATACTAAACCTACCTGCAACACAGTGGTACAAGTCTATATGCCTACCAGTCAAGCTGATGATGAGGATGTTGAAAAGGTCTATGAAGAAATAGACGAAATTCTGAGGTATATCAAGGGTGATGAAAATGTTATAGTAATGGGAGATTGGAATGCTGTGGTAGGAAAAGGGAGAGAAGGGAAGATAGTAAGAGATTTCGGATTAGGTGAAAGAAATGATCGAGGAAGCAGGCTGGTAGAATTCTGCACCGAGCATGAATTGGTCATAGCTAACACCTTATTCAATAACCACAATAGAAGAATATACACATGGATGAGACCAGGAGATACAGGGCGTTACCAAATCGACTTCATTATGGTCAAGCAGAGGTTTCGAAACCAGATTTTGGATTGTAAAACATATCCTGGTGCTGACATAAACTCTGACCACAATCTGGTTGTAATGAAATGCAGATTAAAGTTGAAGAAACTGAAGAAAAGTCAAAAGCCAAAAAGGTGGGCTTTAGACAGACTGAACGAGAAGGATGTAAACGAAAGATTCAAGTAGAGTATAAAGGAAGGACTAATGAAAAACCCTAAACAAACTTCAATTGCAGACGAATGGGCACTTTTGAAGAATGAAATAACAAAATCCGCAGAAGAAAACATTGGTAGCAAAGAAAGAATAGGTAGAAAACCGTGGATCACTCAGGATATACTAGAATTGCTGGATGAAAGGCGGAAACACAAGAATGTAAGAGATGAAAAGGGGAAAGCAGAATACAGACGTCTGAGAAATGAGGTTAACAAGAAGTGCAAGAAAGCGAAAGAAGAATGGTTGAAAGAGAAATGTGCAGGTATAGAAAATTGTCTGAAATTAGGAAAAGTAGACACAGCTTATCGAAGGATTAAGAATACTTTTGGGGAAAAGAAGACTAAGTGCTGTAATATTAAGGACACAAATGGAAAGCCTCTAACAGATAGGGAAGAAAAGGTTGTGAGATGGAAAGCTTACATAGAGAGTTTGTATAAGGGAAAGGAGATTGAGAATCATGTAATGGAAAGGGAGGAGGAAATTGATGAGGATGCGAAAGGAGATTTAATATTGAGATCAGAATTTGATAGAGCTTTGGAAGACTTCAGCAGGAACAAAGCACCAGGCATAGATGACATACCGATAGAGTTGCTACGCTGCATAGGAGATGAAGGTCTGATCAGGTTATTTCACTTGGTGTGTAGGATTTATGAGACAGGTGAGGTACCCCCTGATTTCAAGAAGAATGCATACCTGCCAACTTTTGAAAAGGGCTATCAGTAAAACTCACGCGCGACAAAAAAAATCTAACGATTTTCGACATACCCCGGCTTGACGAAAATAATAATACTTCTGGGCTACAAAATACAATAATTCATGCTTTAAACAGGATACTTCAATGAAATCATATCTACTTACATGATTTGTAGATGAACATAACAATCAAGAAGAAATCCATGTTAATCAGCAGCAGGCGTGGTGAATATCGGTTTGGAGCAGACATAACAGGACTTCCTTGATAGATTAAGCTGATATACGATAATTGAAAAAGGCTTTAAACAATAAAACTTGTTTAACGTAACACAGGCAAGAAATAATATAATACACACTGCAAATCACATGCTAGTTCGACTTTTAAGTCATGGTTGTGGCCTTTTTAGCTTCCTGCAAACAGTCTTGAGAAAATGTTTTGTCATAACAGGGACCAGAACTCCTGGTCTTCAAAATAGAAATAGACTCCAGAGATTCATTGGACATGGATGACCTGAACTGTGTTCTATTTTTCTTCACAAAGCTAAAAAAAAACATTCACATTCTGCATAGCTATGGGGTATGGTGAGAATAGAGAGCAATACTCTAAAAATTCGGTTATACTTAAGAAGTCCATCGGCTCCACGAATTCTTGATATTTGTGCCCAACTGGAATCACTTGCAGCATCTTGATGTGCAGCCAAAGAGTCATCTACCTGAAGAGCTGTGAACTGCCTCTGAAGCACATTCACCACCTCATCTGTAGTTTCATTCTCTTCCTTGCATAACATGATAGGAAACTTTTCCAAGAAAAAACGAATGGAAGATAAGTGTGAATCTTCAATTTTGTCTAACCTAGCAACTTGAGCATTCTTTAACACGTCATCCTTGAGTGGAAACTTGTTGATGATGTAGTCACAGGCAGTATAAAAGTAGTTTCTCACTGATGAAAAGAAAAGGAATTTATCTGTATCCGGTCCGTTCTGAAGGCACTTAACAACTTCAGATGATGCATTTTTTGCCATTTTATTTACAATACATGTCGTTTTCGTGCGACCACAACTATATTTCTTTGCAACTTCTGATGTGGGAAACATCTTCTTAAATAAAGCTCCAGCATGATCAGCCGCACTTAAGGGCACATTGTGTTCCACCAAAAAGGAAGTAAACAGACACTCGGCCCTAATTACGTCACTGTAAACGTTTCCAGACTTAGCAAAAAAGGTGTTGATTTTCTTGCTATCTTCTTCGATTTAACATAACTAATGTGTTTACCGCACTTCACATGATTACTTAAATCGTTTTTTCCACCATATGCAATATTAATATCACACCCACATACCGTGCAAAAGGCAAATTTTTATCTCTTTCTTGATTTTAGTATGCACGGAAAATCAACCGAGTATGATTCTTTAAATGTCTGGAAGTACTGTTTCTTGTTGGATTTGTTCATTCTCGATATCTACTAAAACATCGAAAGGAACCTGGATCACTGAACGTCACATAAAATTATAACATAAAACAATTAAGACAGCCAACACTTCATTAAAACATGTCAAAACACACCAACCATTAAATGAACACGACGCCAACCTCGTGAAGATAGAATATGCACATGGTAGAAAAAAATAAACACACACACACGTGGAACGAATGTAATTAGTCCAAGGAATACAGGAAACTGCGAAGCACGAAGTTATAGCCAAAAACTCGAACGCTTCATTAAAATATGCCATAACCTTAAAAGACGAAAACATTCAAGGAACGCCAACTTCGCGAACAATGAACAACTAACGTGGTCAAAGAATATGGTTTAAATCGCAACGAGCGAACGGAGCGGAACAAAGAATATGCGAAGCAGAGCCTGTCAACACCTAAGATTCACATGCAAGAACGGTTATCCCGGCTTCAAATTCAATTACGATGACGACACAGCCATCACACGGTTAAAAGTACGAATCATATCAAAGAACGAGTTATCGACTATCGTGGACTTGCCTTCGACCCACGCAAACAATCGATTGTACGGAAGTGGGCGGTATTATCGAATGTAAATTATCGTTTCAAATTTTTGTCCGCGAAATCGTAAAATGACACCGTTCGTCCGTAAAACCGTAAAATGCTGCAATTTCCGTAAATTTTACGATGTAATCATCCCTATACCAAAGAAAGTGGGAGCTGACAGATGTGAAGATTACCGTACAATCAGCTTGATTACTCATGCTTCAAAGATCCTGTCTAGAATAATTTACAAGAGGATTGAAAGCCAGATAGAAACGGAGTTGGGTGAAGACCAGTTTGGTTTCAGGAGAAATGTAGGAACAAGGGAAGCTGTACCAAGTCTTAGGCTGATTTTGGAAGGTAGAATAAGGAAAGATAAGAGAACGTTCATGGCTTTTGTAGACTCAGAAAAGGCTTTTGATAACGTTGATTGGACTAAATTGTTTGACATTTTGAAATCGATTGGAATAAAGTACAGGGATAGGAGGGTGATATACAATCTGTACAGAAACCAGACAGCAGTCATTCGAGTTGAAGGACATGAGAGAGAAGCTGGTATTCAGAAAGGTGTAAGGCAAGGCTGCAACTTATCACCCATACTTTTCAATCTTTACATTGAACAATCAATGAAGGAAATTAGAGAAAAATTTAAAGTGGGAGTGAAGATTCAAGGAGAAATAATTTCAACTCTGAGATTTGCTGATGACATCGTCATCTTGGCCGACAAGCCTGAGGATTTGAATGAGTTTTTGAATGGTATGGACTCCGTCTTACGGAAAGAATTCATGATGAAAATTAATAAATGTAAAACAAAAATACTGGAATGCAGCTGAAATAAATCAGAAACCTCTATGGAGATCAAATTGGCAGGTGAAAAGCTGAAGGAAGTAGGAGACTTCTGTTACTTAGGAAGCATAATAACCAGTGATGGACGAAGCAAAGAGGATATAAAAAGTAGGTTGGCTCAGGCAAAGAAAGCATTTCTACAAAAAAGGAATCTGCTGACATCGAATATAGATTTAGGTATTAGGAAGTCATTTTTGAAAGCCTTTGTCTGGAGCGTGGCACTCTATGGAAGTGAAACTTGGACTACTGGTGCAGCAGAAAAGAGGAGAATTGAAGCATTTGAAATGTGGTGTTACAGGAGAATGATGAGGATCAGATGGGTAGATAGGGTTACAAACGAAGAGGTATTGAGACGAGTGGGAGAGGAGAGATGTTTCTGGCGACTGCTAATGAAGAGAAGAGATAGGTTGGTAGGACACATAGTAAGACACCCAGGAATAGCAAGCTTAGTTATGGAAGGAAGGGTCGAGGACAAAAACTGTAGGGGTAGACCAAGGATAGAATATGTTAAACAGATTGCCTCGGATGTAGGGTGTCGGAGCTATGTAGAGATGAAACGATTAGCTCAGGACAGGGAGGCATGGAGAGCTGCATCAAACCAGTCAAAAGACTGAAGACTCAAACACACACGTGATAAGCGCTTTTTTTTTAATGTCAATGAACAACGACCAATATCCGTCTTACGTCTCGGCATGATGGGTTAAAATCACTGACTGGACTTTTAATTATATTATCATGGAGATGCATGTGCAACAAATCTCATCAGACGTAATTTAAAAATGGCGAGGTGATTGAAACACAAATCCCCCTTCCGTCCAATCTTAACTTGACTGTGAATTTTGCGGAACGAAAAGTTGACAGGCGAAATGAAGATAAGCCAAGTTGCACTTCCAGGGAAACTCCAAATACAACCACTTTTCTCTAAAATTTTTAACTCGACACGACTCGACAGTTTGCTGCTGGCTGTGTTGTAACGTGTTTTTCGAGGGGTTTTATGCAACTGGCATAAGTCAGTAGGAAGCCATTCTATATTTATTTACGCGGCAAATTGTTCAGCCAAGAGAATTTTTCATGGTAATTTATTATTATTATTAATTTATTATAATTATTATTAAGGTATTTTCGGAGCATTTTATAAAAATTATTAACATTCAGATAGGTTTTCTATGTCTTAGAAAACGCTATCAAGCAAATTATTACGAACGACAATATTATAGAAAATTATGTGATTACGGAATTTTACGGAGTTTTGTCAGTTAGGGTATTTGAGAGACATGACTCACTGGGAATTCGAGTACAAGCTGATTCCTGTCGAGAAGTATTACGCAAGGCTGGGTCGCAAGGTCTAGAAAAGGCGAATTGTTGGGACGGAAATCGACTTCTCCCTCTCGCGCGCCGAGTGTAATGAGGCAGAGGAGGGGAACTGGCGGCGTGCTCAGCCAATCAGTGAGGACGACGTAAGCTAGATGTCGGTACCATGGTGGGGGAGCCAACAGGTGCATATATCGTTCGACGCGCCGTGAAACGAGGACTATCTGTGTAGAACTTGCAGAGTACGGTCGCAAGTGCGTGTCGCTCCGATGTTCAGTGGAGTTAGCGACGAACTTTTGTAAAACTTGGTTGTACGAGTGTTTGGGTCCGAGGTACGGACCATAGAATTATCTAATCTACCAGCATATCATCAAATTCCGACGGAGATGACGACGTCCAGGAGACTGTGGAAAGCACACAGCATCAGCAAGTACGAGGGAAATGCCTTGGCAATTTCCAATGGTAAGCGCAAATGACGCAGAAATACGCAATCTCTCATTTTTCTTTGTTTTATATTTCATAATTCAGTAACTTCATAGCTTGGAAATAAGAGTAAAATCAATTTATCAGACTCCGTTTTCACGTAATTTTCTATCGGTAATATTCAAATCACAACGCTCCAATTTAAATTTTGTACTTATTATTATTATTAATTTTGCTATACTTGTTTTATATAATAAATTCATTTCTTTTACAATGCAATCTTTGCTTTCAGTAGGTAGCATTAGATATAGACCAATTCCTTCTCCTGATACAATTGTTTGTTGGGTTAATGATCAAATCATACCACGATCTGAGTGAATAGATTCTTGACGGTGTTCTACCAGAGCTAGACGTTGTTAAATACAAATTTAGATTTCAGCATTGCGTTGAAGTCTTGGCGCCCATTAAAACAACATAGCTTAGGCAAAGGTAAACAATTACATTTTCTCCCAACAGTGTGGGCTAGCGAAACTGTTACATTTGTACGCTCAACGTGGAGCAAAGTAAATACCGTTTCACTTGTCATCCCAGCCTAAGCGGAGAACATTACATTTGGCGCCCAACGTGGGGATGAAAACCTAATAACATTTGTGGAAGGAGAAGGGTATATATTTCTGTGCCTGTATTTTGGGGGTTATTTGTCTTTATCAGTGTATATCATTATGGGGGATGAGAAAGAAAGACAGATGAGGTTACGTAGTGGTCATCAACGGGAGAGTGATGATACGAACAGTATGTCGAGTGATGGTAGTACCGGGGTAGCGGAGGTAAATCCCGATACTGAAACAGGGAGTGTAGGCGGCCAACCAGAATTAAAAACTTTACTTCTCGAGTTTATGTATCAGAACAAAGTTAGTAGTGATGCCTTAAATGCTAAATTAGAACAAAACAATGCAAAACTGGAACATAACAATGCTAAATTAGAACAAAACAGTAGGGAAAATAAAGAAAGTACAGATGCCTTAAATGCTAAATTAGAACAAAACAGTAGGGAATATAGAGAGAGTAATGAAACTTTAAACGCCAGATTAGAACAAAACAGTAAGGAAAATAGAGAGAGTACTGAAACTTTAAATGCTAAATTAGAACAAAACAGTAGGGAAATGAGTGACAAATTCGAACTGATTAGAGGCAAGATCAGGGGGGTGATGGAAGAAAAGGCTAAAGAGATTATTGCAGATGTAGACAGAAAATTAGGAAAAGTACAGGAGGAGTTGGAAATTAGAATCAGTACACAGGCTGAAAATTTAAAAGAACTAGTGCAACTGGAAACACAGCAGGTCAAAAAGCAATTGGGGGGAGAAATTGACAAAATTCAGGTAGCTACTAAAGAGGTTAAGGAACAGCTGGGGGGTAGAATTGAGAAAGTCCACTCACAAATAGTTGCAGAAGTAAATGATTTAAGAGAGAGTAATAGAGAGAGCATTAGCAAGATTGAGGAGAAACAAGCAAAGCTATATGATAAAGTAGAAGAATCAGAAGGAAACATTAAATTAACAGTAAACAGTATTGAGAGGAAGGCTGAGGAGAAAATCGCAGAATTAGAATTAAAATTAAAAGCTAGGATCAGGCAAGAAAATAGTCAGAATAGGCCAGTTTTGGTGAATAGCACACACAGGGAGGTAGAACTGGGTAAGTTCAGCAATCGACAGGGGTGCCCAATGGAGTTCATGAACACTATAGAAAATAAATTCGGGGAGAGGTTGGAAAATGGTAGTATTGAGTGGTGCCAGGTAGTTGAAATTTTAGAACAAGTCTTTGTGGGGGAAACGAGGAATTGGTTTGCTGTCTACAGAGACAAGTTTACTGATATCAATGATTTTAAAATGAAATTCTGTGAAAAGTTCTGGAATGAGGTTATTCAGTCGCAGCATCGTGAGGGAGTAGTGTGTGGTAAATATAACCCTAAAGGAAGCTCCACCATGACCGAATACTTTTTAGGGCAGGTATTAGTGTGTAAATATCTGGATGGCTTGAAGGAGGAAAATGATGTGGTAAGGTTGCTACTTAGGCACTTTCCCTATAGGATCAAGGAGGCTGCTTGTATCCAGAATGTAAAGACTATATCACAAGTAGAAAATTTGTTAAGCACATTTGATGCACTAGGGAGAGGGGGTTATGAGGACAATTTCAATCGGAACCAGGGTAATAATAATAATAGACCTAATGAAGCCAGGCATCAAGAAGTTCAAGGGAACGGTGGCGAAGGGGCCAACGCTCAAAATAGAAATAATAATAATCAGCTAAATCAGAACAGAGGAAATGGCTATGGTAATCAGTATCAAGGGAGGAACAATGATTTCAGGGGAAATCAAGGGAGGAACAATGATTACAGGGGAAATCAAGGGAGAAACAATGATTTCAGGGGAAATCAAGGGAGAAATTATAATGACAATAGTTACAACCAGAATAGGGGTCAAGGAAGAGGACAGCCTAATGGTAGTAATATACAGCCAAACAATGACAACACAGCCCAGAACAACCAGACCAGTTTAGTAGTTAGTAGTACTACGGCCAGCTGTAGCGGTTCTTTAAACGCGAACCAGGCTGCGAAGTAAGGTCAGAATCTCAGTCTGTAGCATGCCCTGTCCATACAATTATACAGGAACCCTATGACCTAAATGTAAGAAATGAATTATTACATGAACTAAATGATGAAGGTATTATTCAGGAAGTGGTTAGTAAGAGCCCCATAGTTAAATTTAACGTGTCCGAGGCGTACACAGATGTTTTAATTGATAGTGGTTGTATGAAGAGTTGCATAAGTAGTGCATTTTATGATAAAATGAAAGGAACTGGAGTAAATTTTGAGGAGATGCCAATTAAAAGCACTTTTGTTATCACAGCTGTTGGGAAGAGGTCTAAAGTAATTTCTAAGCAAGTTTTAGTAGACATTAAAATTAATAATCATGTAGAGAAGCAGATTTGCCTTGTAATTCCAAATTTAGTATTCAGTGTTATCTTGGGTTCAGAGTGGCTAAGTAGAGTGTCTGGTAACTTATGTTATGATGTAGGGAGTTTGAAATTTAAATGGGGAGATTCTGAAGTAGAAGTAGCGTTCAATGACCATATTCAGAGAAGTAGTATTGTAGGTGTGATTTGTACTTTAAATGAGATATCGCCAGCCGTAGAGCGGGGTTCTCCATGTTTTGTGGGCAGTGTGATTACGAACGGAAGTCTAGAGGACTCGTTACGTGAGGCTGCATTTCAGGGAAATATAGAGGATGAACAGTGTGTTCGGCTCTATGATGTGTTATGGTGTAATAGGAGAGTGTTTGAGGATCGCATTGGTATGGCCAATTGCTATACCCATTCATTGAACGTTATTGATAGGTCAGTATTCACAGGACATAGATATCCTGTACCTTTCGCTTATCAGAGTGCAGTTGAGGCACAAATTAACCAGATGCTTGAAGATGGGATTATTGAGCACTCTAACAGTCCGTATGTTAATTCTTTGATAACGGTACCCAAGACCGACGGCACTGTTCGTATTTGTTTAGACGCTCGTTTGGTTAACAGTAGAATTAGTTCAGATCAGCTGAAATCTATGTCAATAGAGGAATTAATGCAAACATTTGAGGGGAAGAAGTATTTCACTTGTGTAGATTTGAGTTCCAATTTTTGGCAAGTGCCACTTATGTACGAAGATAGACCATTAACAGCTTTTAGTCATAAATATAACCTTTATCAATTTTGTAGAACACCTTATGGGTTAAAGAGTAGTTCAGCAGCTTTAATTAGGGCTTTAAACATCGCATTAGGGGATGACACAGGAGAGTTTGTAACCATTTACATAGATGATATGGTAATTAGTTCACGCAGTTTTGAGGAGCATCTACGTCATTTAAATATAGTTTTTCAGAAGTTAGATCAGGCAGGGTTCACTTTGAAGCTGTCTAAGTCGTCATTCTGTCAGTCAGAAGTGACATTTTTAGGTCATAGAGTGTCGAGTAGAGGTGTAACACCAGAAGAAAGTAGGGTTAATAAGATACTTAACGCAGAGGTGCCACAGAATGTTAAACAGTTAAAAACTTACCTGGGAATTTGCAACTTTTTCAGGAGGTTCGTTCTTAAATACTCAGGGTTGGTAGAACCATTCAGGGAATTGCTTAAAAGTGGGACTCGGTGGAGATGGGAGTCCAAGCATGAACAGGCTTTTAGAGCGCTGAAGGAAGGTTTTGAGAAAGCTGTAGTGCTGAAATATCCGTTAAAAGATAAGGAATATGTGGTTATGACAGATGCTTCACATATAGGCATTGCTGGAGTATTATGTCAGAAAGATGATGAGGGTAATCTGTGCATTGTATCTTTAGCCTCGCGAGGACTGACTGCAGCAGAGAAAAGATACACGATTACTGAGTTAGAGCTTTTAGGTATTGTTTTCAGTTTAGGGAAATTTAGAATGTATTTAGTAGGGGGGAAATTTGAGATCCACACAGATCACCATGCATTACTGTATATGAGGACTTGTAAACTCAGTTCTAACAGAGTTAGTAGGTGGATTCTTGCTCTGCAGGAATACGAATTCACAGTAAAATATATTAAAGGTAAAGATAACATTCTTGCAGACATGCTATCGAGGGACACTAATTTATGTAAGGATTATCCTGTGGTTAAAGCAGAGGACGGTATTTTAATATGTGCATGTGTGGACAGTAGCAACAGGGCATCGTTACAGACACTGAGAAATATGCTAGGTAGAGCAACGTGATGACGTTCATTTAAAGGGAGCCACTTGCAAGGTTGGAAGCAGGTGACGCAGAAACATTTATAGTTTCCAAACGTATTGGGAAAACAGCATATGTGCTGGAGAATAGTGAGGGAAACAGATTATACGGAACGTATAATATACATAGTCTACGAAAATATGTGTCATAAAGTGAGTGTGTTTAGCTGGCGAGCCGGCCTATCAAATGAGTAAGTGTGGTGTCTGGTGCGTGGAAGATCTGGTCTTAAGGCAGGCGTATCAGAAGTCACACAGGGGGGTAGTATGTAAGTAAATGAGAGTTTTTAAGGTACAGGGAAATATGACAGGATTGTCGGATGCTGTTGAGCACTAAATTGTCTCGATGCACCAAGGCCATTTTTGGCAGCGCTGATGGGTTCCCATTTATCTCCAAGAGATGGGGGAGCGCTTGAATAGGGCTTGTTAGCTTAAGGCGTCCACGAGATAAAAGATGGGCCATCAGAATGCGAGACAGTCCTTCATGAAACTCATACATATCAGCACACGTGATTTCTGTTTACGGCCTCGCCATGTAAGATTTGTAAGTGTGTAATTCAAGATAATTTGTACAATGGTATTATTTGTGTGAGGAGAAATGGTCTGTGTTGAGAACTAGTATTAAGTAGAATATGGTTAACGGGAACTTAACAAGACAGGGCGATTACGGCACAGAAATATATGGTGTTATATGTAATGCGCACTTACTATTTTTTTTTCAGAAGTCAATCTTAATTTAATCTACTTTAAAGAGAGATTAAGTATTATGGTCACGAGGCGCTGCCACAATAGTGTGATCGTGTGCTCAGTGATAAGTGAGATTAAATTTCACCATAAGGAAGGAACCTCCAGTGAAATTAGGAAGTTCTATGGTGATATAAATATATCAGAACACCTTCAATGCGTGTGATATGACCTCATAATACATAGTGCTCACACATTAATTATGTCTATTTCTCCAACATAGAGAAATTTGAGAGGCGGAAATATCCGTGGAACACTATTCCATATGTAAAACATTGGACTGGTTGCAAAGTGCAATCCATAGTGACAACAAACTTTGACGCAAAGTGCGTGAAGAAAAAATATGAGTGTATATATCTGTAATTTAGGGTGATTTCATTTATGTAATATGTATTTTGGATGGGGTTTATTAACGTGTCTGGGATAATCGGATAATGGACCGTCGTCACGGTAAATCATCCGATGATCCGAGGCGAATATGTAACGTGTTTTTCGAGGGTTTTTATGCAACTGGCATAAGTCAGTAGGAAGCCATTCTATATTTATTTACGCGGCAAATTGTTCAGCCAAGAGAATTTTTCATGGTAATTTATTATTATTATTAATTTATTATAATTATTATTAAGGTATTTTCGGAGCATTTTATAAAAATTATTAACATTCAGATAGGTTTTCTATGTCTTAGAAAACGCTATCAAGCAAATTATTACGAACGACAATATTATAGAAAATTATGTGATTACGGAATTTTACGGAGTTTTGTCAGTTAGGGTATTTGAGAGACATGACTCACTGGGAATTCGAGTACAAGCTGATTCCTGTCGAGAAGTATTACGCAAGGCTGGGTCGCAAGGTCTAGAAAAGGCGAATTGTTGGGACGGAAATCGACTTCTCCCTCTCGCGCGCCGAGTGTAATGAGGCAGAGGAGGGGAACCGGCGGCGTGCTCAGCCAATCAGTGAGGACGACGTAAGCTAGATGTCGGTACCATGGTGGGGGAGCCAACAGGTGCATATATCGTTCGACGCGCCGTGAAACGAGGACTATCTGTGTAGAACTTGCAGAGTACGGTCGCAAGTGCGTGTCGCTCCGATGTTCAGTGGAGTTAGCGACGAACTTTTGTAAAACTTGGTTGTACGAGTGTTTGGGTCCGAGGTACGGACCATAGAATTATCTAATCTACCAGCATATCATCAAATTCCGACGGAGATGACGACGTCCAGGAGACTGTGGAAAGCACACAGCATCAGCAAGTACGAGGGAAATGCCTTGGCAATTTCCAATGGTAAGCGCAAATGACGCAGAAATACGCAATCTCTCATTTTTCTTTGTTTTATATTTCATAATTCAGTAACTTCATAGCTTGGAAATAAGAGTAAAATCAATTTATCAGACTCCGTTTTCACGTAATTTTCTATCGGTAATCAAATCACAACGCTCCAATTTAAATTTTGTACTTATTATTATTATTAATTTTGCTATACTTGTTTTATATAATAAATTCATTTCTTTTACAATGCAATCTTTGCTTTCAGTAGGTAGCATTAGATATAGACCAATTCCTTCTCCTGATACAATTGTTTGTTGGGTTAATGATCAAATCATACCACGATCTGAGTGAATAGATTCTTGACGGTGTTCTACCAGAGCTAGACGTTGTTAAATACAAATTTAGATTTCAGCATTGCGTTGAAGTCTTGGCGCCCATTAAAACAACATAGCTTAGGCAAAGGTAAACAATTACATTTTCTCCCAACAGTGTGGGCTAGCGAAACTGTTACATTTGTACGCTCAACGTGGAGCAAAGTAAATACCGTTTCACTTGTCATCCCAGCCTAAGCGGAGAACATTACAGTGTCTGGAGCAATAAGCTCGTCCGCTAGCTAAGCTGTAACTGGGGTGATTAACTCGCCCCTAGCTAGCTCGTAAACTGTCGCCTCAGTAACTGCATAGAGATTGTTGGAAGAAATGAAAACGTAAAAACTGTAGTAGGCGATGTATTGAAGATAGAGATATGCTCTCCCGGGCTTCTTTTTGTAGAACTTTTCATGCTGAACAATTCTTACACTCATAGTATATAAATATTTTTAACGGTTTGCCCAGCGTAAGCTTAAAAAGCGCACGGACGCCAGTTTTTTTCGACCTTTTTACTAAAATCGTTAGCGCTTGACTTCCTTTGGTCATAAATTATTTTGTACAGAAACCTTCCACGAGATCTCATTTACAAAATTATGAAAACCGCATCAAAATCCATTCAGTGGTTCTCGAGATTACCCGTGACATCCAAGAATCGGGGACTTGGTTTTATACTAAGAAGAGATTATACGGCAATCAGTATAATTTAATATAATATAATCCCCCTTCCGTCCAATCTTAAATTGACTGTGAATTTTGCGGAACGAAAAGTTCACAGGCGAAATGAGAGTTGCACTTCCAGGGAATGGCGAGGTGAATGAAACTCAAATCCCCCTTCCGTCCAATCTTAACTTGACTGTGTTCCACAGGCGAAATGAAGAAAACCCAAGTTGCACTTCCAGGGAAAATTCAAACACAACCACCCTTCTCAGAAGTCTTAACTCAACACGACTCAACGGTTTGATGCTGGCTGTATCTGGGGCAATAGGTTCGCCCGCTAGCTAGGCTGTAAAAGGGATGATAAGACTCGCCCTTAGCTAGCTCGTAAACTGTCGCCTCAGTAGTTAAATGGACATGGTTGGAAGAAATTAAAACGTAAAAACACTTATAGTGGGCGATGTATTGAAGAATGGTGAAAACCGCATCAAAATCCATCCAGTGGTTCTCGAGTTTACCCGCTACATCCAAGAATCGGGGACTTTGTTTTATACTAAGTGGAGATTTCGTTATTTTAGCTTTAGGATAACGGAAGTTATTAATTTATTTTGAAATTTCAAGATGGCCGTTGTGCGCAAAATTCAGTGCAATAATATTTTGACTAATGCAAGTGAGAGGTCTGCTATGATACCTGTTGGCAAGATTCGTCTTAATTATCCAATTTCATTCTGAGTTGTCAGTTTGAATGCCCTAATTTTTCGCGCAGCCGCCATCTTGAAAGTATGGAAAGTGTGATATTTTGCCTTGGCCATACAAGGTCACGCATATGGTCCTATCTTGTCACTAATTTTCCCAATTTTATTTCCTAAGTATTGAGAGTTATAAAATTTATTTAATTTTATATTTTATAATTTTACGACAACGACTGGGCGTTATACTCACGCTCATACAGTCGTCATGTTGGTAGTAGTAAGCCCTTATATAAAACTATCTGAATGCTAAGTACTGTGAACCTTGATTCATTGGATCATAAGTTGTGGATTATAATGCTTGTTTGATTCGCACTGTCGCCAACTTGAAGTTGTTTGGCTGATGACCTTATAGTTTTAGCGCAATACGCTTCCCACGCGTATGAATGTTGTTACAAAATGATTAGTTTAATCGCAATTTGATTTAAGATTTGAAGAATTGGGTGATCGCCATTTCGTTTTCGTTAAGATCGCGACGATATATCTTAAAACATGACACTGAGGTGCCCTTTGCTAGTGTTACCTCTGTACCAACTGAAATCTTAAACGTCTTTCTAATACACATCACCTGTGTATCCCATAAACAAATTTCTCATGGACCTACGTTGACATAATGCGCAAAACTTGGTCCTTTGAACTGTCCGACTCTGTAAACAAACCTGCCTATAGCCCCATCTATCGAAAGCATACCCATTTCATTGAATGTAGGTGAGGGAGTAACATTCGTACCGTCACTCAATAAACAGTGTAGGAGCAGTATAGGGCGTTTGTAGACATTGCATGGACGTTCTCCGATGGCAAGAAGACGAATATCAACGTTTGATCGCACACGGATTGTTTCTTTATGTCAACAAGGACTTTCGTCAAGAGAAGTTGCAAGGCAAGAAGTTGTGAGCCAGAGTGATGTGGTAGGGACATGGAATCGTTTTCAAACTACAGGTAGTGTTCATGACTTGCCCCGTATTGGTCGTCCTAGCGCAAGAACTGCGGCTGACGACCGGTATCTGCGACTTCACGACGCAGGAACCCCGACCAGACTGCCACCAGGAAAAACAATGACATTGTGAGCGCCACCGGGATGCAAGTGTCAAACCAGACTGTACGCTACAGATTTCACAACAACTCTCTGTATTATAGACGGCCATGGAGTGGCCCGGCGCTTAAACCCAGACACCATGCAGCACGGTACAGGTGGGCCTAAAATCACCAAGAATGGACTATGGAAAATTTGTGCCAAGTTCTTTTCACAGATGAATGCCGCTTTTGTCTGCTACCAGTTGACCGTCGACAACGTGTGTGGAGGGTACCTGGTAATTCTGCACGCCAGAGGCATTCCGTGAATCGAGTACAGCAAGGTGGCGGATCAATGATGTTCTGGACGGGTAACATGTGGGGGTTTCGAACGCCATTTTTGCCCATCCAGGGCACGCTCAAGGCTCCACAATACAGGGATCACATCCTCCAACCCGTCGTTGAGCCGTATCATCAGCATTTGGGGGGAGAATGGGAGTTTATGGACGACAACTCCTGAGTCCATCGTGCCGGCATCATCACCGATTTAATCAATCGTGCCGGTATTGCACGATTGGATTGGCCTGCATGTTCCCCCGATATGAATCCAATTGAACATGCTGGGGATAAATTGAAAAGAGCTGTGTGAGCACGTCCTGACCAACCACGAAATCTACGGGAGTTAAGCAGGATTGCCATTGAAGAATGGGATAAATTAGACCAGAAATGGATAAATGACCTTGTGGACAGCATGCCACGTAGGGTGCAGGCTAGCATTCATGCAATGGGCCATGCAACCCTTTATTGAATGAGGTTGGTACACCGTGGGCTTTTCTCAAGAAATTTGGTTTGGGTTCTGAAAGACAACAAGAGAAGTGGTTTGTTGGGTTTTGTTTGTCAACACATCGGAAGATGGATTACTTTATCAATAGCGGTTCAACATAGTATAGAATACCATAGAACGTTTGTTTGGTGGGTGATGCAACAATTTTGTTGTTGTGTGCATTTCCTGTCTCGTCTCGTTATGTTATCTCATAACGTTCTTGGTTGGCATTCCTTACCCCCCCCCCCCGCATTTCTAACTGTGTGTGTTTATTGAGCAATGTAACACATCTGTGTTTTGCAAAGTCTAGAACATCCTAATATGGTGTATGCTACTGTATTCAGGACTTCTTCAACTATTAAAGGCCACTTTTTTTTCTCATGCCACGTGGAAGTTAAAACGCTCTATAAGCGCTACCCGGTCTAATGAGAATGTCCCGGAACGTCTAATACAGTTCTTAATGTCGGCCTTTGTTTATTCAAGATCTGGTAAGAAGTACATACTGATCCAGCCACATGTTTCCCTATGTTGCTTCCTTATCCAGCTTGGCTGCGACGCGACGTTATGTTGCTTCTCGTTTCCAATGGGGGGTATTTTCTAGTAGTGTAAAGAAAGGTGAATTCTCCATGAAAGCGTGTTCGTTTAAATAACTAGGGTTGTTTGTTTTAGATAAGTGTATCTCGATTGCTTTCTTTATGCCAAGAGCTCTTTCTTTGGGTTTGTGATGTATGCTTTTTAAGTCCATTTCAATGGCGAAGCTATGTCCCGCTTCGCACATGTGTTCGCATACGAACGAGTATGTCCCGCATTTTATCGTATTTCTGTGCTCGTTGTATAGCGTGTTCAATCACATGACTTAGGAGCTAAATTTTCAACTGGTATGTGTCTGTATTTTGGATTATCTGCCTGAAGACAAGTCGAATCCTCTAAGCGCACCACTGTAGGTTGATTACAGTAAAACGCCCAAAATCGTAGGCATTGCATAAGAGCACCCGGCTCATAAGCAGAGATCAACGTAATGTTTCTAAATGTATTTTAATTTGTTCCAATCTTTTCATTTTGCCCTTCCAGTTTTCATGGTTCGTTGTAGTTTCCTCCCCTTTTAGGGCACGTAATTTTGCAGTCCCCAATATATAATTTGAGTTCCGTTATGGGGTTCAACGTGCTTCATGATAAAGACTGAATTCCGTGCAGCGCGCACTGCGTGCTTGTATCCGTGAGCCTCGCCATATCTCTGGTCTATGATGATTGTGTGTGTGTTGAGAGGGGGCAGTGTTGTTACTAGGGCGATATTTAGTTTTATCTGGGGAATCGTTTCGAGTACAAGACTTTGCGTACAATATAGGAACATTTGGGTTGGAGAACCCTCTCTTCCTGGCTCGTAGCGGGGCCATAATATTACCTCTTTTGCTCCCTGGGCTATTATTGTGGCAAAGAGATTATCACAGCGATTAAGTTTGCATTTTCTGGATTTCACCGTTATATAGCGCCTGCGAGGTTAGCAGATGCTGTGACACAATAGGTGTGCGGTATGGGGCTATTGTTTGTTGGTGCAATTTCATTGAAACCCCGCACTGAATTGAGTTTGGTGCCCCTCACCCCGCCTTTCATTTATAAAAGTATATGCTTTTCGTGGGTTGTATTTATTTCGTTTCACATGCCCCTTCGGTATTAATAGCCATGGGCGATTAATGGTTTTTCATGAAGCTATATTTGGATAATGTTTAGGTACACTGGTTACTCTGTATGCATTGTTTATCTCGCACCAGCCTCCTTCATTTATTCATCTCGCAAGTCCGTGATGGACATCGTTGTGGCGTCCACGATTCAGAGGGGAGCATTTAATGTTAAGAATCGGTGCTGTTCTTTCGTGATACTGAGATGTATTTTGCCTCCACGGAAGGCTTTGTGTTTGTGTGTGTGTAGTTCAGTGTGACGGAATGATTTCATCTGGTAAGTACCACTGGGTAGCGTGGGTGACGTCTGCCCCCTTTGTCCTGTTCTGATCGAGTCCCCGCTGTAATATTAATATTGTTTGAGCCCCAGTTCATTTCAGTTTCTTTTACCCAGCCCTTACTTTTAATTTCTGTTTGTAGAATTTAGTAGTCATTGCCTCCTTCCCCCGGGTCATCTCACCCTGTATGTTTTTGGGCTGCGAATAGGAAAGTGTCTTGCCGTATTTGCCACGGTACACCACGGTTTGGACCTGACTCTCAACTCTTTGTGATCCAGATGAGGTACATATTCCCGTACCCAGCCGAATCAGAATGTTTCTCCAAACAATGTCTACTGACCTCAAGCATATTTCTACATTCAAATGGCTGGGACCAGTTCCTGGAAATCACTGAGAATACAATAAACACCATTACTCAGATATGGGCATTTTAATTATTACAATAACAGAAACAGATCTGATTCCTCCAGGCATTCTCAACACTTTGAATATACGGTATAAGACAAACTTACAGCTACACCAAACAATAAAATTAACTCACATCGTCATCTAACTGAGCTTCACAAGGAACCCTATGCATACAATTCTGGTACACTTGATGAAGTAACACGCCATCAAAATAGTTCGCGATGTTGAACTGAAACAGAAATTCAATAACTCAGATTAGGTACTAAAACAGTGGAAACATTGTGATGAAGGATTGTTCACTAACTAGTTATGGATTACTAATTCGACTGCTTTTGAGCAGCTGGAGCTCTTTCAAATTGATGCATACAGCACTTCTTTCAACCAATATCCCAGCCTAGTGCTCATATTCTGGGGAGAATAATGGTTTTCCGAGGAAACTCCTCTCGGTTGTTTCATTAGGTCATTTTCTGCCTACTACCCATGGATTCAGGACACAAGGAGTTCAAATCCCTCCACCAGTCATCCTTGAAATGGTTTCCTATTTCTAGTTTAGGCAGATTGATTAATCAATTTATTTATTTATTTATTTATTTATTTATTTATTTATTTATTCATTCAATCATTCATCCATCTATCCAGCCATCCATTTATCAGAGTAGGCCTACAGTATATATTTTACAATGAACACAATTATATTGATATATCAACAAATACCGAGAAGTCTTCTGTAATTTACCTGAAATGAATGAATATTTACACCTGTGTTTCTCAACCACTGAGCTGTAACCTGGTACCAGGCAGTGGGATGATCTTGCTATGAACATTTTCATTATTGGCAAGTATTAAAAACAAACAGTACGATTAAGTTGTAAGTTCACACAAATATATAACTTACTAATTTTAATTCAAAATTGAATATGGAGACCGCCTCGTTGTGTAGTGGCTAGCATTCTTGGCTATCGCCGAGGAGGCCCGGGTTCGATTCCCGGATCTGCCAAGAAATTTAATTGTGGTCTGAGGGCTGGAACGGTGTACACTCAGCCTCAAGATGCAAAACTGAGAAGAGATGGGGTTCGATTCCTACCACAGTCATCCTGGAAATGGTTTTCCGTGGTTTCCCACTTCTACTCCGGGCAAATGCCTGGTTGGTACTGTGCCAGTATTTTGTATAGTATTGAAACACTGACATGTTTGAGAAACATCTTTGGAATTGTTATGACAACACTAGCAGTAGTGCCCGGCTTCGCCCGTGGATTTATTTGTTTTATGGATGATAATGAATACTACTACAGAACTGGCACATGATACTTAAACTAACAGAAAACAATATTTTAAAAATATATCTTTTTGTGGTGGTGGTGGCGGTGGTTGTAGTGGGGGTGATAAGTAGTACAGTATAATGGACGTAACATTCAGGTCATTTTCCCGTAATGATAACTATGGTTAGGGAAACAGCTATTTACTAACTACAGCACTGACACATATATTTTACAAACAAATTTACAAAAAAAAAAGAGCAGTAAGTGAAATAAAAGATACTGCCTAGGACCTATATGTCATTGGCTGTTAGAAATGTAGAGACCAACAGTGTCGTCTTTTGTCGCATAGCGCCGTAGGAAAATAATCAGAACTCTTTGGAAAACTTCGGCTGACCCGAGCTACTGAGGTAGCAATAGTATCATTTATCGCCACAAAGCGCTTAACGATAAGTTTCGGAATAAATGAAGGTAAATTTGAAAGCACCAACGCTTATTGCAGCTGATAACCTCAATATACTGCACCAACACTATTGCACTTATACAGAGGCATAATATTTCATGATGATAACTGTTTAAAGGGGCCTAAGAAATCTTTTTGCACTAATTACCCCCCCCGTGACTGCAATTTATAAACAGCGCAATATGCAACTATTTTCGCAATTCCGCACCAGAACACTTGTATGGGAGACGTGATGCAGCCCGAACTGTCCGTCAACAACAGACTTATTAAAATACTCTTACAGTTACACTACTACGGACATGAATGGTTCTAGGGCCTTAATACGTGGTTTTCAAGTTCATTTTGTCAGCTATTCTAAATGTAGGGAATGGGGAGCGTTGTCCAAAATATCAAGTGGACAGTGTTACCAGCAGGGTTTCAAAGTGTATGCAAAATTTGGTGCAATTAGGAGAAACGGTGTCATCATCATCATCGGCTTTAACTCGAATCGGAGTATAAATCTTCTTCCTTCAGTCCAGTTTGTGGATGTGTTTACGGTGACTAATCCTGGCATTGGAACATGCGACCACACAAGTCACATAGTATTGCTGGAGGAGGACGTGGTTGGGCTGCTCGAAGTTTCCTAGCTTGACGCTTGGCCTCTTCATGTGTGCGTCGATCCCTTTCAAACGTCTTTACAGTATCCGAGATGGTACGGCGCCAAGTTGAGCGGTCTTCAGCCAGCATGTCCCAGATTTGTGAATCAAGACCTGTCAATTTCAGGGTCTGCTTAAATTGGTCCTTGTAGCGCCTCTTAGGACCACCATGAGGCCTGGTGCCATAGCATAACTCACCATATAGCATCTGACGAGGTAATCTCACATCATCCATCCGATGGACATGACCAATCCATCTAAATTGGTGACCTATTATGGATGATTCTATGCTCTTGATTTGAGCATTTTCCAGAACAGCAATATTGGTAATGCGGTCTTCCCATTTAATCCTCAGGATTGATCGAAGTTTTTGTAGGTGGAAACGCTCAAGCTTCCTGAGATCACGTCGGTAAAGGGTCCACGTTTCACAGCCATACGACAATGTAGAAATGACTACTGCTTTGTACACCATAAGCTTTGTACTCATGGACAGATCTTTATTCATGAAGACCCGGTTCGCTAATCGTCCATATGCTGCATGGGCTGCGCCAATTCTCTTATCCACATCCTGCTCACAGGTACAACTCACAGAAATGGTACTGCCCAGGTACGAGAAGTGGCCTACCTGTTCTAATGGCAAATTTGAGATGGAGATATTGAACTGAGGAAGAGGTGTGCCTGGTGAAGGTTGTGCCAAGACTTTAGTCTTATTGACATTTATGGTAAGGCAAAAGCGATCATATGCACTTTTGTAACAATTAACAGACTCTTGCAGCTCTTCTGGTGTGAGAGTTGGCGACGCAGCATCATCTGCATACAACATGTTAGTAACCTTAGTAACCTGAGTTTTCCTCAAGGAGCGGAGACGAGTTAGGCTGAAAAGCCCTCCATCAAAACGATACTTGACCTCCACACATGGGATGTTTGTGGGTGAATCATAAAGCATTGCAGCCAAGTACAGCGCGAAAAGCGTTGGAGCCAGTACACATCCTTGTTTCAGTCCATGGGTAATAGGAAATTCATCGGACATCTTATTCTGATGGCAAACCTGACCTGTCATGCCATCATGGAGAGCCTTGATTAGATCTACAAATCGCTGAGGGCAACCAAACCGCTTCAGCACCGCCCACATGGCCGGTCTTGGAACCGAATCAAATGCCTTTTCCAAGTCATAAAAGACTAAGAAGAGTGGATTCTGTTGTTCTCTACATTTTTCTTGTAGCTGTCTCACACAGCAAATCAAGTCAATTGTGCTTCTGGAAACTCTAAATTCACATTGTGACTCTGGGAGGAACTTCTCAGAGATAACCTTGAGGCGGTTAAGTAGAATACTTGCAAGAATCTTCCCCACAATTGATAGCAGTGATATACCACGGTAGTTGCCACAAACACTGCGATCACCCTTTTTAAAGATAGTGACGATAGTGTCATTCTTTAGGTCTCCAGGTACCTTTCTTGATTCCCATATTCTGAGGATAAGGGTGAAAATCCTTGTTTTGAGGGAATGACCTCCGGCTTGAATTAGTTCCAGAGGGATGTTATCTGGGCCAGGTGCTTTTCTGGGTTTCAATTGGGTGAGAGCTGCACTGAATTCATGATAAGTAGGAGGTACTGCCAACCACAGTTGTTCAGGTTGTTGCAGCACATCACAAAGGAAGTCTTCAGCAGCTGCTGATGGACGATTTAGGAGATTGGAGAAGTGCTCCTTCCAGCGTTCCAAGATTTCTTGACTATCAGTAAAGGTAGTAGAATTATCAGCGCTTTTCAGTGTACCTGATGATGAGCGAGATGGTCCATATATTTACTTGAGTACTGCATAGAAGTTCCTCAAGTTTCGAGCATCCGATAGTCTCTGCAGTTCCTGAGCCTTCCGTTGCCACCAAGTATTTTTAATCTGCCTTATCTGCGTCTGGCATTTACCCTTGAGTTCCAGTAGTTTATCTCTCTTTGTGTTGGAAGTTGGGTCTTGAAGATGGGAAAGATAGGCATTCCTTTTGGCAATGACGAGAGACAGAATTTCCTCATTGTCTCTTGTCTTTTCCGCACTATAAAACCAATGGTTTCCTCAGCTGACTGTGTGATAACCTTCTGTAGTGTGGCCCATTCTTGCTGAATGTCATTTGTTACTGGGTTTTCTGATAACTGGGTGACGATCCTGTTTCCAAAATGTTTATACATGGATTCATCCCGAAGTTTGGATGTATTAAACTTCTTTCTTGGCAAATTTTTGATATTCCTAGGAGGTTTAGGTCTGATGGATATCCTGAGCTTACATATAAGAAGTTTATGATCTGTCCAGCAATCGTCTATATTCCTTGCTGTTCTGGTAATAAGAGTGTCCTTCTTATCACATTGCCGGGTAATGATATAATCAAGAATGTGCCAATGCTTGGAACGAGGATGCATCCACGTGGTTTTGAAGCGGTTAGGTAGCCAGAACTGCGTGTTGGTAATGAAAAGTTCGTGCTCTGCACAAAGACCAAGAAGCAACAGTCCATTGGGATTACATTTTCCAAGTCCTTGTTTGCCCATCACATTATTCCATAGCCTGTGATCTTTCCAACTCTGGCATTGAAGTCACCGAGGAGCAAGAGTTTATCTGCAGATGGTACCTAGGAGATGATTTCACTTAGCTGATTATAGAACTGAGCCTTTACTTCATCATCAGAATCTAAGGTAGGAGCATAGGCAGAGATGAGTGTCATAAAGGAACCTCCTGAGAGTGGTATGCGGAGAGTCATGAGCCTTTCGCTGATTGCAATGGGCGTAAGTTGGTGATAATTTACCAGTTTGGTCTTCACAGTGTGACTGTTCCGGTCACAATGTTCCCAAACCCTTATTTGGTTGACTGCAAGAGAAGTCAGGTTAGGCTAATTTGTTCATACCATTTCTTTTCTTGTTCATCATCATCATTTAGGTTGTAGAATTTCATTTTATTTAGTGTATATATATCTTGTGTATCTCGGGGACTCAGTCAGGAATATTTCATTTAATTTGTATGGGAGATGTCAGTATACAAGACAGCGGATTGTGTAGGTAAGCTACAAGATGTTGCAACAGCAGGAAACTCTAGGCCAAATTTAGATTGGGCCGAGAATAACTTCCCTTGTCTTGAAGAAAGCTTTGTGTAAATTGTGTAAGGTTCTGACGTCAGAGAAGAGTTTCGCGCCACGAGTTGTAAGAAATATACATGGGTTCGAGATTATTGGTGTATTTTGTATGGGTTGGAGGGTATCATGACCCTGGCGGAGAAAGACGAAAACATGTGTTTACAAGATGAGAGGTGGGATTTTCGTGTATAGCGGGGCTTCACTTCTATTGTAGCGTCTGATTGGAAAGGTCGCGTTCTCGTAATTTGGCGTAGGCCTATTTGGAGAAACAGTTTTGTTGAAAGCATGGCTTGTGAATGTACTCGAAACGGCTACATATCACAACGATGTTATCTCTGTTAGCACAATTCAACTTGGGTACGGAAGCACATTCATTTCTCTCGCAGAGATGTGGCTATGTAAACCAGTAAACATCTCTAACCTCAAACCACGTGTGGAAAATCTTAGAAATGCTGGGGAGAACTGATCTATCGAGCATGTCTCGTAGATTATCTGCTAGATCGTCGATGAGTGAGTAACAAACATCTTTATATTCCAACATTCATTTTGGGTCACATGTTTTCGTCATTGCCGAGGAGAGAAGATAGTAAACCATAGTCTGTTCGACGAGAGTCCCCGCCATATGTTTAAAGTTGATATTAATACACATATTTTGAAGGTTATAATTAGTTTTCTTTATAGGGAATTACACCTAATAGTTGAACGCCCAAATGATACCAGTTAGGTTGACCAAATGTGTGTCCAACACTCCACGACCCTGCCATTTCAATTGTGTGGTATATGATGAAGTACTTCCGATCAAAAATAGGAGGATGATTTTGGGAAGTTTTAAATCAGTCGCCCAAGAAGGGCTGGTAAAAAGTTACAACAGCGAAGCCCACAACATGAATACGACATTCACCCTCCTCCTTTCCTTTCCAGAAGATGGTATATCCTGTTCCAGATTCAGTAATCTTGCCTTCAGAAGACAGCCTAGTTTCACTGAGAGCAGCAATACCAACGTTGAGTCTTGATAACTCATGGGTTACGAGAACTGACCTTCTCTCAGGTCTAACGTTATTGTCGAAATCAAGTAAAGTTCTGATGTTCCATGATCCAATAATCAATTTGTGATTCTTTGCTGTTTTTGAGTTACGACCGCATGGGGGGTGACCTGCTGAGAGCGGTTGCCCAGTCGGACCAAGATTGTGACTTCCGATGTTTAGGCCACCTTTTCTAGGGCCTTTCCCATGTGGGGTGGGCAGCGGTGATCCTAAATAGGCCTGCCCAAACACAGATGCAGGACCGAATTCCTGAGTAGTCACAGAGTCTCCGGAAGACGACCATCACACATCTGCTGCCAACGTGCAGGTCCGAACTAGGGGCTTCCAGTTACACATAACCTGCCCCCACCGTCCATATCCCATCGCTGTTGGACTTTGAAAGTAAGTGACGTTCGGAAGAAGTGCCACTGGCGTGAATTTGTTTAGGGTGGATCTCAGCTTGCCAGGACGAGACCCACACACTATGATCTCTGAGCCTTATCCTGCGGCTCACGAAGAATGAGACATGCAGGACCGAACACAGAGACTGCAACGAACTGCCGCATACTCAAGTACTAATGAGGTGCGCCTTTACAGGCAGTCCGTCTGGCATGACCTCTTCCGTCTCTATGACCGTGATTGGCTCCTCCTCCGCTGATTTTGCCGTTGGGCCAAAATGTGCCCATCATAACTATGGACAATAGTTTGCCCTATTAAACCTGAGCAATAGGATGCCCCTTCCGCCAACCACACTGTGCCAGAGTTCACCTCTTTCACTGCAGGTACCGTTGAGGACTTCACCGTAACCCTGGCAAGGGACCCTAACAAGGCACTACCAGCCGGGCCAGCTGGACCAGTTTTTTTTAAGAGGTGTTACTTCTCTATCCTGTATAACATTACACGTCCTGTAGTACTGTAACACTGTATTATACACACTGTAGGTTATACAGGCACACTTGCTAGTGCCTATACTTTATAAGATACCACTACTGCTCCATGTACTCTAGTACTGTAACACTGGAGAAACGGTGTAGATTTGTGATGAAGGGCCTAAATGCAGGGAATGGAGTGGTCTGTCCAAAATTTAAAGTGGACAGTGTCACCCGCAAGGTTCCAAAGGGTAAGTATACAAAATGTGGTTCAGATCGGTGAAACGGTGTAGATTTGTGCCAAAGGACCTAAATGCAGGGAATGGACTGGTCTGTCCGAAATTTCAAGCAGACAGTGTTACTCGTCGGGTTCCAAAGGGTAAGTATGTGAAATTTGGTTCAGATCTGTGAAACGGTGTATATTTGTGCCAAAGAGCCTAAACACAGAGAATGGAGGGGTCTGTCCAAAATTTCATGGAGACAGTGTTACTCGTAGGGTTCCAAAGGGTAAGTATACAAATTGCCGTTCAGATCAGTGGAACGGTGTAGATGTGTGCCAAAGGGCCTAAATGCAGGGAATGGAGTGGTCTGTCCGAAATTTCATGTAAACAGTGTTACTCGCAGGGTTCCAAAGGGTAAGTATACAACTTTTGGTTCAGAAAGGGTGTAGATTTGTGCCAAAGGGCCTAAATGCAGGGAATGGACTGGTCTGTCATAAATTTCATGTAGGCAGTGTTACTCGCAGGGTTCCAAAGGGTAAGTATACAAATTTTGGTTCAGATCAATGAAACGGTGTAGATTTGTGCCAAAGGGCCTAAATGCAGGGAATGGAGTGGTCTGTCCGAAACTGCATGCAGACTCTGTTACTCGCAGGGTTCCAAAAGGTAAGTATACAAATTTTGGTTCTGGTCGGTGAAACGGTGTAGATTTGTGCCAAAGGGCCTAAATGCAAGGAATGGAGTGGTCTGTCCGAAATTTCTTGTGAACAGTGTTACCATCAGGGTTCCAAAGGGTAAGTATACAAATTTTGGTTCAGATAGGTGAATGGTGTACGTATCATTATCCATAACGCCGCGCATGCGGATAGAGCTGTTAGAGAGCACTTGCTCTACTGACTTACTGAACAAAAATCAATCTTGAAGGTTACCTGAGAGGTGTAGCCTAATGCTACATAGCCTAAACTATTCGTCTTGAATCAGGCTATCATATAAAAAAAAGAATTTCTCGAATCGGACTGGTAGTTCCAGAGATTAGCGCGTTTAAACACATAAACAAACAAACTCTTCAGCTTTATTATATTAGTATAGAAGTATAGATTCCAACCTGCAGACGAGAGCAATATCAAGCTGACGCTCGGTTAGGGGATTGGATAAGCAACCCTGCAACGCATCTCAGAACATGTGATCGAGAGAGGTACAGTTACTCCACAAGATGGCTGCCGTGGAAGCATGGCATTGATATACACTATTATAAAGCATTACTGAGATTATTGAGGGGATCGACGACTGGGAATTACATTGTAACACAAGAAGAAATGATTTGAAGACAGTTATGGAATTATTAACACACATATTATGATATCAGATAAGCCTCCGTGACTTAGGCGACAGCACGCCGGCCTCTCACCGCTGGGTCCGTGGTTCAAATCCCGGTCACTCCATGTGAGATCTGTGCTGGACAAAACAAAGGCAGACAGGTTTTCCTCCGGGTACTCCGGTTTTCCCTATCAAAATTTCATTCCAGCAACACTCTCCACTATCATTTCATTTCATCTATCATTCATTTAATCATTGCCCCAGAGGAGTGCGTCAGGCCTCGGCAGCCAGCACAGTCCATATCCTCGCCGCTAGATGGGGGCTTCATTCATTCCATTCCTGACCCGGTCGGAGACTGGAAGCAGGCTGTGGATTTTTTCATATTATGATATCAGATGTTAATCGCAATTATGCTGTGACAACTACAATTCTTATATCGACTGGACAGAGGGGTGTTCTGGGTAGGATTAGGCCAGCTGGTGGTAGCCCGGTTCGGAGAGAGACACTTCATTACCTGCTGTCCAACTTGCTCGTTGGCTCGGCCAAAATCAACTATTTCGAGTGTCACTTTTACTTAGCGCGATTTGTGAAAGTCCGGTACGGTACAGTACGTCTTGGCTTTTTCTAGCAAGACACGGGCGAAATACACATGGGACGAACGCTCAACCCAGAGTATGGACTTGTGCATCATGAAAGTGACGCGTGTGAACTTTGCATTCCGCATAGATTTTTCTGTAGCACTATTGCTATCACGAAAAGACTTATAATATATCCAGTGGTCATTCGACATAACAACATGAATATTAACACTACAATGAAAGGAATAATGTACCAGTTTACTACAAGAAAAGCTATGAATTGCTAGACACTGAATAGGAATGCAGCACATAAGCAGAGTTGAGCATATGGAAACGATCAAAGCTGAATAATGTATTTCACTAGCAGAAGGCTATTTAAGAGGAGATTGGAGGCAGTCTTTGCATATTGACACTGAGATAATTTACCTGTACAAATATGGATTTTCAAGGAGAGAGGAAGGTGGCATTAATCTCTTCGCTATCAAGCAGACCTAGGCAGTTTCTGTATGATGAACATTGCGTTCCGGACAGCTGTTTCCGAGCCGAGGGGAGTTGGGTTCGACTACGTGCAGTCCTCGCCAGTATGTCTACTACTCAACGCTATGGATGACTGTTCGATCTCTACCAGGGATGTATGTTATGACATTCATTATACGTTCATCAAGACGACTACGGACCAGGTAGCTGGAAATCTTTTTCTATCTGTAGACGGTATGAATCATGTCATATCAATAGAATGTCCTTTTTTCACCAATTTTTATTCAGTAGTTAGAAAATGGATTTGAAGATTAGATCTGACATCTTTGTCATTTCTGTTCGAGGATCTATTTCTGTAGTTAATTTTTAATGTAGTGTTATTTTTACAACATTACTTTTTCTTATTTTTGGCAATAATTCTGAGCATTATAATTAGTTGAGAAGATGCATATTACAAGAAGATTTAGGACCAAGATTACGATATCATTATATAAGTATAGGAGATAGGAAGAAGATGTCCTACCACGAATACATGAACATTTTTTCTGCATTAATTCTGTCAAACACTGAGCAACGAAACAGAATATTTTCGACAGTCCATTCAGCATTTTCATTTTAAATGATTGTATACTTTTTTCGTCAAGCTTATTATAGACATGGAAGTCTAGTAACATATTTGATGTGGACAATTGTGGTTTTTGGATTAGGCAATTACAGTCAATATTTTTGCATTACATTTTTGAGTATAGACATTTTTATTGAGATACTATTCGTTCAGTTTTCGACTTTCATAATTCTTTTTTGGAATACTCCTGTTTTGATTCCATGGGATTCTAATGGATTAGTTTTATTCTACTCATACTAGGCATTTCTCTATGCTGTAGTCTCATACGAATTTCTTAGGGGGAGATCCCATCCTAGATTGTGTTTATGCGAATCTGAATTAATTTTTTAACAGTTATAAATTTATAATATCTTGTGGGATATATTTGTGAACATTGAGATTATAATGAAATGAAGTATAAATGAGATATGAAGCTCACGTATGTATAAAATATTTTTCGTCATAAAACAGAATGACATTTGGAAAATGTATGAATGCAATGATTCGAACATGTAATTAAGAAATTATTATTACAATTTTATATGGAAGTAGACTATAACACTTCGACATTTGTGTCAATTATGAACCATGATATTTTACGATATTTGTATAAACGTTTATGAATTTTTGAGAATGTGTGGAATATTATTAACAGCTATTGAGAGCTACCTTACGTATTGGATAATTTAACAGTTGTGTTAATGAAGTATTTTTGAAGCATATTTCCGACATCAATGGATGATCAGGAATAATAAGGTGAATATTAGGAATCTCACTTGTGGAAAGATTGTCGTATTTGTTACGCATTTTGAGTATTGTGCGAGCTATTGAGCTATCGCTAAATTATGTTAATGAAGTATAATTAAACGTGAAATATAGTCAAGAACATGGTTACTAGAAGGCTAGTAGTTTAATAAACCCACCATTTAAAATACCATATGTGCATAAAACAATTCATCTAAAATTGATTGCTAATAGTAACACATATTTTTAGTGTGAAGCTATAATCTGAAAAACATGAAATAATTTGTATAACATTGAAGTAATAAGTGAAATATTAATTTGAGATAATTGAACTATTAATTTGAGACAACTCAAATATGGATTGAAATGTTAATTGGAATGACTTTACGTTCGATTACCTTAACTGATCGTCGAATATGACCGATTATGTCAATGAGAAAGATTTAAAATACTTGTTAATGGAATGATAGATAGTAATGGCGAAATTCGGTTCACGAATTTAATTGTATATCTTTGTAAATATGTTAATATGAAAATTTGTTAGGGTATTTGTGTAAAATAACTTGTAACATAATTACTAATGCATAAGAACGTTCACGATTTGAACATTACTAAATGGTGCAATTCCATGCAGTATATTTCAGCCAGATTTGGCAACTTGCATATTTCTTTATCATATGTTACAGTGGATGATAATCTACTTTTTGTTTAGTGGATGTAAATCCACAATGTTACGTTTTTCAGTTAATAAACTGGTTATTTAATTTTAAATTCTATAAATGATTTGGTGATTTATATTAGAAACAGAATGTGCTAGGAGGACCAGTGGACAGTTTTAGTCAATGCTGAGCCTAACGTCCGAGATTAATTTTAAGAGTTTTCGAGTTCATTTTGAGCTAGTTTTTCATTTTTGTTCTTTTAACCACTGACATTTTCTTATCGCATTCTTTAATAAAGAGATGTCCTTATCCCAGGTTGATCCTTGTTGGTAGAATTTTGGGGTTATTTCAGCCGGGTACTTCCAGATTCTATGATCCAGCTCCAGGTAAGACCATGTGGATATGGGTACAGTACCTAACTTAACGCCACGGCCGCTTCTTACCCAAATCCTACCTCAATTGCAAATACAAACACTAGTACAGATATCACAGTGACACAGGTTATCAGACAAATTCAACACTCGCCCAAGTACACGGGATACATAAACACTATGTCGCAAAGCCCCCACAACTTGAATATGTAGGTTCTGCTTACCGGAACGGCAATTCAAACACAGTAACATGACATGAAATCAACCACGTTTGCTTTGAAATCAATTTTGGTTTATTTCACCACGAGAAATTTTGGGTTTAAAATGCCCCAATAAGTACAATGTATTGTAAGATTAAAATTGGTACATGTTCCGGGCTTTAGCTGCGATACTTAGCATTCGTCCCATTGCTAACAAGATTTAAGTTACATGAGTACTTGGTACTTGGTCATATATATCTAAAAATAAATACAGTTTGTATTGACACTTTATACTTCACCTTTCATTGAAAGTGAGCAGCTATACAACAAAGGTTAAAAAATCCAATTTCATAAAGTACTACGACCTCAGACATGAAAAAGGACAACAGTGTATGTTTGAGTATCTAAGCAGCGGGGATGCAGTAGGTAATCTCCCACCTACTCTTACCCCTAGGCCATTCCTTTGATTTGAACTGTACTCTCCCAACATTGTTTCTTTTCCTATCTGTTTTGTCTCATTCCGCTGCCTCAATAGTCGAACATGCACAGTTCTCTTCCCACTTGGCTAAGCTCTCTAAAGCCGTACTATTATACCCGTATGTATTTTCTTGCCTATGCTATATTATTCATTCATTTCCCACAACAATGCCGAAAGGCAAAATGGTCGGGTGTAATTTTAAATGCAAAGTGAAAGTACAGACTTATGTTTGTATACATGAGTTTTGTTACACATTTTAAAAACAAGGGTTTTTTTGATTTTTTTTAGATGTTGTGTAATAACAGTGAAAATAGAGTTTACTGTTTTAGCCTATTTTCATAAATGAAACAAGATGTTCAGTAAAGAACATTTAGCCTAATTTCTCCTAAATGCATGGGTATAGTTATAACTCTTTGTCCTTTTCAGGGAGTATAATTGAATGTTGGTGTTAGAAGCTTGTTGAAATACAACGTGCTATACGAATATTATACGTTGATTGAATCCTCACCTGAATTATATGTACAGCACACACAATAATACAGACATCACAATAACAAGGTTATCAGACAAAATTCAACACTCACCCAAGTACACGGGGCTAAAAAAAACATGATGACCATGCATCTCAAATGAAACAACAGCTTTCTACCCAAATCCTTGATCGTATAAAAGTACACACACTAGTAAGCCTAAAGACATCACATTGACACTGGTTATCAGACAACTTCTACACTCATCCAAGTACACGGGCTACAAGACCATGATATCGCAAAACCCCCAGAGAATCAACAAAACCAACAACAATAATAAGACTCTACCGCGGATCAAGGACAACGAATGTTAATCCCTGTAGTCAAGTGTTGAAACATGAAGATGTTATAAACCAATCATTGGATTTGGACGTGTGAGGTGTTATAGGACTCGGCATGACGCCTTCTTTTCCATGACCCATGAATTTATCCAAAAGACCCAAAACGGCAAGGTCATGGACCTGAGATTTCATAAACCACGTGTGGTGTCATATGGCTTTGCGAACGCAAGATTTGTTTAATTTATAATTGTAAAAGCCTGATTTACGATTTAATTTAATGCATGTAAGATTTTTGATTTTTGATTTTTTTTATATTAACATGTAGATTTTAGATTCTGCGGAATGACCAAACCATAATGTTATAACTCGAAATTTTTGGTAACTAATTATTTAAAGAAAGACACAGGCTATAAGAATTTGTATTAATTGGAATTATATTTATTCTGTTAATTTTGTACTTTCTAGCCTACTTTCGATTTTTGCAAAAAATGAAAGTAGACTTATGAGATCTACACAGGGCGAAAAATATTGTGTCTGTCTCTGTGTGTGTGAGTGTGTGTGTGTGTGTGTGCGTGTGTATGTGTGTGCTCTGTATGTGTGGCCCCTTGGCGGCCACTCAAACGTTCAAAACGTAAAATCAAATTACGACTAAACTAATCATCCGATCTCTACCAAATTTGGTAACACCATACCCTCTTATACAGGTAGGGCGCGTCTTGTGCCAAAACTACAAGGTCATCAGCAGTACAATTTCAGGATGGCGGCCGTGTGAATTATGCAAACTTTATAATACATAACATGGGACCCACCAGTTCCGATTATCTAACCGAGAATCGTCTAAACTGTTCTAAAGATGAGGCCCGTTCGAAATTAAATTTTTACATTGTAATATTATAGTGCAGAAGTGACTTTAAAAAGCTGAGCTGTCTCATTTACAATAAAATATGGCAGCTGATATCTTGTGCCTGGCCTATATTTCACTAGTTTGAGTATTGCATGCAATATAGCCTACTGATAGAAATAATATAAACTTTGTATGACATGCTTTATAAAATATATACTCCACTGAAGAAATCGTTTAGTCGAAATAATTATTTACTAAGACGTTGTATGTAAGTCAATTGATATCGGCGAATTTTGCTCGACATGTTTGGCTGTGTGGTAAAACGTTAGCCTTTCACCCGTATGACAAGCGTTCAAATCCTATCAGAGTTGAGTTTTTTGCTTGATTTTTATATATTTATTGTTTTTGTAATTACTCAGACGTTTTAAAATTAAGCATTATAGTATGCATATTACAATGGAAAAATATATATTTAATTAAAACAAAATTCGCCAGCGGATCTGTACGAGACATCTAACAGCAACCAGTTGAATTATCATGGCAAACTGGTTGCGAACAGCGCAGCCAACAGATTACCTAACAGCTTTAATTGAAAAGTTTATTTTTATGGCCGCTAGAAAGATAATTAGGACTATCTTATCCAAAACTGGTCTACGTGGGACTCCATTGGTTAGCATACCATTGGCATTCTATACGCATCGAATTTGAAGAATGACAAGTAGTTCCGTGAATAACTATACAGACTATTTTCATATATCCTACTAATGTTAATTGCCTCTATCAACATAAAAAATCAGTTTGATGTAATTGATTCGTAGATATTGAGAACCGTTTAAATATTTCGGATGGTCGCCATGTTGGATTTTTATATATGTAGGTCTTAGAGTTATGTACTATTACATGAAGATTATTGTGTAGGTGTAGTATTCAAACTTCAATCGCATGATTAGGACACAAGAAATAAGAACGATATTTTAAAATTTCACACAGCTGCCATCTTGTGGTTATGAAAACTATTGAAATAAGTTAGATGCCAGTGGATTAAAATTTGTTTAAGCACTTTTACCATAACAAGTTTCACTGCATTTGGATGGTCAATGGCAAACGAATTTCTTGTTAATATCCAGGACCATCTGAACCACTTTCTTGGTTCATTTATCATAACCTATTTATTTATTATATTTATATTATTTGTATTTAACGTTTCTCGATCTGACATTTAAATTTACCGACCACCATGTAGGTTGGTGTGAGTCGTAACTTCACTTTCGTTATTTCTTTTACTATCGGTACCCTTAACTATCTATTCTGTGATTGGTCACTTCCTTCTTTGTTGTCAAGCCATCTGGGCAATTCTCCGTCATTCGAGTAAGAGGCTAGACGTGTATTATGTAAAGTTCTTATTTTAATGTGGTAGGCACTCGGCCTATCCACATATTGTGTTAACTTCTGTTTTGCTTCCGTGTTCGTTCTGGAGTGAGTTCTTTCCGTATTTAAAATTTACTTTCATTTGTAATTGTGTTCGTGTTTGGTTTTGTTTGTGCATCGTTCTATTTCAACCTTCTGAAGTCACGTCACATCTTGGTGAGTTGCAGAAATGTTTATTTGTTTATTATCTTCTTTCCTCCCTTTTCTCTTGAGTTTGGTGCGTGAGTGTAACCTTTCCTGGTGGCTTTCCGTTTTGGGCTGTGTCTCCCTTATTTATGTCTTGAGGTCAGGGCTGGTTGAATAGTTGGATTCCTTTCACTTTCAATCATGCATTGCCTGACGCTCATTAGACTGTGATGTTGATATTTTTAGTCGTGTTTTTGTGTGTTCCATTATGGCCATTTCAGACGATTCTGTGTTTGCCACGTTCGTTCTGGGTCGGAACCGAACCGGCAAATCCACATCCTTTGGGACCAGCAAAGCGATATAAGATCTATGTTGCATCACGTAGCATCCTGAAGATTATTTTGTGTATCTCGTATTTATTGCGATTTGATTCATGTCCCGTACCCTTGTCTTTCTGTTGCCCATTTCTGTAGTTCACTTGATGCGATATGGTTCCGAAGTATTCCTTTAGTTCCTGTATTTTATTGTCTGCAGTTTTGTCGCTATCTGCCTAATTACGGTATGTACCTCTCCCTCCACAACGACACGCATTTCTCTTAATTTATTGTAACGTCATGTTTTTCGTCCCTCGCTTAGTATCTTTGCATTGCACGTCCAGTCTAGCCTACTCATATCCTTTCGATCTGTTTATCTGTGACCTTATGTCACTGCTCATTTATTACTGTACTTCGGTACTAAATTTATCATTTGGTAATTCTGCTTAATTCTGCCTGTTGTTTATAACGCCCTTTTCATATTAGCTTGTACACGTTCCTCTCTGCATCGTCATTTACTTGATATTCCTTTAGAATACATCCTCTCGGCCTGTTTCATATTCCTTCGAGTTTCATTTATAGTTGTAGTCTACCCTCCCGGTTGCGTTATAGACCGAGTGTTTGCGTGAGTTGTCTTGGGACTTTCGGCAGTGCTTATTTCATTGCGAAATACGCACGTCCGCGCCTCTGGAGGTGTCAATTAGTCACCTTCTCGGCCTAGCACGTAACTTCCACTGCGTTTTCCATCTTTTGCTCTGCGAGAAGATCGATGCTGTTCATCATCTAATTGAGGGTAAGTATCTCTCCCGTACTCTCATTAAAACATAGGAAAGTAATAGTTGAATTCTTGTGCCAGGGAATCCAAATGTGACAGAATTTGCACCTAATTTTATTACGATCAAGTTCATTTTCCGGCAAAATTTCATTAAGGCTGTGAAAGGATGAGAAGTTGTTCAACTGAAGCCGGCGTTTCCATAACTGTATGTTTTCCATAATGCATAATATTGGATTTTTTTGCATGGGAGCTTTAAGTTCAAAATGTTCAAAGCTTCAAAGAAATCACAAAGTTATGCCAACGATACGATAAAATTGGCATGATTTTTCTCCTTACAACACAGCAAATTCCTTATTTCACCTCCAACCTCACGTTTGTGCCGACAGTTGGCAATTACCAGTGCTTTTGAATGATAGACTTGGTGCGACAATCGCTTGGAGAGATTCGAAAAATGTTTATTTTACAAAATCGTAATATTCGAGTTAAAAAAACTTAAATCGGAAATCACTTCACGCCCCCCTTGATAAAGCCCCACGCCCCCCAGGTTGGGAACCCCTGGCTCTAACCCGTAACATTCCCGTTTTCAACGGGGTCGGGGATGAGATGCGATGAAAGGCTATGTGGCGGGTGTTTTTTTAAGGCCAGATGCTTTTCCTTACGCCAACCTCATGAGAGGAGTTAATGAGATAAAATAAATGAAAATGAATGAAACTGGGCAAGGGTGTGGAAGAAACTGCCGTGGCCTATCAGAAGGTACAGTCCCAGCATTTGGCTGGAGTTGAAAATGGGGGAAACCACGGAAAACCATGTCAAGGAGCACCGACGGTGGGGCTCGAACCCACGTCGACCTAGTCCGCAGATAGCTTGGCCCCATGGTCTAGCGCTGCGCGTAAGCGAACGTAGCTACCGCTGTCGGTATATTCAATTATACCAATAGTATATAATAATAATAATGCTATAGGTTTAACGTCCGTTTTTAACTATTAAGGGTTTAGTGATGCCGGGGTGCCCACATAGTGAACAAACCAAAACAAATCAGAAACCGGGAATATATGAATATGTGTACTTCTTTATACCTAGGTTAGGTAGGCTGTACGGTATAAGGAACATTTTAATACGTAGAGACAGGAAAATAACCATGTCTATAAAATAACCCTTATCGACAAAGTTAATAAGTTATACCTTCAGTCAATAAAATGATTAATAATGTTCTTAAGTACAGGTTTCAGTAACATTATGACCTTCATCAGCAATGTATGATGAATACTTATAAACAGAAACACGTATGAAGTTGCAAGTTCGTGAAATTATATGATAGAGGTAAAACAATTTTCTAAGTGTTGTCGAAAGAAATAGTTTAACAAGTAAAAATTAAATTTATAAAAGAGGTGAGATTCAATAATATTTCTAAAATGTTTCCAATACCTGCCATCGGCCAGATTAAATAAGGCTTCTTGGTAAATGCGAGGCAGGGAAAAGACTGGTCTTTAATAGTTGAGATTGTCCGGAACCGTCATAAGTCAGGACCACAGATGGCTCAAGACACAAGGTAAATAAACCAAGCAAGTTTTAAGAAACAACAATAGATGGCGCGGATATCATTTAGACGTACCATCAGTATTACAGTTTACAGAATAAGAAGTAGATAGCTCCACAATACTTGAACTACGAAGTTAGCGAAGATTGCAATAGCCTGTCCGAGGGTTGTAGTGAGTGACAACGAACGCCGTACAGGATTCCAAATACCAGGAAAGTTCACATAACTGTATTCAACGATATTGCAGTGTATCATTTGTGTATAGACGTTTTTAGTGATGACGTCAGGCCCGTTGCTAAGCAGCCGTCAGGATTCCAAACACCGTTGCTAAGGGAAAAAGCCCATTTGATTAACATTGAGTCGGTGCAAGCACGTTGTTATTTTAGGTATTTCTTGCTTTCCGGGTGGAATTAATCGCACATATACATTAAAAAGTGTAGTGTAGGAGTCATAAAATCTGTTTGGTAAAAATGGCGGTAAGGCTATCCGAGATTACGGAGTATATCTCGGATGAACCTTAGCTTGTGAGGAAAGGTGAAGATGCTGTTGAATCACGCCATGTCGAATCCGTAACATATCTTGGAGAAAAGTGCTTCTTGCATGGTCGTGTCCATGCCAGCATGAAGAACAGATCCTATGATGTACATGTAATTATAAATTAAAGTTCTAACCTTTATTTTCACTAAATTATAAAGATAATATTCAGTGCTTATACTGGTCCGTAACACCGCTTTGCCGCACTCCAACGCAGCTTAGGAATGCGGGCAGTTTATGATAAAAATATAGGTTTAGTGAAAGTTTTTATACTAATTTTTGCTTGTCCATGCTTTTAGTAACTTATATATATTCGTATTTTCTGTTCTTTTAAAGAAGAACAAGCCTTGTTTTAGTACCGTACTGTTATGTTTATCGCCTCAAAGCATTGAGGCCGTTTACAACAACAACAAAACAAATACTAGTTTCTTTGTCGTCAGTAATTCATAAATTGTTGTAGACTTTCTAAGCTTCCCCCCTCCCCTTCTTACAAGTAAAAGATAAAAGTAAAATTAGTCTAGTTGATACCCAGTCAGTTCAATTATAAGGAGCACTTTGGTGTTGACAACAGTCTGCATTCTGTATATGTACATCTACTGGGCAACACACACGTCCATGCCTTGGTTTAGATCGCAAAGTCTTCCTGACCTGAGCTTTGCTGGACAGTGTTCTGATCCGTAAAGCAACAATTTCTACCATCACTTAGTGTATGTTTACATTAATAGGTTAGGGTTGTCTGTTTGAAATATTTACAGCTAGTGAGGAGAAATTCTTGTGGGTGGGGGAAGGTTGGAGAAGAGACATGAGGATTAAAGTGTGGCAGTAAGATATAAGATAGCCTATGTGATGAAAAGGTGCAGTATGCTTTAGTAATAAACTCTCCACTCTTGCACTGCAGCCATGAACGGTGTGTGTTTGCACCTCTGGATAAGGCAGTGGGAGTAGCCTATACAGGGTTATTCATCTAAGATGTTACTCGCCAATATCTTCTAAACCGTTATAGATATCAATATTCTTTTTTCACTTTTGTTAATGGTGCTAAGGGGCTCATACATTAACTTATACTGTTTTTTCCTTTATTTGTGAATAGCTGAGATATTGGTACCAACGTCGTTTTTCTTAATGGAACTATACTAATTTTTGCATACAGGGTAAATGATTTCACTGAGACATATTCAACTGTGTTATTATTTCCCAAATCGGACGAGTACTTTTTGAGTAATCGAGGATTTGAAAATTGTGCTAGGCCCCGCCTTCTGTCGGTGACGCGTTGTGTGAGAGCGAATGGCTAGTACATTGCTTGTTGGTGCACTTAAATAGCGTCACAGGTGTAGTCTGTTTCAAAACAAAATGGATATCCTGTAATCAGAATCGCAGTCGTTATTATCGGAGTTTGGTATTTTGGGAAATGTAAATAAGTGATGAAAAGAAATAGAAAAATGAAGTTTCATTATTTGTTGTCTAATACATTCTTCCGTCACTTGATGTTTGGAATAATGGGACAATTTAACAGATGGTGGCGTACATTGCTTTTCATTTCGTATAACATGTAGAATGATTCGCAACACTCGCTTGACCGGGGTGAAATATATTGAGAATGCTATTTTTATGCCTTGCTTTTTGAATAGATTAGTGATTGTATATGTGTTCGCATTCACACAGTTGAAGCGCGCAAATTTTTTCTTATTACTGTCCGGTTTGGGAATAGTTTTATCGTTATTTTTATGATTGGCTATAATTTCACAATGAACAACACAACCGGTAGGCACCTACAAAATAGTAATCTAAATAAACATGACCCGTGTTCAAAGTCAGGGGTATATTCTATTACGTGCCAAGACACTGGTTGTCAAGCTAATTACATCGGGCAGAGTGGAAGACAAGTAGACACACACGTTATAATGAACATAGGAATGCGATAAGATACGGAACACATTCAGCCGTATGCGAACATATGTATGACGCAGGGCACAGCCTCACTAACATTGAGACGGACCTAAAAATAATTCATCAGGAATCGAAAGGCAGAGCTCTTGACATAAAGGAAGCAACCGAGATACACCTAGCCAAACGAAACAATCCCAACAATCTTAATGAACACACTTTTATGGAGAGCTCACCCCTCTTCACTCTACTAAAAAAAAAACACCCTGTCGGAAACAAGACACAACTTAGCGATACAGCCAAGCTAGATAAAGGGGGGATTAGGGTTTCTTAAATAGGTAAATGTTATCTGGATCAGGTGAACGATGTACTTATTTCTGCAATAAACCAAGGCCGGTATTCGCGGCAGTATTAAAGGTGCCGTTACGTCCTCAAAGACCGGGCAGCCGTTAGTATGAATGGATATTGATCCACGCGTGGCGAGGACTGTTCCACGGTCCTTAACAGTTGTAGACCTACCTCATTCAATAACATACATCTTATCTAGATTTGGCAACATCCCACAAAAACACATTGCACTGACTTCACACAGCACATAGGAACAGGGGGGAGAAAGGGAAAAACCAGTTTTGTTGAGATAACATCCCATTTCAATAGACCTTACCTGGTGTAAGAGTGAACACGAAACTGCTCGTAGCTCCAGCGAGGAAGACAACCAGATAAGTAGTAGCCTGTAATATTACAGTATAACCATAGTTGATATTTTACAACCATATAGTCACTCCAAATAGATAAACACCGGATTTCTATCACCATTTTAGCATTTCACCTAACATCATATATACTACAATTAGCATACACCGACAGTTGCATTACCGATACTGCAACTAAATAATTGTACATATTGTAAATATTTTCACCTGTATTTTCAAACTTAGATTTTATAGCCTAAGTGTAATGGATCTGATGATGATCGCTTGACGATTGAAACTGGTCATCCTAGTGTATGTATTAATCTCATGTAATTTATTTCAGGATTAGGGCATAACCAAGCTCTTTTGGGCACATTCGTGTTGACCGACTGAAAAGCGCTAACTTTTGTTAATTACATTGATGATGATAATAATGATTATTTATTGATATAATAATAGTAATTCATTGAAATTAAATCATGGAATAGACATTTATGATAGAAATATTGCTACAGGGTCATTATCTATGTACGCCCCGATAAACAAGGCAAGCTAAGCCGGCTTTGACTGGCGCAGATCGCGGGCGCGCGTACACGGTTAAGCCGGTTGTGGCGCGCACTTTTATACTTTTACCAAACATGTTCAATAATGTGTTTTTACAGTGCTCATAGTCGATGCTGAATATGTCCTCCCTCCCTTGTAACACACATCTGACATCTTCTGGTGAAAGAATGGACAACGATCTCATCTAATTTTTGTTGTCTGTTAACATTTTAAATATTTACGGAGCCAGTTTTCTTGAATCGTTTAGCAAGCCTCCTAATTGTACTGGCATTAGGCATAGGTTTTCCTGGAAACATGATTCGAAATTTTCGTCTTGTTTCAGATAACTCACAAAACGATATGAGTCAGTGGAGTGGGGTATTGCCAGGTCCGCACCTGGCAAGGCAAATGACACAATAAATTGCCGCGGTCCACTCATTTGGCTGGCCAGGTGCGCAGCGAGTGGACCTCGCAATACCCCGCTCCGTTGACTCAAATCGTCAGTTCACACGTGTTTTGACATTCATATGGACGTGTATCTGCAAAGCCTAGACGTTAGTGTTGCACGTTTAGTGAGTATTGCGATTACTGTGAACTGAACTTAAACAGTACATAAGATATGAAATCGAAGCCATCACTGCTGTGGAACTTCAGAATGTTGTCCATTCTTTCATCAGAAGATGTCAGGTGTGTGTTACAAGAGAGGGAGAACATTTTCAGCATCGGCTATCAGCACTGGAAGTACATATTATTGAACATAAATGGTAAAAGTGTAAAGGTGCGCGCCAACCACTGGCTGAATCGTGTACGAGCGCCCGCGATCTGCGCCAGTCAAAGCCGGCATAGCTTGCCGTGTTTATCGGGGCGCACATAGATAATGACCCTGTACAAATTAATCAAAAGGATTAGAGGATTATTGATGAACACTGACATTGAAATGAAATGAAATTTCAGAGATAACATTTGAACATTACTCTACGATAATATAACTTGTACGTATTTTCTTCGATTTATTACATCAAATCATTAATGATCAACCCACGCATTAAATATTTGAATAATTTTGTATGTGTGAAAATTCAAGTGTATTTTTAACTAGATTAGTTACTGGGGAAGTGAAATATGTGAATTCTCAAATTTTTTTTTTTATTGATCCAAAAGCTGCAGCAGTGAAAAGTGCAGTGATATATTTTTTTAATTCAAATTCAGCTTACACAACGAACGATTGAACTTTATTTTTAATTACACATAACACCAGAGAGATATTAAGTCAGGACGATCAATTGGTAGTTTAGGACTTATGGATTCAAGATCCCAACGTAAGATAAGAACAATTAGTTCGCAGGAGTGTTTGATTTTGATTTATTGTGTGTGTTCATCTGCTCTTAAAATAAAAGAGAACATTTTATCTTCGAAAATCTAAATTATTCCTGCAGATTTGTGCTTCTACCTGATTGAATAATACGATGATATTTTATTTGGAAATACATGTCCGAGTAAACCTTTCTCACCTATCCCATTAAACGACCCGAGATATTTGATCTCTTGCCAGCCCGAGCATACATTTGATTTTTGACTAGCTTTTTACGGATATATATTACAGGGACTCCTAAATTATTTGTTAACTCACTGTATCGTTTCTTGGACATCACGTTGTGATTGCCGGGCCGACGTGACTTTCGGGAAACGGGTGCAGTATAGGGTTAAGGAGATCAAGGAGCATGTATTGGAATGAGAAGAAGAAATTTATGAGGATGAGACGATATTTAATACTGAGATCAGAATTTGCTAGGGTACAGGCACAGGTGCCAATTGAGTTACTACGCTGCATAGGGGATCTAGGTCTGATCAGGTTATTTCACTTAGTATGTAGGATTTATTAGACAGGTGGGGTGCCTCCGATTTCAAGAAGAATGATATGATCCCTATACCTAAGAAGACAGGAGCTGACAGATGTGAAGATTATCGTACAGTCAGCTTGATTACTCATGCTTCAAAGATCCTGTCTAGAATAATTTACAAGAGGATGGAAAGCCAGATAGAAACGGAGTTGGGTGAAGACCAGTTTGGTTTCAGGAGAAATGTAGGAACAAAGGGAGCTCTACTAAGTCTTAGGCTGATCTTGGAAGGCAGAATAACGAAAGATAAGAGAAAGTTCATGGCATTTGTAAACTTAGAAATAGCTTTTGATAATGTCGATTGGAGTAAATTGTTTGACATTTTAAAAAGGATTGGAATAAAGTACAGGGATAGGAGGCGATCTACAATCTGCCTAGATATACAGAAACCAGATGGCAGTTATAAGAGTCGAAGGACATGGGAGAGAGGCTGATATTCAGAAAGGTGTAAGGCAAGGCTACAACTTATCACCCATACTTTTCAATCTATTCATTTGACAAGTAATGAAGGAAATGAGATAGATTTTTTAAAGTTGAAGAAGAGTTACATGGTGAAATTATCTCTAGTCCGAGATTTGCTGATGACATGGTCGTTTCAGCCGATTCCCAGAGAATTTGAAAGAGTTTCTCAATGGTATGGACTCAGTCTTGAGGAAATAACTCATAATGAAAATCGAAATAAATGTAAAACAAAAATAATGGAATGTAGCCAGAAGAAATCAGAAATCCCTAATGACATTGAAATATTCTATATAGGCAATAAGTTCACCAACGTATCGAAGAAAAAGGAAGATTGTAGTTTTACGTGACCGTGAATCTTGTGACGGGACCTCCTTTTTACGTGGAATCCGAACCACAAGACATGGCATTTCACTTCGAAAATCTCACATGCATTGTCCGGGAATCGAACCCGGACCGCCTTGGTGAGAGGCATACAGAGACCAACGTATCGATAAAGGATGCCATCAAAGTAATAAAGGACAAATTAAGGATCAGCAAATTAGTAATAGTAACAGAAGAAATAGTCAAACTGTTGAGGATTAATATCTTATGGCCGAAGAATGACAATTTTATTCAAGTGTCAGACCATCGTGTCATTCAGAGAAAATCAGAGTATTTGCATGAAGTAATTTGAAGACCAATTAATTTCTGTAATAAGGAGGTCGAGTCATAAGTCATGACAACTAATTTTTTTCTCTCGCGAACAGGAGACAACTCGGAAAATCTACGATATGCTTTTGGAAATATAGGGCATGTACGTATGCATACTGCCTGAAGATAAATTCTGACGTCTGGAGATGCTCGTAGATAAGTGACAGAACACAGGCCATTGGTAAACATTGTTTTAGTATGGTATAGACAGCAAATACACAAGACTACGTACAAAAGACAGGTCTCCACAGGTTACAGACCTTCGAAATAATCACCCAAGGTGTCTACTGTGCGTTGCCAGCGGTGGGGCAGGCGCTGAATACCATTCGCTGCATGTGTATCGCTAACGTGTAACACCTCCCTCCGAAATGCTGTTACGATGTCTTCTTTGTTAGCAAACCGTCGTCCACGTAGTGGCTTCTATGCATGGCATTGTCGTGCATTTCTGCCGCGGAGAACTGCGATTTTAATATACGATCGTTGCTCCTGCTTGTTGACTTCCATTGTGTAACGCTATCACGCACACACTGAACTTGGGGGCATGCTCAGACCCACATTGTTATCTACATACACCATCTAGTGGCATCCAAAGCAAGTACATACCGTACATTTCCAAATGCATATCGTAGATTTTCCGTGTTGTCACCTGTTCGCGAGAAAAAAAAAGTTGCCATGACTTATGACTCAACCCATGTATTATTGGGATCAATTTTAATTTGTTTTTCTTTTTTCGCCGAATATTTTGTGCAGTATGATATTTGCCTGTATGATTATTGCTGTGATTCCTGTCCCGAACCTCATTTGTAGTTTATTGATCAATCCTGAGGTAATTCAGCCATTTGTATATTTCTAATTAAATTCAATCAAAATAATTCCATCAATTGAAATTTTCATTGATTTAATAAATTTCAATGAATTTGCACTAAATATCCTTTGATAATAATTTCAAAATACAAATGTCATTCGGAGTTACACGTATTTCAGAAAGGAAGGTTGTAGTTTTACGTGAAAGTTAAGTTAATCTCGCGATCATGAGCCATGGGACGTATTTAAAATAACTCCCATTGAACTACATGTAAATCAGTTTCAGCTTCAAATTACTGAATCCATAACTGGAAGCTACACGAGAAAAAAGATGAGGGTCAAATAGGAAAATTGTTCAGGAGACCAAATTGAAAGTTCGAAGACCGTCACGAAATCGAATTTCAGAACTATACAATTTATATCTTGATAATATCAAAGAACCATGTTTGGAGGAAACATGTACATTAATTTTACAACTTTGTCAGTAAATATTATTGCAAATGTGTCAAAATTATTACATCATGCAATGGACCCTTTTCGACTTGCCCTGGAATTAAATACAAATTGTTGTAGTCATTACGTATCATTATTATTATACCGGGTGAGTTAGCCGTGGTCGTTACGGCATGACTGCTGGCAGTCGCTCACATCCGGGAGGCGAGGAGGTTCGAATCCCCCCGCCGGCAACCTTGAAGATGGTCTTCTGTGGTTTCCCATCTTCCTTCCAGGTAAATGCCGGGGTTGGTCCCTAACTATAGGCCACAGCCGCTACCTTCCAACTCCTCGTCCTTACATTCCCACTTTCCTCCCCAACGGTACTTGTAGCTCACCCATTGGGTGTCCGTCTCGAAGCAGCTAAAAAACTGGCGAGCTGAACATGTCCTCGGACACTCCCGGCATAAAAGCCATACGCTAAATATATATATATCTGTACGTAACCAAAGTAAGACAGTTTGTATTGCAAGCATGTTGTTTACATAATTCATAATTAAAAATGCTTAGTTAACAAAAAATATGACTAATTAATTTACTACAACAATTTCAGAATTGCTTCAACTTTCACTAATAATAATAATACCGGTAATAATAATAATGGTTGCTATTTTCTTGTAATTCAAAACTAACAACATTTCAAACTATATTCCCTGAGTACTGAAAAAATATAATTTTACACAAAAACACCCTTCGGGTGGTGGTAATTGCTGTTTTAAGTGGACCCTCATTATTCTTGTATGCAAAGCTCAAATATGGGCGGTGTGTTTTTCGGGCGCTAACCGTTTATGTTTAGTAATATTCAACATGATGATACCTGTTACCTACTGGAAGCAGTAGGTTATCTCCTTTTCACCTTCGGTGGACCCTGATCTCTTTCCCTTTGTAACCTTCAAACTAAATTCTTTATTTTTAAACACAATCTGCATTTTCTAAAACAACCTATGTATTAATAATTAGTATCATAAGATCTACAGTAAAATTTATTGTAAGTTGTACATGCTTAAGATACTTACCTAGAAATTAAATGGTATATTTTCTATATATCCTTCTTAATTCTAAGCTGGCTGCGTGGCTCAGCGGTAACGTTCTCACCTGCTATTCCCAAGGTTGCAGGATCGAATCCTGGCGCAGGCAGTTGGCATTTGTGGGTGCGCAAATGCGAGCGAGCCGTGTCGGTAATTTACTGGCGCGTTAAAAATTCCCTTCGGAGCAAAATTCCGGCACCCCGGCGTCTCTAAAAGCCACAGTTTTTAAAAGGAACGTAAAACCAATAACATTATTATTATGACTCAAATTCTAAACTGAATTCTTTTTCAGTATGAAAATACAGTACATTACTAAGATATGGAACTAACTTCTGCATAATTCAGATAGGGAATTTGCTCCAAGCCACTTTTTCAGAACCCATAAATCAGTATGATGATCGAAATGTCGTTTGAATATCAGCTCCCCAATTCCTTTTTCTTACTGTTTTGTCACTAGTTGAACTAAATATGCAAAGTGTTACCTCAGGGTCGTTTAGACGCAATCCGACGCTGCTCGCTATGAAGCTAATATGTTGAGCCCCTCTCAGGAACATAGTTGCTAAGTTAACACATCTGGGTTCACTTCTCCAGACTCTCAGATATTCCAGCTGAGATAGGGTTTGTGACTGCAGGAGAATCGCCTGGATTAATAGCGCGTTGATTTCGAAGTCATTCAGAAATCCATGCTGAACCTTCAAATAGAAATACATATTTTATTTTAAATTATAACAATAACTTATATGTTGTTTTAAGAAGCTTAACTACACGATTATCAACAAACCTTTAGTAAGTGGTAATCTGGCCCATATAAAAACAATTTCAGGAAATGATCCAGACATGGAAAACAATGAACAATACAGAAAATGCTTGATAACCAAATAATAAAAAGAGATGTGCACTAAACATCACAAGTTGAATAATAATGCTGTTAATGTATTTGAAAAATGATTGAAACAGAAATATAAAACGAAATTGCTATTACATAGGGGTGTGATATTTTGGTACCACAACCCTTTTATACTTAAGCATTGAAAACATGAGCCTAATGCTAAGCATTCTACTCAATTTATTTGTGTATAGTTTGCATGTAATTTATTTGCATCTCTTACATACTACTAAAAAGAGTTCTACATTTTTGTATTTTTCAGTTCTTTCCCTTCTTTGATTAATTATTATGTCGTTTTAACATATTCCTTGAATTGTACTTTGCGTAATGGATACAATATAATTTGCACATGTAGGCCTATATGATTTAAATGCATTAAATCAATAAAACAGGAAGTGCTAGGGGATTTAAATGCCGGATAATTTCTTCCCTGCCATACTAAATTCAACTGCAGAGATGAAAGTGAATGCTTCTAGTATTTGGATTGTTCTTAAAAGAACAGAGTTGCAGGGATACCGTTAGCTCTGTATACGAAGAAGATCCGTCTAAGAGTTTTCAAACTCTCAAAAAGCCGAACATCAACAGGATGTTCATCTGCATATCATGTCTGTAACTGTAGACATCTAACCAGGATTGGATAGCCCATATTCACTGAGGATACAACCTTATGGTCAAAGCAGTAGAGGTGCATGTTCACTGAAATCGTGTGTTTTCCATAGTTTCACAGCTCTATACCAGGAAAATGCTGGGATGTCTCCTAACTTAAGGCCATATCTACTCAATGTATCTGTCCTATTACAAACATACACACAATACTACAGACACTACAGTAACACAGGTTGCGTCACAAACTCCGCACACACCCAAGCACACAATGCCAAAGCTCCTAAATGAAACGACCTCCCTACTTGGAGTTGAACAAATTGTGCCCATGAAACATGTCCCGTCTCACCCCTATTGTGCCTGAGCGAGCGTACACGATCTTAGCTTATCGTGGCAATAACATAAGAATGAGACCGTGCTGTGTATATCAAGCATACAAGAAGCCGAGGTTGTGGAACACATCCCTGAATGGTTTATCATTTCGTTTTGAACATTCTTACCGTTTCTATACACCAGCGTAATTGTACTTTCCTACTAAACATGTGCTAACATATTATAAAATATACAAAATACACAGTTTTTAAACGATTTCCTACTCAATGGTTGTAACTCCACATCCTTATAGTGTTGACAAGATGAACTTCTACGACTATGCATGCATTCGCTCAAGGTGAGAACCCTGCCTAAGCACCAAGAGATGAAAAAATTACAATCGTGAAGTAATTCACGGAGATGTCTATAACGGAAACTATTTGAAATACTGTGTTGCCATTGCATACAATTAGGCAAGTGTAAGTCCATAACTTGGGAAGAGATGTGACCCAAAACCACATGCATTCAGCCTTTGCTACTGAATTAATAAATAACTCCAGCAGTGATGAAATTAGATCAAACTGAATCAAACGATCAATAGACAAAAAATGGCAATTAAAATTCAAATAAAAACATAAGAGCGTCAACTAAATGGCAAGTAAAACCATATCATTACAAAGCACTAATAAATAGGGAAATTTAAATATTTTGGAAATGCCACCTTCTACGGAACGCATGGAGAAGGCTGTCCCAAAGGTCCTTGATTCAATTCCTGACTCTACCAAGAAATTTAATTCTGGTCTAGGGGTTCACTCAGCCTTGAGAGGACAGCTGATTTGATCCCCAAAACAGCCATACAAACTGTAGTTTCCCATGGTGTCAAGTCTACTCCATGCAACTGCAAGGACACAGCTACCTCCTTCCTAATTCTAGTCTCAGTTACACATTAGCACACACACACCCAAGTATCTGAGGCTGATGACCATGATGATGTATTATGGAAAGGAAGAAAACAGTTACTCTCTTGAATTGTGAAATTTTATGAGTGCCTGTGAATGCTTTTTACATTTTCAAAATGCAAATTTTGTGAATTGGATTATCATCCACATAATGCCCCATCTTTTAGTATTCTACACAATATCTTAAGAAAAACTGTGCAATTCTCTAATTGTGTATCGTTACAATGCAGGCATATATGAAATCAGCTTACAACGTGCAGACAGTGTGCGAGAACTCACGCTCTCGACTGCACAGCTACGACCAACAGTCGAGAGAGACTAAAATACACTGGAGCGGCGATCTGTCACAATTACTGAATGGGAAGTCAGCATTGAGTCTCATTGCACTGTAAAATAAAAACACAAGTCTCCGTCAAATAAGCACACAATCCATAGCGCCTCTTCTGTATGCTCTGATGCACTCCTTTAAAAGATCACAGCTGCAGATATTAATGAATGAGAACAACGATAAACGGCAACTCATAGTGAAAAAAATAATGATTTAACACAATTGATGAAGCTGTTAGTATGGGACATGTGATGAAAATGGATGAGGATAACAGACTCAGCAATAAAGGACAAGTGATGGTGGGGTTCTCCGGGAAGGTATGGGAGTTGAACTGTCTTCCTGCTACACGAGATCTTATTTTAACAATTCTCGGTCAAAACGAGCAATTTTAGAATATATTTTGACAGAAAATTATATCCAAGGAGGCTTTTCAAGTATTAGATCGCGTGCATTGTACCGAGGACACAAGCCATATAGATACAATTTAAAAGTCTGACGAGTGGGAACGTCAAGTCAAACCTGCAAACTTCAATTTAGGCGCCACTGCACAGTGGGTCAAAATCGAAATCTAGGAGGACAAAATTATTTATTTTCATAATTAAAAAATCAAAATGTATTACTTCTACAGCTTTCTCATACAGTTGTCGCTCACTATTCTGGGATATAAACTAGTGGTGTGGCGTGGAATTTTTTCGAGGGTAAGCTGTGAAGAAGATTGAAAGTATTGGCTTACACCATAGAGCAACTTCAGCACTTGGTTCTAGCGACGCCCTTGTCAATGTAGAGGTTGATGTCTGAAGTAGCAACAACTACTCAACCATACACACATAATTATGAGACCTTTACATTTAAAAAAAAAATGAAGAAATTGTAAAACAGCACAGGTCAGTATTCCCTTTTCAATTTCAGGCATGCCAATCCATGTAGTTATATTAAAGGCGGAGTAAATTATTCAGCAGGGTTGGCGAGCTTTTCTGATCATGTGTCATTTGACGATTGAACAGTGTGGCAGTTTGTGCTTTTGTTGTTCGCATTTCTTGGTCTAAGGAGCAGGTTATTACCCGTAAATTTTCTATTATGACTGGCTGCGTGGCTCAGCGGCAACGTTCTCGCCTGCTGAGCTCAAGATAGCGGGATGGAATCCCGGCGCAGTCAGTCGCCATTTGAGGGTGCGTAAATGCGAAGGAGGCGTGTAAATAGATTTACTGGCACGTTAAAGATTCCCTTCGGGGCACGATTCCGGCACCCCAGCGTCTCTAAAAGCCTCACTAGTTAACAGGGACGTAAAAATAATAACATTATTATTTTCTATTACGGGACCTAAGTGAACATTAAAATAATAAACATGCTACTATAAGGCATCCAACGTTTAGAATGAAGCATTGGTCTTATGGCGCGTTACGACAGGGTTGCCACACCATGGAGAGGAGGCAGTACAAAGCGCTTCGCGTACACTTTCCGCACATTCAGCGATTGTGCAGTGACGAAGACTTGAATTAAGTACTGTATAATAATACTAATAGTAGGCTAACATAACACATACAACGAAATTAAATTAATTATAACGTATGCTGAATGTGACATAAATAAAACAATCAAAATAAAATAAATAAAGTACAAGCCCAAGGAAATGTGTGAAGTTTCGACTGCATTTAAAGTTGAAGTACGTTGTTAAAGAATATACTCCTCATTGGCTTACCTTTCGTGATTTATACTTTCGATGGGTTTAAAATTCTTAAAATAACTGAACACATTAATTACGACCTGTTTTTCCCTCCTTCTGAGCACTTGACCACGCTCTCTTTTTACAAAACTATCCATTGTTGTACGTGAAATACGTAAAATACAACACCTTAAATCTAACAGAACTGCTGCACACACACGCAAGATAGAGACAGCCGAACTAATGAAATACAAGCTCGAAGGGCACAGTAATAAAGCTGTGAGTAGCAAGCTGAACCCCGCTGTCCTTCGAAACTTCATTTTTATAATCCGCGGTCAATGAACAGCCCGGCCTGTGTAAACAATTAAACCTACACTCTGGGTAGGCAGGTAGAAAACTTCTTCCAACATTCCTCTACAACTCTCAAACTGACATGACATGGTTATCTTTAAAAATAGAAAAGTTGGCAGCCTACGAACTTTTTCAATGATGCTATGCGGTTATGAGAGAATATTCAGAAGTTTTACCTACATGAAAATTGTAATATTGCCAGTATAAAATATTTCAATAATCCATCATTAAGAAGGTACATTTAGCTACACGTGTGTGAAAAATAGGCATCACAAAGTCAATGCAACATGATATAAGATCGATTTTACTAAAAAGGGGACTCAGTTTATAGTTTCTTAAAAAAAATATGAATATCAATTTTTCTAGCATTTCTATCAAGTTTACGTAGTTCTAATATAGGACAAAAAAGATTGGCAAAACATAGTTCTACCCGAATATGCTGTTTTTTCGACAATGAAAAATTTTCGACTGATATGGCAACAGTGGAGTGCTAGAAAATGACAGCGTCATACATGTCTCGCGTGCAACAGAAAAAGAGAAGAATATCCCTATCTAACGAGTGCTTCCTTCTAAACGTTGGATGCCCTATAGTAATAGATAACCTTATGACATTGTATTGCATGTTCGGTTAATATTTCTTTGCAGATATTCCTCAAATTATACTGACGTAGGCTTTCACGGCCAGCGTAGGTATCTTCAGAGTAGCCCAACAACCCGAAAAGTTGCTCTGAATATAATTCAAATTAGGCCTATATTCAAAGAGTAGGTGTAAAGGATAGATCATTTTAAACGTACATCCGTATAATTTGAATAATATTTTAAAGACATATCATCATCATCATCTTGTACAGTTTCCAGCCCCAGGATGGGTCTGTTTGGAACATAAGCCTCGCCACTTATTTCTTTCTTCCCACCATCTCTCCGCTGTCACTCTGGTCCAGTCCTCGCCTCTCTTCTTGACACATTCCTCCACTCCTTTCAGCCATCGATCTCTTGGTCTTCCCCTTGGTCGTTTCTTCTGCATCTGCATCTCATGTATCCTCTTGGGAATCTTCTTCTCATCCATTCTCTTAAAGTGTCCATACCACCTCAGTCTTGATGTCTCAATCCTACCTTGCAAGGGCTCCTCTTTCACCATTTCCCTGACCTTTTCATTCCTCACCCTGTCTCTTCTTGTTACTCCGATCCTACTTCGCAGGAACTTCATTTCACCTGCCTGTATTCTGCTTATGTCTCTTTTCTTCATTGTCCACGTTTCTGAAGCATAGGTCAGTATCGGGATATAGTAGCTTCTGTATAACACTTCCTTGCTTTTTTGTGGGACATCTTTATTCCACACTAAGCTCCTAATGCTTCTCAGAAATGCTTCTGCCTGTCTGCCACGTTCCGTAATCTCTTTGTCATTTCTCCCATTTTCCTCCACTATACTTCCCAAGTACTTGAGACTTTCCACCTTCTTCAGCTGTCCACCTCCAAGTGTTATCCCACTCATTGGTCTGTCCTTTTTCCTGGTCGTTAACAGGATCTCACATTTACTGATGTTGAATTTCCATCCGTACTCTCCCACTGTTTCTTCCCAAGCCTTCAGTTGCTCCTGGATTTCCTCCTCCTTGTTTCCCCAGACCATGAGATCATCTGCAAACACCATTGCCTTCATCTTATCTTCTCCTATCTTTCCTGCTATCCGTGTCATTACCTCGTCCATAACCACAATAAAGAGAAGGGGTGACAGCGCACTACCCTGTTTCAGGCCACTCATTTGTCTGAACCAGTCTGTTCTTTCCCCTCCAACTTTCACACAACTCACACTTCCACAATACATCTCCTTCACTCTGCCTACAGTCTCTTTTTCCACTCCCATGTTTTCCATTGCTTTCCAAACCTTCTCCCTACACACACTATCATAGGCCTTTTCGATGTCCAGGAAGGCCATCAACAGATCCTCTCCAAATTCGTAGTGGTGTTCCTGGAGCTGTCTCGCTGAAACTATGAGATCCACTGTTGATCTCCCAGGTCTGAATCCATACTGTTCCTCTCTCAATTTTCTCTCCACTTCGGCTCGTATTCTACTTTCTAATATCTTTTCATATATCTTGGCACAGTGAGGTATGAGTGTGACTCCCCTGTAATTTCTGCACTCCTTTCTGCTTCCTTTCTTAAATATTGGGACAATTAATCCTTTCTTCCAATCTTCTGGGGTCTTTTTCTCCTTCCATATCACCCTCATCACACGGTACAGCCACTGTTTCCCAACCTCCCCTGCTGCCTTCACCATTTCAACACTCACTTCATCCACACCTGGTGCCCTTCCTCCTTTCATCTTGTCTATAGCCATTTCCAGTTCTCTCCAAGTCAGGTCCTTTTCCATTCCTGTGTTGTCTTCTCCATCTTCCAATACATTGTCTTCCTCCCTATGACCATTTGGATTCAGCAAATCCTCAAAGTACTCTTTCCACACTGTCTTGAGTGTCTCTTTGTTGTGTACCTCAGTTCCGTTTTTGTCCATCATTACCACATCCTCTCGCAGACCTCTTCTCTTACTTTTGACCATCCCATAAAGTACTTTCTTATTTCCTCTGCTGTCTTCCTCCATCAGCTCTGTCCACTTTACCATCCACTTCTTCGTCTCCTCTGCGACAATCTTGTTTGCTTCTTTCTTCTTTATCTTATAATCTTCCCTTGCCAGATCAGTTCTTTCCTGGAACCACACTCTGAAAGCCTTGTTCTTCCTTCCCACAGCTTCTTTTACTCTCTCATTCCACCATGGTGTCTCTTTACACCGCTTTCTGTTGCTTGTTCTTCCACATACTGCCACTGCAGCTTCCACCATTGTGTTTTTGAATTGCTTCCATTCCTCTTCCCCTGTTTTAGGATTGTCTGTTGGCATCTTTTCCCTTATTATCTTCTGGAATTCTTCCTTGACTTCATTTTCCTTGAGTTTCCATACTTTGATTCTCCTTTCCTGGTACTCTGTCCTCTTGCTATCCTTAACAACTCCCAGGTTCATTACAAGTATTCTGTGGTCGCTATCTAAGGCCTCTGATGGTATTACCTTTATATCTCTGACACTTCTCTTCATTTCCCAGTCGTACAGCATGTAATCTACCAAAGATTTCTTTGTTAAATCACTGCTGTACCACGTTACCTTGTGGCTTTCTTTCTTCCGGAACCAGGAGTTGCCTACCACTAAACCGTTTCTCTTGCAAAAATCCAGCAACTTTCTCCCTTCTTCATTCCTGCTACCCCATCCTTCTGCTCTCAATACATTTTCATATCCTTGCCTTTCACTTCCTACATGTGCATTCAAATCTCCCATGACAATGATGCTCTGACCATTCAACTGCTGTTGTAGCTCCTCCTCAAAGTCTTCCTTCTCTTGAGCTGTACATCCAACTTGAGGGGCATATACCTGGGCTATCTCCAGGCTTCTTCCCTTTACAGTTACTCTGATCTTCATGATCCTGTTACTTATTCCCTTTACCTCTTCCTTCATTCCATCTCTCACAACTACTCCTACTCCGCTGCTCCTTCCTTCACTGTTCCCACTCCAGTACAACCGGTACCCTTTCCTCAGTTCTCTGCGACCTTCTCCTTTCCATCTTGTTTCTGCCAAGCCCAGTACATCCAGTTTTCTTCTCTCCATCACATCTACAATCTCCTCCACCTTTCCTGTCAGTGTCTGTATGTTTAATGTCCCAACTCGTAGTCCATTAGCATATCCGGGTCGTCGTCGTTTGCATCCGTCCTTTCCGAGGCCTGTTTCTGGTTTGAAAGCAAATATGATATCCACTACTGGCTTGCTAGGCCTATCGTAGCTTCACCAGAGCCCCGTCAGCCGTCACTTTTCAGGGTTCCCATAGAGCCTTCACAGCTACCGTAGCGGTCCCGGGGCACACAAAGTCCCCACTGTACTTCACCCCTACAGGCAATCCCCTACTTCATGCCGTTGCCCGTCTCCCACCACGTGGAGGAGGGGTTGGACTTGTGGGAGACAAGACATATCACATTATATAAAAATAGTTCTTGCTTATTGCATTAGAAAAGAAGTTGCCATTAATGCACAAAAATATTACGTAAAACACGATTCAAATATAATAATTTGAAAAATATGCATTTCAAAGGAAAGCATTCACTAAATTATCGAGATCATTTCTTAGAAGCAAGCGATTTCTCCGACGAGAAATAGAAATATTAGAAGTGAAGTGAATATGTATTTGCCATCCCTGTTGTGCAGTCTCAATTTTGAAATATACATGCACCAAAGAGTACAAACTAAAAGGATATTAACGTAGGCTACTACTCGCTAAACATGATAATTTATGTCGTACGGTAATTTGTTCAACTATACACTAAAACACAATAATACCTAGTTAAGGTACCGTATACTAAATTTTGCTAATTGCACTCAAAAACATACAGTTGTGAGTATACCGGACGAAGCAGAATTGCAACTAACGCACCCATCAAAGGTGGGATCTGATGGTCAGAAACATTCTCCGCGCGATGGAGGGTGGTGACTAAGGAAGCGCGCAGTGCTGGAGTTCCATGCTCACGAGGGCAAGCTCGGTAAGCTGTCCGAATCGAAGCAGACCCTGCTACCAGCTTTTACTTGTTTTGAGGACAGCCCTGTGGCTATGGAACGCCACACCCCGTGTCTTAGCCAATCAAGGACGACCTGACGTTCTTAGGGTGTGTTTCTATCACCCAAAATTTTAATAATGGCACCCCGTGGCGTTAACGAACAGCTGATTCCTCACCTCAAGTTAAAACGCAATGAGAGTGAAACGCGAATTATGATCCGCGTCATCCTGGCTTGTTATTGGCTGGCAATTATTACCAGCCATTGGCTGCCCGCTGGCTTGTTTATGTTTACAATTATCACCAACATGGCGGCGAGAGGAATAGATTTCTACATGAAATAAATTGCTAGAAATCTATTACAGTTCATGACAGTATGAAGTGCAAATCACTTATTGATGAGGAATTGTATGTACGTTTATATTTAAATTGCTGCGTGACACTGCTCATCAAAATTTGTGAAAATAAAAGTACAAATCAACACTCTTGCTGATCAACTGAAAGTTTCTACTACTTTCGATGTATTAATCAATTGGCTGTCGTTTCCACCAGTTTTATTCATCAGTTCGAAAAACAATCAGTACAATAACCGTTTGTGCACTATAAAACTAAGTTACATTATTGACCATTGCGTATTGATGTTGCTGTCTGAATATACAGTATTTACCAATTTAATGACATGTAATTTGTAGGTTATGCCTAAGGCATATAATTTAAGTGGCCGTTTGTAATGTGAAGTCCTTACTGTATTTATGTACAAATAGTATGGTTTAACTAATCAAGCAAGGATTAAAAGTGCAGTTTGCACAGTCACCCTTTTATATATATATATATATACACACATCAAAAAAAGTTTTGCATCACCTCGGTTCCAAGAGTTCCGGAACCTTTAAATACAAAGGGAATAGAGATCAACACAAACAACATTTCAGCTCGTTTTATTGCTCATGAGACCCACACATTGCATGTTGTACCATCATACAGCTAGACTTTCAGCATTTGTGGTCCAGATTGCAGTACACACCACTACCTCTAATACCCAGTAGCACGTCCTCTTGCATTGATGCATGCCTGTATTCGTCGTGGCATACTATCCACAAGTTCATCAAGACACTGTTGGTCCAAATTGTCCCACTCCTCAACGACAATTCGGCGTAAATCTCTCAGAGTGGTTGGTGGGTCAAGACGTCCATAAACAGCCCTTTTCAACATATCCCAGGCATGTTCGATAGGGTTCATGTCTGGCGAACATGCTGGCCACTGTAGTCGAGCGATGTCGTTATCTTGAAGGAACGCATTCACAAGATGTGCACGATGAGGTCGAGAATTGTCGTCCATGAAGACAAATGCCTCTCCAATATTCTGCCGATATGGGTGCACTATGGGTCGGAGGATGTCATTCAGGTATCGTAAAGCCGTTTCGGAGCCTTCCATGACCACCAGTGGCGTACGTCGGCCCCACATAATGCCACCCCAAAACATCAGGGAACCACCACCTTGCTGCACTCGCTGGACAGTGTGTCTAAGACGTTCAGCCTGACCAGGGTGCCTCCAAACACGTCTCCGACGATTGTCTGGTTGAAGGCATATGCGACACTCATCGGTGAAGAGAACGTGATGCCAATTCTGTGGGGTCCATTCAGCATGTTGTTGGGCCCATCTGTACCGCGCTGCATGGTGTCGGGGTTGCAAAGCTGGACCTCGCCATGGACGTCGGGAGTGAAGTTGCGCATCATGCAGCCTATTGCGCACAGTTTGAGTTGAAACACACGACGTCCTGTGGCTGAACGAAACGCATTATTCAACATGGTGGCATTGCTGTCAGGGTTCCTCCGAGCGGCAATCCGTAAGTAGCGGTCATCCACTACAGTAGTAGCCCTTGTGCGGCTTGAGCGAGGCCTGTCATCGACAGTTCCTGTATCTCTGTACCTCCTCCATGTCCGAACAACATCGCTTTGGTTCACTCTGAGACGCCTGGAAACTTCCCTTGTTGAGAGCCCTTCTTGACACAAAGTAACAATGCGGACGCGATCGAACTGCGGTATTGACCTTCTAGGCATGGTAGAACTACAGACAACATGAGCAGCGTACCTTCGTCCTGGTGGAATGACTGGAACTGATCGGCTGTCGTACCCCCTCCGTCTAATAGGCCCTGCTCACGCATGGTTGTTTACATCTTTGAGCAGTTTTAGTGACATCTATGAACAGTCAAAGGGACTGTATCTTTGATACAATATACACACTCAACGTCTATATGCCGGAGATCTGGGAACCGAGGTGATGCAAAACTTTTTTTGATGTGTGTATATATATATATTGATATGTAGTTTCTCAGTTTGGTAACTTCTTGGATTTGCTTGAGGTAGATTTATAGTAATATTCTGCCTTATTAACCTGCAGGCTGAGTTTTTTTTAACATGCCCAGGTGCATACAGTAGCATAAGACCTACTGCAGGCTATGTCGATCCTAAATGTAGCCTAGGCCTATTATAGTGCTCATGTCAAAGGTCGTCCTAAAGTTTTAACTATTGAGACTTGATTTGCATCGAAGATACTTTCAGCTGAGTCTGGCAAGGCTTCGTAAACGTGGGCGCGACTTCACATTTTCATTTTTCCTGTACAACTTTTGATACCAACCACTTAAATCACAGTGCTCTAAGATTTACTCTCATTAAACATCACCAACAAGTTCCTTTTCCCTGGTGGTAGGCTGTGTTGAAGTCTACAGAAAATAAAGTTGAGAAATAAAAATACATCTTAGGTTTCCATGACAAAGTTGCATTTTATCCTACTATATCTCCACTCAATATACCAATCCTACCAATGTTTCCTAATTCCTCATGCTGCATAAATAAACATGACAGATTACAGCATTAGCAATGATGACAGTAACTTATGAATTGCTAAAATGTTTTTAAAAGATGCATAGAAAGTGGCTTGATAAACCCTGTATCATCAATCCAATTAAATATTCCCACAGAGTTCTAATCAGAAGCTCATTTTATGTGCAACTGGTATGTAGAATAAACCTCCCTCCCAGTAACTTGTAGGCCTAACCTGAACATAATCCATGTTAAGAGCTGCTTTTTGTTCACAGAAAAACCTACCATTTAAAATCTTGCACATAGGCTACTAATCATATTATGGTGCAATTGCCTACGGTAATTTTAAAAATCCTGGCTATCAACTACTGATTTAAATATTCCAGACATCTTTCTTAACTCCACTTTTACTGACAGCATGTAAGTCCTTACTACTGTCTTTCAAGCCATTGACCAGTTATTTGTTTCATGAGGAACTATTTTAGTTATTCTTTTATATGTGAAATACAGTTGATGACAACTGCCTGGAAGGTGTTTTTTCTTGTGTCGCTTCTCTGGTTGCCTACGACACTTCTTAATTATTAACAGAATATTTCATCGAATTGTTGTATTCAATTGACCAACTGGTAATTCATTATGGCTTGCTTTATTATTCCTATGATACACTTTTAGATGCCATACTTTTAATGAAATATACAACATAGGCTGACATGTTGAACCAATCTCCCATTCCCTAACACTCCCAGCTAATGGGACATAAGCTACCTAGCGGTTGGTCTCACATTGCTTCCATCTACATGTACCGTACTAGGTCTAGTAGGTAGGTATTGTGACTGTTTCTCCAACTCCGTCAAAGAAACTAATTCTGAACCAAGAGCTGGAATGGGGTACACTGTCCCACGAGGACAATCAAAGACAACTTGAACCATTCAAGTGATTTTTCTATTTCATTTTACCAACTAACCAGGAGGCAGCTAAGTAGGCTAGCCTACTGGTATTCACCATTCAGAGAACATTCTCAGCGACTTGTCTATGCATAGGCCTATGACACAACTTTCAGAAATTGATTGATACAGTAGTTCCAGAACACTAATGATGCCCAGTACTCACAGCTTAGCATAGGAACAGTGGTTTTGTTGGACCGGAACGGGCCGGAACGCCGTTCCGGAAAATATCTTCCCGCTTTAGAATGACGTAACGATTTTACATTCAGTAAGAAAATCGTTTATAATCTATACATAGCGCTGAAACGTCACGGGTGTACTCTAGCGGACTAATATCGAACCTTACGGTTTTATGTTCATAAAATACGGTCGCTTTTACACTCCTGGGCGTTTATCTGGTTCTCTAAGGTTGGCTACACTGCTATTGGATACGGAGAGCGGGAAGTGAGCACAACAACTTTCTTCCGCTCGTTATGTTTGTGTGAATCCAAGTTTTATTTTATGTTTTGCTCGATGTTTTGCTGTGAAGCAGATATTACGGAATCTCTCTGCAGTTAATGAACATCAGTAGCCCCGTAGTACCTTTCAAGTTTTCCAGTGACTGTGAAAGTGAGTCACAACTTGTGACAATGAGTTTACTTAAGTGGCCGGGTTCAAAAAAACGTGCTGGGGATGAAGATGAAGAATCAAAGAATACTAAAAAGGTGTGTGATGGCTCAAGTAAAAACGAAACTGAATGGAGTTCCGAGAACATTAGTTTCATTAAAGACGTGAGTATAGAGATAGACCCTGGGCTAAATGTTGCTGAAACGTGTGATGCAGATTCAAGGGAGAATCTACGTTATGGTTCTACACCTTCTACCATCGAATGTGAAATTCAAGGACCCACCTACCGAAAACAAGATTTTCCAGACTGTTGGAACGAGTCTCAGTACCGTTATTTTTTGTCAGAGAACGAGTGGTTATTTGCAGGAAATAAAAATTTAGGCTGCAATATATGTAAAGAGGAAAGTAAATTAGGATTAGGAGTTTCTAAAGGGGCAGGACTTAAGCTAATGAAAGTATGGGTAGAATGCAAGGTTCATCCCAACGGAAATAATATTAATCAACAACAAACAAGCCTTAGGAAAAAAATATTTGAGCACAAATATTCAGAATCTCACAAAAAAGCTATGTTACAAAAATCAGAATCCAATAAAAAGATATTTGAAAGTTGCTTGGACACTATGAATGTCAAACACCTAGAAACCACCGTTCGAGTATTTCGAACAGCATACTCAATTGCGAAAAGAAATAGACCCTTCGTAGACCTACAGGCTTATGTTGAACTTCAACAATTAAATGGTTTAGATGTGGGACGAGTTCTTCCTACAAATTTTAGTTGTGCTAATATTATTGAACACATTTCACAGGAAATGAGAAATAAAATAGAAAATTCTATAACAGAAAATCAGAGGAAAATCAGTATTATGATTGACGAATCAACAACAGTTAGTGTAAAATCTGTGTTAGTATTATGTTTGAGATGTGCTCTTTCAGATAACTCTGAAGTTGTTTCCTTTTTCTGGGACTTGATAGAACTTGATTCAACTACAGCAGATGTTATTACTCGAAAGATATTGAAGAATCTTTCTTCATATGGGATGAATGAAAACTTTCTGGCAGAACATTTAGTTGGTCTAGCATGTGATGGGGCCTCTGTAATATTAGGTAGAAAAAATAGAGTTGGAGCACAGTTTTTAAAGTTATTTCCAGATATAGTAATCTGGCACTGTTTAAACCATCGCTTGGAATTGGCCGTTTCTGATACAAGGAATGAAGTTACAGGTGTTAACCATTTCCATTCTTTCTTTGACAAATTGTATTCTTTATACAGCATGCCTCCCAAAAATCAAAGGGAACTCAACATTTGTGCTGCTTCACTGGAACAAAGAGTTAAGAAGATTGGGAAAATATTTACAATAAGATGGGTAGTTTCAAGCCAGAGAACTGTAAAAGCAGTCTGGGAAAACTACAGTGCTCTAGTAAAACATTTTAGTGAGGCCAAAAATGACCACCAGAGAGACTCCAAAGAAAGGGCAAAATTCCAAGGTCTAGAAAATATGTTAACTTGTGTAGAATTTCTAGAAAATATTGCAATTATGTATGATGCTCTTGTTGAGTTACCTGATTTGTCATTAGAGTTGCAGAAAAGAGAGACAAGTCTGACAGAGGCTCAAAATGCAATCAAGCGCACTATAAAAATGTTTGAATCTATGTGTAACTCAGCTTCTGGAGAATACTACAGAACAGTTCTTAAAGCAGCAGAAAACAAAAAGTTTAGAAACATAGGATTACATGATTCTAAAAAAAGTTGTAAAAATTGACAGAAAGCAGTTTTTCAGAAGTCTTGTGAACAATTTAAATAACAGGCTTATGGAAAATGTGTCCACATCATCTCATCTTGGTTCCAGCTCTAGTCAGCAGAGGCATGAGAGAATGACAAAAGTTATCAGTGATTCAAAGTAACTATACAAAAATAATTGGCCCTCCACTTCTACTTTGGATATCTGCTATGGTGATGAGAGTGTCGGCAACCTTTGTGACTTTTTCCACATGTCAGACAAGAGGAGGTACATTAATGCTTTTAGAAAGTATGTCGAGACCAAGGAAATTACAGTGGAGCTGATGCCTTTAATCAAGACTGTACAGACCATTCCCATCTCTTCAGCAGAAGCTGAAAGAGCTTTCAGTACCATGAATGAGATCCACACCGAAAAGAGAAATAGGCTGCTGGTTGAAAGATCAAGCGGACTTATTTTCATAAGCAGCGTAGGACCTCCTGTGCATTTATTTAACCCACAACCATATGTCAAGTCATGGCTACGAAAGGGGAGACGTTCAGCTGATGAAACAACTTGTCGGAAACACGAGGCCGCTGATTTTTACACCCAATACGAGTCCATTTGGAAATTGCTGAATTAATAAGGTGAGTTCCTGTAAATATTTTTTTCCAACTAAATCACTGCATAGGAATTAGTGGATTCCAGCCACAGATTAACTCATGATCTGTCAACGGGTTTTCAAACAGATTGAGCACACACCCAAGTACAGGGGTCTTGATCATGATGTTCCAAGCCTCTAAATGAAACACTCCTCTTTAGGACTTTCTGGTCTAGCATCCATGGTCGATCAACATTCTCCTGATCTCAGTGTTCTCAAGTTTCTGATGGCTATGGACATGTTTTTATCCTGACAACTTCATATTTTAAGGGGTTGGGGTACATGCCCTATTCTTAATTAGTTCAGCATAAGATCATTGAATAGGGTACATTCATGTGTTATTTGACCATAGGAAAGAGAGAATTTAAAAAACTGAACCTCTAGGGACATTGATGCGGATGACTCCGAGTAAGTAGGCTAGATCAAAATGAACATTTTTCAGTGTTGCCTCAATAAAGGTTGATAACTTTCTACCGTTCAACATGAATAGGCCTATATTGGATGGGAAATATTTTTATTATTTGCAGAGATTACAAGGATGACTTGTTCATATATCATTATTTAGTTAAGTCTATATCGTGTTGGAACCCATATTTCAGTGTTGCCTTAGTAAACGAAATATTCAATGTCTTTCAGTCGGTCAACACGGTTGCACTTAATAGTAATGAGCATTATTCCCAAAACCAGAAAAAAAAACTGTACATGCAGGCCTAACATGTCAAATCAATCATACCTACAAGACAACAAAAATGCTCTATGAAAAACTATTAAAACCCCATAATGGTAGTCAAAAATAATCTCAAACCACCGCCACTATTACGCGAAGGAGCAGAAAAATCTTCATAAAGTACAGCTATTCGTAATAGTAGGCCCACCGCTACTGAGTGATAGGCCACACGAAATAGAACTATTTATCTTAATGTCTACAATATAACGAGATTGCAAAAAAAAAAAAACAAAAAAAAAAAAAAACAATGCCACCCACAAATCTATAGAAGGCAACACTAAAAATGGCTTATCTAATCCACAAGTCGCCCACCCTTCACCAACATTAATATTTGTAATTTAAGTAACTTAGGTTATGTTAAGTTGAGGTTAATGGCGGAATTGATTGCGGCTGTGTGGCGGGAAGGACCCAATAAGTGCTCAGCCAATCAGGGACGTTTTTATTGGAGACCATGCTCGGAAAAATTTTAGAAAGTTTTGATTCACTTCTCTTCGTTAAGCCCTCACCCTAGGCCGTGCGGGCCACCAAAATGGCGGCTTAACGAACACGACGGGGTGCCATTATTAAAATTTTGGGAGATAGAAACACAGCCTTAGTGTACCACTCCATCGGCCATAGTGGTGTTTCGGGCCAGAAGGCCCGTTGTCATAGCAACCGGCCGCGCTCTTTCTCTACAAATTAGTGGTGGGCGATCGTGAAGAACTGGGGTAGAGAACGAGGAACTTCATTCAAAGCGGCGATTTTGCTGTTCGTCGCGCTTTAGAAAGTCATAATATAAACTTCATTTTTATGAGAATATGCTAGGTAAGCGGTGCTTACCCCGTGGTATTGGAGAAAACGTCACTGATATAAACGCATCTTACTGCAAATCTGTCACCACTGTTCGAGCAGTCAGAATTGGAGGGTGAATGTAAGTGGCTGTGGTTTGGTTGTCTTTGTGGTTAGTGTGATGCTTTAAGATGGAACATGCAGCTGAATGTATGATCTTTGTAACGTGTTACAGTTATTAATGGGCGTAATTGTTACGTAATTTTAGTTATATTTGCATTATATAATGTTTAACTATTATTTTTAAAATTATATTTTCACTTAGATTTTTAGTATGTCGCGTCACTCTGCGTCACTTTCTACTTAATGTTAAAATGTAGATAAAGTCTTGTAGTTTACGCCTGTTATAAGATTTTTTGCATCTTTTTTGCAACTTACTTAGTTATTTTACGTTTTAGAAGATGCCGCGCAACCAGTTCTCACACGTTTACAACTGTTTGAAGCACTGGGTTCGACGATTATGTCAAAAGTGGAACTTTGTGACTTTGTTAAAAGTAAATTAGGGTTAGAAAATTGTTCTGAAGAGATAACTGAATGCTCTATCCAACTCCTAGTCATAGGCAATTTCTTGCATGTGTAGATATAGCTTAAAAAAGGTCTTAACTGATGTCTATTATGAAGTAAACAAATTATATGCGTTGCTTTCACTATAAATTCATGATTAAAACGTAAAAATAATTTTGTCCCCCTAGATTTCGATTTTGACCCACTGTGCACTGCTCTCCCAGCCCAGCTAATCCGACAAATGCTTTAACTCTGACGGCAATAGTAGACTACAGCTGTGAATCCAGCCAAAGCAGTGATAGTAGCCCGCAGTGGGATTTCATTCCAAGAATTGCCCACCTATTAAGTCACGAGTGTACAAAGAGTGCAAGTTATATAGGCCTAATATAGATGAAAGATGAGTCGTCAGACAATTTAATTCTCTACCTTTCAATTGCATGGTCTGTATGTGCCCTTTGTACAACATGATGACGATAATATTGTTGTTAAAGGGACCTTACATCTAAGTTATCGACCACTTATGATATGGTTATGGTGAAAAGAATGTTAATGGAATGAAAACTATAACTAAAACTAACTACTGACTTACACACTAGAAGAGGAAATGAAATAAAAATACGGTAAATAAAGCACAGGAGGAAAGGAAATGCCCTTAACCCTCGAAGATTGAGAATTAAGGAACCTAGAAGAAAGGAGAGCCATGAAAGGCAAAGATGGGAGGAACCTCCCCAATTGCAATGGAAAAGGGGTAAAAATCAAACCCAGCTCAGGAATCCCTCGGACCTACCAACTCCCGAACTCACCAGCCGTGAGCCCTTGAGGGAGTAGCACTATGCATGGTGCACCATATATGGTGGGGCTACACACACTCTGTCTCCTTCAGGGACTTAAGCAGAAGACAGGAGATACCATGATAAGAAAAAAAAAGAAGTCTGACCCCTCGAAGAAGGAGTTATCAGGAAAGAAGATACGAGGGCCAATCAGGGAGGGAAAGTGAGAGACTCCCTAGGTCTCGGATACCCTAATACCGTCGGGGTCGGAAGAGGACAAAAGCTCGCCAAGGAAGGTAGACAGGAAAGATGATAGAGAGGAGCCCGGCACAGGTAAGTGGAAGCAATGCCGGACTCAGCAGGGATCCCGTGATCGCCAACCCACGTCCCAAAAGTTGTGAGTTCCTGGGGGGCTTTGTACAACACATGTCCCAATAGTCACCATGGGCATCAATTGTGACTGTGAAAATTTAATTCTTGGAAGGAAATGTATGTCGGAAAGTAGACACAATATTAACACATAATCAGGGCCATGACCTAGACCCCTTAAGCAATCATCGTTTACACACTCAAAAATAGAAGAGCGCGTTAGTACTTCTCTTCATGAAAACTACAATACTTAACCATTCTTCTACATAATATTATTTCAGAAATAGGCCTACTCGTACAAATCAACCATACATCATTCATCCCCTTATGCCACTACGGTTTACGACCTGTCACAAAGGCTGAGGCCAAGCTTGCGACTTTGTAGCTCGTCAGAGTCGCTCGGTTTGGGGTTTTCCCACTGGCGACATATCTCACTGGCCATGCTAGAGCGACTGTCGCCGACTTCATGGCCTCCTATTTTAAATGTCACTGCGTGACTTACAGTGTCATAGTGGGATATTCGAGGAGGCCGTGGTTAAATGCAAGGTATTCTTTCCCTCGCAAGTATCCATTTATGTAGTGGGGACGGCTACGTCATAGCATGAGGAGGCCATGGCAGAAACATGAGTTTTGTTTTCTTTGACACAGTAAAAAAACCTGTGCAATGCTCTATTATTTTGCTTGAAATGGCCTTCTCCACAAACTGCTGGTGTTCATAAATGAACTAAAGAAACATGTGCTATGATTTGCTATCTCCTTTCCTGCTCTTAATAAAATTACACAGCAATACCCCACTCCTCCCAAGAATTAACTGAACATGTTAAACAGAGAGTCATTGCTTTATTTGAGAAAATATAACGTGAGATCTTGTTGCTTTATATGGTGTCTGTGGTTCAAATTCATCAATACTTTTTTATAAATAAATAACATTATGTTCTACTCCTGTGGGGGCACGGATACCAAGAGCCCGCTGATGAGCCTATCTTGGTGTTCCTAGGCGGAACACCGCACAAGACACGCCATAAACCGAGAACAATTGCTGAGTTTTGGTATTAGTATTGTTCCTAACATTGACACAATTTCCTAATCATGACACACTTTTAAGATAAAACCAATATTTAGAATGATGTAATGTACATAAGTACAAACGCCGTTTTGTCCAATGACTAAAACTTCAAATAATTATCTAAAATCGTTTGACGTAAGTAATATTTGTATGCCAGAAGATGGCCTACTGGTTAAACTCGGTACTTAATTTAAACAGTAAATAATAATAATAATAATAATAATAATAATAATAATAATAATAATAATAATAAATATATTTAATTATCAAATATTCTCTGAAAGAGAAGAATTTGTTTTCATGACCACTTGGTCCGAATGAACCCGGAAAGATTGACAAAATAAATATTCGATCATGCTGACAAAAATCCCAAAATGCAAATTAGTTGCTTCATCGAAGTGAAAAAGGATTGAACAGAAAAGAACATTACAAAACAAGACATTCTAGACAGGCTTACAGTTAGAAAAGAGATTAGAACATTCGTGTTTTTTTTAGGAAAAACAATATAGTGCTCAACTGTTTAGGCAGATTAAAGAAGGAAAGAACACAGAAAAAGGATGAAGAATTAGCCTAGTAGAAATAAATTAAAATCAAGAAAGGAGATAAAATCATGAGGATGGAGATAAAATCATGAGAATTTTATTTCATTTGGCCCATAGATGACCAAAATCGAAGAAATAAGAGGTGGAAGAAGAAGAAGAAATATATTTACAGTGCGAAGTTTTTGTTTTCTACCGTGCATTTTCAGTGTGTGTGGCATCTGTCTAATGATAATAATGTGCGTACTTGCAATTGGGGACGGAAAAGAGGTGGTTGTGGCCTGAAGTTATGATCAATCGCTGCATTTGTTTAGATAGAGTTCTACGATTGCGGAATGTGCCCCGTTCAACCCTTGAAATTTTTGGTAGATCGGCAACTCAATCCTGGACGTATGTAGCTTCAATACGTACCCCTAGACAACTGAGGGTCCAGTACCAGTACCTACGTACAAGTGGAGAGTCCCATAAATTACCAGGTACATTTCATATGGCTGTTTATGGAACTATGAACTGAGACTCAAGAAGGCTGTGGCCCAACGCGAAGATATTGTGAATTATCTAATGTCGCAAACAAATGGGTCACCTTTCGTCCACTCGTCCTATCGATGCGTGGCCATGAAGAAGATGATAATTTTATGTTTGCTATAGTCATTGCACATTACTTAAAAAATAAGCAAAGGAAAAGAAAATACAGCGTTCATCCAATCAACGAGCAAAGACACACAAGTGGACAGTTTCACACTTTATTTATTACCCTATGGACCCACGATGCCATAATTATTCAAATTTTAGAATGAGTGTAACTTCGTATGACGAACTTTGTGTGTATCTCAAGAAAGGAATTGAAAAGCACCTTTTAACAATGCAATATCAGTAGAAGAAAGACTTGCAGGTACGTCGAGGTAAGATAAAATTCACACCTCGTTTATAAAACTATGTATTAGAGTTTCTTAGAGTTTCATTGTAGTTACAATATATGATTTATTCATTCAATCATTGATTTATTAATTAAATAAGTTAGTTATTAATTTATTTATTTATTGATTATCGAGCGCGTCAGTCGCCCAGAGCCTAGCATGCTAGTGCGACTCTGCCTATGAGCAATGCTATATATGCGCCCAGTGTCGCGCTAGCATGGCCACATCGATAAGAATCTGCATAGAGGATCATTGTCGCTGCGCCGAGAAAACGCTCTCTGCCGCATGGCGACAAAGACGCAGCAGAGAGCGTTTCCTCGACGCAGCGACAAAGATGCTCTGCGTAGTTCCTTATCAATGTGGCCATGCTAGATCAGAAATATACAGAATATAGTATATTCAGCCACAATTTCTTCAGATCTAGCTGATCACTATGTAACAGCAGTAGACCTTTAAAATAAAGTTAATTTCAACTTAATGAGCAACAAGAACAACAGGTGTTGAATGATAGTATAAGATAAATACACTACTGTTTGTAGAAAGTTAAACACCAGGAACAAGAGTTGTGACCACATTGCACTTTATACCACAGATTAGGGACATGACAATGCATTTCTGATTAGAAGGACAGTCCGTTACATGCACGTTGACGGTCGATCTTCAGTACATCGTCGCGCCACCACGTGTTCCACACAGAGCCGCTAGACGTTGTGGCATGGAATCATACAGCGCTTGAATACGCTGCTGGGGAATACGGTCCCACGTGGTTCCTAGGCGCGTCCACAAAGCATCAACAGTCGCGGCAGGTGGACCTGAACGAACAAGTTGCCGACCGACCATATCCCAGATATGTTCGATGGGCGACATGTCAGGCAAACGGGCAGGTCAGGGAAGCAGAGGTATCCGTCGTTCTGCGAAGAATGCTTGCATAATCCTAGCCATATGCGGGCGGGCATTATCCTGCGCCCCAAACCATTACACCTGGTATTTGTCCGCTATGCCACTCAACAATACAGTCTGCCTGATTGCGATCTCCACGGCGGCGTCGAACGCGTATGCGGCCATCATTGTAGGACAGGTTGAAGCGGGACTCGTCCGAAAACACTACATTTCGCCACTCAGCCTGCCAGTGTCGGCGTGCACGTGCCCATTGTTATCAGAGGCGTCGGTGGTTCTCAGTCAATGGAAGCAGAGGCAGTGGTATGCGTGCTACCAGTCCAGCCCTCAAAAGACGGCGCCGCACCGTCGACGCAGATATGTCCACCCCCGTTGCAGTGCTCCAACGTCGAGCCAACACCGAGGACGACTCTGTTCTGTCCGATACGACCATGCGGAGAAGATAGCGGTCGTCTCACGCAGTGGTCACATTGCGTCGTTCTGTACCCTGTCGTCGCTGTATACGGGTCCACTCTCCACTGGATCCACATCCACCTTACTGTTGGCGCAGCGTGCCCTGTACGAGCCGCAATGTCCCGGAACGACAGACCCGCGTCCCGGGGCCCAAGCATTCTGCCCCGTTCAACCGCACGCACATGCTGATAGTTTACCCTCTGATGTCGGCGAGGCATCGTTGCACTTGCTTACACGTTTCCACTTGGTATGGCGGCCCCACGCCGACAGAGCTGTGCGGAACACTGACCTGTCCGGTCCCACGACAGAGGGCACTGGTGGGCCAATGTACACGCCATCTCTCTGCAATTTCAATCACTCAGTATGGAACCGCAGGCCTACACGACCCCTGTTCTGGGAGTGTCTCCGACCATTTCTTCTGGGTGTTTCACTTTCTACAAACAGTACTGTACATTACTAGGTAAAGTAAACTCGATAAAGTTTTTGAGCACAGAAGACTGAACTTTGCAATAACATGGTTGAAGAATTGAATGGTATGTAAGGAGAGTGTACCTATGAAACTAATAAGAGAAGCAGAGTTAAAAAGCCTTGGTTTTCTACTGAACTTCAAATAAATTGTAAAGAAAATAGTATTTTCTATACAGAAGATGGAAAAATAATGAAATATATAGAATTCCATGCAAATCTTTTAGAAATACATTGAACAAAGAAATTCGTCGGACTAAAATGAATTACTACAAATTGAATTTAAACGACACCAAAATAATTTGAAGGATAAACATGGAAAACAATAAATGAAATATTACGGAAACAAATTCAGTAGATGATATTATACAAAAGTATTTAGGGAATACTGTATATACCCCGGTTATACCACAGCCACAGCGACATCGGTACTCACGCGAAGCAGCCATTAAAAATCCAGACACACAATTGGTAGAGAACACTATACATACATGGACACGCCCACACGCACGCAGATAAGGCCGAGCTCGAGGCAGCTCGCTCAGATAACAGCACTCACTTAGACGGCCCAGAACGGTGAACTAAAGTGGACAGACAGTGAAAAGGGCGACGAGACACCAACAAATATTTATATTATATTACGGGACACGGAGCTTACATGCGTAGGCAAATTTAGCCTACAGGTAGCCCAGGCGTACCTTAGGGTTACGAGGTATTCACATAACGGTCCAGTACAGTGCGGGTAGCGAGACGCTCCGAGCGGCATTACGCGCTGACGGCCACGACCTACCCCAGCCCGAGCAGTTCCACTCCCAGCAGATAGCGATCTTTATACTGGCAAATAGACACCCCAGGCAATCGAATACGGGGGCAGATAGACGTAACGCCGCATAATAAATAATATACTCCCCATTCTAAAGGAGGTCACACTATATAACACAGAGAAGCTCACAGCCATTATAGCTCTGACAAAGACCCTAGCATAAGGGCAGGAACAGTAAATTAAGCTCCACGATAGGGCGGACACACAAATTACACATATACCTATAAATAGAGGCAAATAAAGGCTATAAATAGAGAATATACAGGCTTCAGATAAAGTTCAAGGCTGCCCAAAAAATTAGGTAGGCAGGCCACAGAGCGCTGAGCGCGTACACTCTACACAATTATTATAGTAGCCATGTTTTGAAGGGCGCTAAGCGCACCCCAACGATACTCTTAGTTAAATAGGGGTAGGCGTGAACGGTAAATCCAGCACGTTATATAACAGAAGGTGGGAAAGCGCGGTGGCGCTACCCAGTGGTATAGGCATATTTTAATGGAGATAAGGGATGATAATCCCACAATGACACTGAGCGCGTATTTGAATAGCGCCAAGGAGCGGAGGAAAGGCACATTATGACCAAGTGAGAACGATCAGCAAAAGAAAGGCCCAAAGAAACAATATACCCACAGTTTCCCATAGACAATATATAAGCAAAAATACACATACCATTTCCCAACATTTTCCCACCAATTTACACACACACACACACACACACACACACACACACCACACCACCTTTACACAGAGGATTGTAGACAGTCATGCTTTTAAATAGAGGGCTAACTGCGCCCCGCACCATACCGCTCTCACCTAAGTATTAAAGGTGATCGGACGACAAATATTGACGCTGGATATAAAGGCCACAAGAATACACTAACAAATATTTTAATCAATATTCCCGCATGTTACAATTATAGACTTATTTAACCTACATAAACCCATTCCCCAACTGGAGCGGCAAATATGCGCGCTCAAAACCATCAATATGCAAGCACGTCCCACCCTACACATCCCGGGTTATTTATATTATACCCGCATGCAATATTTAAATTTTAAACACCAGGGAAAACTTAACCAATCCCGCATGTGATCCGTTAATTTTAAAGACATCCTCACAGCATTAGGGGCTCGAGGCCGAACAAAATAACGAGCCGACAATGCTGCACCCCTTCCAGACCCACGCGCAATACCTTTTAACAAATAACACCCCATCGGACCTCGCTAATGATACCTTGAAAAATCCACAAATCCCATTAACATGTCTATAGATATATACAAAGAAATTTCAGCATGGGAGATCCGACTGAGCGAAGAAGGGCGAAAGCAGGCAATGCGTTTCGAATGTCCTACAACCCCAGAAGTACACAAAATATTACATCATACACATATACACAGATTACACCAAAGTTACACATTCCCCAAAGGTATTAACCACATATGGATAATAAAGGATCTGAGGGCACACCAGGTGATGATATGTATACATGACGACAAAAGGGACACAGGAGGACAGAGCCAGAGAGGGCAGTGGCAGATCTTGACAAAGTTTAACAGAAAGACGGAAGGTCAGGCGGCAGTGACGTAGCACGGGCAAACGGAGATCTTTTTGGGACTAGCTCGCCCTTAATGTCGGAGACAGTTACACACACTATGCGCTCCGGTCAACGAAGTCAGACCTGCAGGGGAGGTTTTTTTGACTATCTGATAAGAGACATAGTCACCTCAGTATCGGACTTAGAAAAACTCACCTAGAGACGACCAAATTTAGGACTTGGCCCTCTAGTTAGATTGAATGTTAAGGACGCATCCTTGAGGCGGGGGGATGAGTCTCCCGCTCGCAGGGAGTGAAGCAACAAAGTCCTCAGCCGGAACTGAGGCGGAAGATTTGAACAATAATGAATAATGAATTTTACCATGAATGAATGCGTAAGACGATAACAGGATGCCCATCAACCAAGAGCGTGACGATCGCTCAAGGTCCATACGCCAGGAGCGTGAATACAGGATCATATCCAGCTCCAGGAGGAGCGTGAATATCGCAGCCTATGAATTTTACGGAATAATACACACACAACTACATTCCGTACAGCCCACAAATGTCGGATAGCGATCCGTGAGCCTAAATACCGAGGCAGCGAGCCCCTAGAGCTGTAAATGAAGATAGCGACCTTCAGAGGGGACTGGGCCTCCCGAAAATGGCCAATGCGTGGGAACGCCCGTAAAATGATGTATTAAGCGGCTATAAAGCCATGAATATCCCGGATGAAGTGCTTGCTATTTTAGCATCGCACATACACAGGCCTACACACACACACTCACACTTAGTTATAAAGGGGGGTAGTATATAAGGAGGAAAGTGTACAAGGACTTCGGCCTGGCTGTTCTGGAGACTGCCGGTGTCGCCAGGATTTGCACGCACGGAACCCCGAGTAAAGAAACTGAAAAGAGATATTCCTCGTTTGAAATTTAGGATATAAGATCCAGTTGCACATTTCGAAGGCAACCTACAGATATAAGCAAATTTAGTAATCCACTCTTTCAAAACAGTAGTTTACAAGGGGTATTTATTTCGGCATTAGAGTAAGGAAACTATTTCGACATTTTTTTTCTCTAGATATACATTAGTATATACAGTATAGTTAGATATAAGATACACTTTCACGGCACCAGTAAGAGCATTAAAGATGGCAGAGATAAGCCCGATAATGCATAGCGCGTTTGGCACCGTATAGCCATTAAAGGTGGCAGGGTAAGTCCAACAAACCAATAATATAGCCTACTTTAAATAGAGGGTAGCGACCCCTAGAGATTTAAATGTTCGGTAATCGACCGTCGAGAAAGGCTCAATAAAACGTATTCCGCGATGAACTACGACGAATAAATTTTTTCGGCACCATAAATCCACTAGGGTGGTAGGGTAAGCCCGAATAACAATGAAAATTATACGCGATGCGAACGCGACATAGCGCGTTCGGCACCCGAAAAGCCATCACGGTAAAGGGGTAAGGCCGGCAACACGCTACGAAAGCGTTAGGCGCGCCGAAGGCGGTAATACGGTACAGCAACTGAAGCTGACCGACCGCAGCGTTGCGAGATATAGATATAAAACATAATTGGCCAAGGGCATTTGAATAACATGTATTTATATTCCAGAGAAAGAGCTCCAACGATGCGCCACCAAGGAATGCAAACATCAGATGATTATGATAAAAGGCAAAGGTAATGTGGACCCATAGAGGACACAGAAATACAAATTTAGGGTATAAGACACTAATATAAGACTGCAGATAGCAATAAGTTAGTTTTAAGACAATAACAGGGCATGTCATTATGCATAAACATGCGTTTCATCCACAGGCCAAACAGCAGTATATCAACATATCCACAATTTATTTCTTCACAGATGGAGACCATTGTACTGTACATACCTGTTGTAAATATACCTCCCATACACACAAATATAATACACTAAGTAAATGTCACACACACACTTCTCGGCGGTTTCAGTTGCACCCCTAAAGGTGACAACGCCAGCGGCCAGCAGTGGACAGTATCCGTGGGATACTGGACATCGCTGAACGCAAGATCATACCTCACACGCAAATAAAGCGTGATTTCAGGGTCTAAGGGCGGCACAAAGGTTCTAAGTGCCGAGCCTTAGGTTCTAAGGTGGAATTCCCAACCCACGGCGGGAAAACCACTAGATTATAAAATGAGTAAAATGAAAAAGGAATAGCGGATTAGCCACTAAACCATGAGACAGCGGCCGCATAGTATGTAAGTATACCATAGACAGTAGCATGCATACGAGGTATAAAGACGGCCGAATAAGAGCTCTAACGATCGATCAAATGCTATACTTGAAAGAAAGGTACCGACATTGTAATTATTATGATTATTATTATTATTATTTTTATGATCATGCTTATTATGTTTATTATTATCACTGGTATTATGGTTATTATTATCACTATCATCAGTAATATGATCGTCATTATGGTCGTTGTCACTAGGGCATAGGACGTTATTGTGACAACAATAGAATTGACACCAGTATACGGCATCATTGTTGCCACCATAACCATGTTTTATATTGTTTGTTTTGCCCAATTGCCATTATCACACACTATATCACGATAACCTTACACATTTTTACACATGTACTTTCATTTTCACTCTTCTGAAATCAAAAATTGTAAAGATGTCCTACTTTCACCCCAACCAATAAACACATTATGAAACTATCCTTAACATTTACACCCAGGGCATCTGTTTTACTTTTCTCTTCAACCTTTCCATTGTCACATACTATCACATGTTAATATTATCAATTTGACCCGCAGAAGGCAATTTTTTCATCTCGCTGCGTAGACAGCAGAAGCGTTGCCACTGATGTTTTTTTTTTCCTTCTTGCGGAAACACCCTATAGCATATATGAAAATGACTATTATATTGTATCCCGACTAATAATCAATGATTGTAAGCTACGATGTATTCATAAGTAGAGCAAAATTTTATGCATATCTATGTTCCAACCCCTTACACCCCGCCCCTTCTGAGAGCACACTATAGCCACACACAACCGAGGGACCACGCCACCAACATCGACACAGCAACGACACCAACACAGCAGCGACCGAGGGATGAGGAAGAAGAGGACCAGGAAGATGAATAAGGAGAAGGGGAAACCACCCTTAACTCGCACACCAGTTTCTGAGGACAGAAACTAAACATCAACGAGGTGTTGTTAAGGCCCCAGGGTCCCTGCGCCCTTAGGACCCTACGCACCCCCAAGGGAGAGGTTGCCTACGCCACTGAACCCACACATCTACAGGAGGCTACAAATACCCCGACAGCCACTCCATAAAAACTACGCTTCTAGCCCAAGCCACCACACCAGTTTCACCCCAAAACCCACCCTTAAGCTGGAAACACAGCAAATCCAGTACATTTTCTATTACACGCAGCCAGGCAGAGGTGAAGTCTCAGCTATTGCTCAAAGGCTTGCATCAAGCACACACATTTACACTTGGAGGTATCTGGAACAGCAACACGTGAAGAAATACCTACTCAGCAGTTCCGAAACACATAAGAGAGAGGCCCCCTCTGGACGAACCACCTGTTGCGGCCCTAGGCTCTACACGACTGTATCCAGACTTCTCACCTGTAGGTAAGTGTGTTCTCAGAATCCTGACATTAACATTACAAGTTGTACTCCTACCCATTTGACACCTAAACCATTATTGTAAAACTTACATCTACAATTGTGTTACACGTCCCTGAACAGAGGGACATACTCAAAGTAATTACGGTCCAATAAACAAGTGACCATCCACACTACTCATGCGTTGTACACCTTTATTCTTACACTTATCTTTACTTCCCGACACCCAACCCTACACCTTGACCCTTCAGTACCTTCAATCATAGAACCGCTGCGTGGCAATAACTAGTTTCATTACCGCACCTTTGAGTGCTGGATGGCACGGCTGCCGAGCCGAACATTGCACGGTCAGCTAATAGTTAAAGCGCTCACCTGCAGTACGCACTCCGGGCGCTAATAGCTCACTTTATTAGTGCATCCCCTAAATCTACGACCCCGGTAAACCAGAGCTCTCCCGACACCACCATAGCTCCGACACATACCCACAACCCGAGTTTCAGCACATTATTGAAACTCTCCCCAATCAGACAACACTTTCCAAATTCACCACTTACACTCCCTTGTTCGTCCGAACCCCCGAGTTCCCGGACAGAACAGTATAATTAAATTAGGGGTACCCCAGGGATCGGTTTTGGGCCCACTACTCTTTCTTCTACATATCAATGATATAACACAGAACGTTGATTCTCATAAGGAAATTTTGTTTGCGGACGATACAACACTCGTAATAAAAGGTGAAACTAAACAGGTCTTACAGCAGTCTGCTGACTCTGTTACAGAAGAGTTAACAATATGGTCACAAGATAACCACCTAATAATAAACTATACAAAAACAGTATCTCCAAATTTCCACACTATAAATGATCATCAAATAGAAAATAAATCACAAACAAAGTTTTTACAACTATAGATACAACATGACTTGAAATAGAATAAACATATACGATACCTGAATACTAAACTGAACTCGATGTGCTTCGCGTTACATATTTTGAAAACTTGCACAAGCATGCACACATTAAGAAATACATATTTTGCTTATGTCCATTCATACTTAAGATATGGGGTCATATTTTGGTGTATGTCACCAGATGTACTAAGCACATTTAGGATACAAAAGAGGGCCATTAGAATCATTGCAAATGTAAACACTAGAGAATCATGTAGACCTCTGTTCAAAGATTTAAACATCCTCCCACTATCCTGCATTCATATCTTTGAAAGTATTATTATTTTTTTAAGAATTTAATGAATAAAGACGTTTTTCTTAAAACAAACAAATAATGTTCATAGGCATAACGCAAGACAAAATCAAAACATCCATATTTCACACACACACACACACACACAAGCATATATCAAAAAGGAACTTTTCACACAGGAGTTAAATTATACAATAAACTACCCCAGTATATAAAATTGGACCCAAAAATAAAAACCTCTGAAAGAATGTTGAAAGCTTATCTGCAGTGCCATTGGTTTTACTCTGTAGTTGAATATCTTAGCGTATAGGAGCGATGAAATCTCTAATTAAATTTTACTTTTCTATTTTAATTGTAATACCTAGCTGTAAGATGTTGTATTTGTAGAATTAAGTTTTCATATTGTGATAATAGAGTAAGGTGTAAATAGTTATCCAATAAGATTGTATCTCTTAAGATCTATTTTTATAATATGTTATAAATAGTTATTGTATTTGTAATATATACCTGTAAGTTATTTTATTTTATAGATGTAATTTCTGACGTGTCCTATATCAAATATGTATTGTATACATGTAATTGATCAAATGGATAAATGAAAATGAAAATCCACAGCCTGCTTCCAGTCTCCGACCGGGTCAGGAATGGAATGAATGAAGCCCCCATCCAGCGGCGAGGATATGAACTGTGCCGGCTGCCGAGGCCTGACGCACTCCTCTGGGGCAATGATTAAATGAATGACAGATGAAATGAAATGATAGTGGAGAGTGTTGCTAGAATTAAATTTTGACAGGGAAAACCGGAGTACCCGGAGAAAAACCTGTCTGCCTCCGTTTTGTCCAGCACAGATCTCACATGGAGTGACCGGGATTTGAACCACGGACCCAGCGGTGAGAGGCCGGCGTGCTGCCGCCTAAGCCACGGAGGCTCTGATCAAATGGATAAATAAGAATCTAAAATCTAACGTAATCTATGAGGAACTTCCTTTACCCGCCTTTCGAGTAACGTTATTGTCAGTAGTTCGTTCAATTTCGTTCTTCGGCATCAGGTTGAACTAATAACGAAATGATGCGAATAACATTATTTAGTTATTCACTATGGGAGCCACCCGCCCAATAACGTTATTGATAGGGACCGGAATAATAGCGTTTTTCCATTCGGATACTGAATTTAACGTTATTGTGATTGTATATGATAAGTACGGTATTATTGTGGAACGAAGTAATTCGTCCTGTAACGCATTGACCTAAATGCAATAACGGTATTTTATGTTCGACGATGTCGAAATGTAAATAGTATATGTCAGAAAACTGTATCATAATGATGCTCATTATAGTACTATTTTTCATTATGAAACAGTTTCTCCAGCCAATCAGAGCTCATTCATTGACTAATTAGGTAAGGATAGCTTCGCGCATGCGCTCAAAATCCAACATGTCGGACATAAATTACATGATTTGAAAGTTCAAAATTGGATATCGGATCAACCATTGTAGTTACAATCCCAAACACAAAGACAAAATCAGCACGAACATTTAAGATAACAAGAGAATACTATGACATATGCAAGAAATTTATGAATCTACGTCCAGAAGTTAGCAACACAGCATCCATACTTCTATATAAATTATCGACATGGAAAGTGCACCATATGTTCGCGTAAATAAACTGGCGAATATGTGACAAGAAATAGCACTATACGCTCGAGTGGCTTGTCTTAAAACACTCAGGGTGCCGATCTATCGGCTCTGTGTTCGAATGGCTGTATTAGTGACTAATTGGACTCCTAGATGGCAGGAGAAGATTGGCATAGTAGCATTTGAGTTTGGTGTACACTCTTCTCGACAGATAGAGACACTGCATTGCCGCATTGGTATGAAACAAATTAAATTATAAAGCCGCGTATGAATGTTTACCGCATGGCGTGTTGACCTGTTCTGTGTGCGAGAAAAGTCATATTTTGCGCTTTAAATTACGTGTTTGGCCTTGTTATAAGGTGCGTTCAAAAAGTAACGAGCCGGAGGCATAATTACAGAAACCAGTACCTCTATGTTAGAAGTATTGGCCCTGGCTGTTGAGGCACTTGTCCCACTGTGACACGAGGCGGTGAATGGCCGTGTCATAGAATTCCCCGGGCTGCGATGTGAACCAGTTCCGCAGGAACAGCTGGACATCGGCGTCCGAGGTGAATGGTCGGCCCCGCAGAGCCCTTTTCAAGGGACTAAACATGGCGTAATAACAGGGACAGAGGTCTGGACTGTTTGGAGGGTGGCCGAGAACCTCCCATTTGAATTTCTGCAGGAGTGCCGCGACTGTGTTGGCCGTATGAGGTCGTGCATTGTCATGGAGCGACCACGGCGGCTATTGCGTTCACTGTCACTCGGCGGTCCTGGGTAATGAGTGCATCAACCAGCTGGACGTTGTAATCGGTAATGCAGGGGGGTGCCCCAGACCGGGCATCATCGGCTAACGACACCCGTTCTTCCCTGAAGCGCTTGTGCCACGCCTTGACCCTTGCAAGGGACATGCAGTGTTCGCCGTACACTTGTGACATTCGGCGATGAATGTCCGTTCCCCCTACTCCTTCCGCTGTCAGAAACCGAACAACACCTCTTTGCTCTTCGGTTGACGCCTCCATGTCACTGTTTGCAATGCGACTGTCAGCGTTGGACGTTTGATGCATGCTGCTGCTTTGTATCATCACGTGACGTGCTCGCGTGCCCTCTAGCGACGGGCTGTGACCTTCCACGCTCTGGTCGGAACCACACCTCGTTACACACGCCACGATTAGCCGATGTCGTCAACGGTTTGCGCATTCCAGCCTACGGCCCATTACTTTTGGAACGCACCTTATATTTTGTTTCCATTTTAATACTAGTTTATTATTTGTTATATTTTGCTTATATTTAACGTTTAGCTGTGTTATCAAGTGAAGTGTAGCGTTAATTATTTCGTGTTATTACGTTTTCGTGACGAGTGTAGGCCTATTTTTTTTTAAATGGCCGGGCCGAGTTCTAGGCTAAATGATTGTAAAGTATTGGATTATTTAGAGGATATAGACGATGACAGTGACTTAATTGCCGAGAGTGATTCTGATTTTATAGAAAGTGATGATAGTGCCCCAGAAATAAAAGGAAGGAAAGGAAGATTGCAGTTTTACGTGACCGTGAATCTTGTGATTATGAGCCACGGGACCTCCTTTTTACGTGGAATCCGAACCACAGGACATGGCATTTCACTTCGAAAATCTCACATGCATTGACCGGGAATCGAACCCGGACCGCCTTGGTGAGAGGCATACAGCTAGACCGCTGAGCCACCACGCCCCGGCCCCAGAAATAACCCCAATAGCTGCTCACAGATTATCTGACAGTGATGATGATGATGATATAATGAATGATGGAGACTACATAGAGGTTCTGTCGCCTGAAAAACGTCTCCCTCTCCCATTTCAATATCATGAATTATCTGGGCCTAAACACATGCCACCTGCTGATTCTCTTCCACAGCTTATTTCCTTTTGTTTCTCACAGATTTTCTTCTTTCTCTTATGGTGACAGAATCTAATCTGTATGTACAGCAGTTCATCACCAGTAAGGGAGATAATGTTCCCACCCCTCTAAAGAATTGGGTCAGGATCACAATGTCTGAAATGAAAGGATTTATTGCATGCCTTCTAAATATGGGTATCAATAGAAAACCAACCATTGCCTCTTAATGGTCCACTATGACTTCTCAGTTCAGCCCATGGTTCCCTAAAATGTTTTCTAAACATAGGTTCTCTCACTTGCTGCGATTCTTTCATCTTGTCAACAATGAGGGAATGCCAGGGCCTGGAGAAACAGGATATGATCACTGTGCAAAATATCAACCTCTAGTGGATCATGCCAACAGGGTATTTAGGCACCACTATACACCACACCAGCAGATTAGCATTGATGAGTCTCTTGTGGGGACTAAAAACAAAACTAGCCTTCTCCAATACCTGGCGAACAAACACCACCATCGCTGGGGTATAAAATTTTGGATTCTGTGTGATTCAGTTTCCAATTACTGCCTGGGGTTTTTTACCTACAGAGGTGCCAGATCTCAAGAAGACAGAGACAATATCATAAAACATGGTTTGGGATACATCGTTGTGAAGAAACTTTTAGTCATGGGTGGCTACCTCAACAAGGGTTATCATGTCTTTGTTGACAATTTGTCTACTTTATGCCTGTACCACTTGTACGTCATCTCTACAAGCTGGGTACATACATGACAGGAACTCTTAGGAGGAATAGGAAATATTTGCCTCGGCATTTTAAAAATAAATTTGCTGTTGGATAGAAACAATATATTCGGTCAGGTCCAATGTTAGCATGTGCATTCCGAGAGAAAAAGACCCAGAAAAACCCATTCATGCTTCTATCTAGCCATGCAATAGCCCAAAAACAGGAAATTCCAGCAACCCACAACAGTGCCAAAAGCAAAACTAAACCAGCAATAATAACATCTTATAATAAATGTATGGGTGGGATTGACACATCTGACATGATGTTGTATAGCTACCTTGATGAGAGGCGAACTGTACGTTACTGGAAGAAGGTGGCTTTCAATATAATTGCTAGAATGGTACTAAACAGTTACATTCTTTATAAGGAAAACAATAAGGGAGCAGGGAAAATAAAACCTAGACTGAACTATACAGTATCAATAATTGAGAGCCTAGGGGAGGAATGGATTTCTACAAAATTAAGTGCGATTAATGATCAAAGAGGACCAGTGGGGGTGAGAAAGCTTCCTGAGAAGAAAGAATCGAATTGTATGCAGCACCAAAGAAAAGAGGAGGAGGTATAACAAGGGTCTGCATGGAAAGTGCTTTCCTAAGCACAAATGCAGTTCTTTACATTAGGTGCTATAATTCATGGCTGGATAAGAATACAAAAAATAAAATTATATCATGTTATACAGAATTAATTGCTCTTATTTTCAGTATGACTGGTCAAGAAGATCACTAAAGAACAAATTACGTTTTTAGTATTTGAAAACATATTTTTAATTTTTGTAATTTATTTTCAAAGTTTCAATTTTTTTTTTTTTTTTTTTGTGGTAAAATATGTCACTAACAATTTTGGGATATATTCTTCCTAAAACTACACTGAATAATGTGCTAGTGTGATTTTTTCAATTTTGTATCTGTAGGTCCCTTTATGCAGTAATTTTTTACATTTTAACATGCATAATCATGAAAAATGGCCAGAGTGTTTTGGGCATGACTAGTGAGACTGAGAGCAAAAGGGTTTATCCCCAACTCCAATTTCTACACAACGCATTGCTTTCAAACGACTTCGGTGACAATATTAGTGAATGCTAGTTGTGATCGGCACTAGACATCATGCAGGCTGTAAACAATAGCATTGCCAAGCAAAGTAAATGGTCTCTGCTTTCGAAATTCTTTGACCCACGCATGCGCTCTGTTCACCAACCGAAGTTACTGAATATTTATGAATATTTATGTTAAAACATCTAATAAAGTTATAATTATCGTCGAACATAAACAGTCGTATGCAACTCGCCTATAATGGTAATTAAGACACTCGCTACGCTCGTTTAATAAACATACTCGTGTCTTAATTATTGCCATTATAGGCTCGTTGCATAATGTACTATTCCGGTACTGTGCCTAATTACGTTAAGTTACGGTTAAGTTATCCAGCCCTGCTTTTTAGCCTTAATGGCTTTCCAGGACCTCCCTAATTTCAGTCAACTTGTGAATGACTTATTGGCTAAAAACCAGCATAATGAGTAAATGGTTAATCACATAATGAAATGGAGCACACCACACACTGTACAATATACACTTAAAATGGTATTTTTTTTTTCACGCAAAATAAACAAAACCCGTTGACCTGAAATTTTGCATGGATATTGTTTTAATGGTTGACCTACGCATAAACCTATTCAGATTTTGATCTAGCCAACCATTTATAATATAATAATAATAATAATAATAATAATTTTATAACTCCGCCATTGTCCGGTCCCAAGTCCGCAATGAGAAAGGAGGAGGTTTGACTGGTTTGACACCCAGTTGGAAAATTTGCCAACCCTCGAAGGCTAACAACCTTAGTTATACAACGTTGGACTTGATCCAACCACTAAACCCAACATTAATATCATGGAAATGACTTCTTATACTGTAATTTATATTACCCTGAAGACAAAGTCAGGCTTTCGGATTCCAGGGTGCCTGACAGTCCATGGGTGACGAAGCTAGTGGGTGAATCGGAGCCCCACATGAACCTTGCTAAATTCAAGAAGAAAAGAAAGTACTATTTGGGAACATGCAATATTAATTCTCTCATTCAGGTTGGAAAGCTGAAACAGCTAACAGCAGAATTACACAGACTTGACATTTCTATACTGGCCCTACAAGAAACGAGGTACATTGATGAAGAATCCTTTGAATCAGACGGATTTAAAATTTTCAAGGGGAAACCCGGGCGGAAAATCATGAAAAACATTCCACACATGGGAACATCATTTGCAGTAAATCAGAAATTCTTGAACACAATAGTTGACTTCAAGAGTATAAACTCGAGACTGTCACTCTCAACGTTTAAATCCACAAACAAGAAATACACACTGATAAATGCCCATGCACCGATCAATCAGGACAATAAAAAGAACCCTGAAAAGGTTGAGGAGTTTTGGGAAACACTGGCGGACGCAATACTTAAGATTCCACAAAACAACATCAAAATCCTCCTGGGGGATTTCAATGAACAATTAGGCCGGGAAAAGAAGTACATGGCAACAGTGGGAAGATACCCGGCACACAAAAGGACGAATAAAAATGGAGAAAGATTGATCAACTTCTGCAGAATGAACAACCTCAAAATCATGTCTACACATTTTAAGGCACGACCCCCAAAAAAAGAAAACATGGGTATCACCAAACCCTATGTTGGGCGAATTTCAATTGGACCATGTAGCAATTTCCCGGAACAATTATAAGGAAATCGAAAACGTCAAAGTCAGAAAAGCGGTTAATGTAACATCAGATCACTACTTATCACAGTTCAAGATGAATTTCATACCCAGACGAAAACGCATCCCCGTGTCAAAAGAATCCCGAGAATCAACCGTAAATTACTCGTCCAGGAAAAGAAAGAAGACTATCAAAGACAATTAAAAACACCCAAAAATTGGGAAGAAGTGACAAACAATCTGATAGAGCCGGCGAGAGAACTAGCACTGTGAAATACCACAGCAGACATGCATGGTGGAATGAGGAACGCGAAGAAGCGATCAAGGAAAGACTAGAGGCATGGAAACTATGGAACAGAAAAAAACTAGAGAATTTGGAGAAATCAAGACAAATAAGGAAGCAAACACACCGCATACGGAGAAGAATCAGAAGAGAATATCTTAAAGAACAAGTCACGGAAATGGAAGATAATTTTAAGAACAACATCAGACTATTCTATAGGGCTTTTAACAATAAAATTACTGGTTACACGGCACCGATCCTCCACTTTAAGAAACCGGACGGATCCCTTGCCTTGAATGATAAAGACTACTGTGAGAGTCTTGCCAATTATTTCGAAGAACTCCTTAATTGCGAACCACCATAGGAAAAATTGGAAACTCTGAAAGACACAGTCCAGAACTTACAATCTGAACCACCAGATGAAGAGGAGAAAAGGAATGTAATAAAATCCTTAAATAACAATAAAGCGTCCGGAAAAGATGGAGTTATCACAGAACTGTGGAAGATAACCAACGACGCCTTCATCACTGAAACGACGGAACTGTTCAGGAATATCTGGAGGGATGAAAAGATACCGGAGGACTGGTTAGTGGCATTGATTCACCCGTTACATAAAAAGGGACCGAAAACTGATGTCAATAATTATCGAGATGTATCACTTTTACCAGTTACATACGATGTTTTATCTAAACTACTACGGAACAGACTGGAACCACAAAATGACCCACAACTGGGAGAATATCAGTGAGGTATCCGGAGAGGGCGTTCTTGTCCAGAGCAAACACTAAGTCTGAAAATTATAATAAAATATTACACTGCACGATCAAAAGATCTATTCATCTCATTCGTTGACTTTGACAAAGCTTACGATTCAATAGATAGAGACACATTGATGGACAAATTGAGGGGATATGGAGTGGATCAAAAGACGCTAAACTTACTTAGGCTGACGTTAACAAACACTATATCCAAGGTGAAATTCCGGGGAGAGATCAGCAACTCCTTCCAAATAAAAACTGGTTTGACGCAGGGAGACAGCCTATCATCAATGTTGTTCAACGTAGTTCTAGATAAGATCATGAAGACATTGTGGACAACCAATGACTCCAGGGCTTTACTTGGAAGTAAAAATATAAACATCAAACCCAGATGTCTGGCCTTCGAGGATGATCTGGCACATCTAGCTGAAACGCAACAGGAAGCAATAATACAGATAAATGAACTAAAAGAAATCGCTGGGAAAACAGGGCTACAAATCTCTTTTCCAAAAACAGAGATGATGAGCACCAACAAGAACTACATGAAGAAAACAGTTAAGACGAAATACGGGCGGGTAAAGATCACGAAACAGTTTAAATATCTCGGAGAGATCATTAGCAACAATGGACTGGACAAAGATTCAATGGAAAACAGAAGATTTAAACTAGAAAAACTCAACTTCTCCATTAAAAATATATACAAAAAAAAGAACCTCTCCCTTTATGTCAAACTACAATACTACAATGCTGTGGTAAAACCGGTGATCTTATACGGTGTGGAGACGGCAAATTTGATGAACCTGGAAAAGCTTCTGAAGATTGAAAGGAGGATGTTGAGGAGGATTTACGGCCCAAAAGTGGTACAGTGAACCTACAGACTAAGATCCAACAAGGAGATATATGAAAGGGTGGGAAGACCTGGAAACAACAATTCGGAAAAGACGTTTACGTTTCTATGGACATATGGTTAGAATGGATCCCAAAAGAATAAATAAACACATTTTTGATAAAATATATAATCTGAAGGGCCAAGGGGGTTACAACAAGCAGATGAAGGAAGAACTCCGGAGGCTAGGAATTACAGATGACGACTGTCGAGACAGAACACAATTCAGGAAAATACTTTCGAACATAAAGGCTCTTGTGGGAGAAAAGAGAGAACGCAGGGGAGGAAAATGGACAGCAGAGAGAACGGGGCAACACTCTGAAAGAATGAAGCAAGTGTGGAGGAAGAGAAAGGAAGAAAGAACTATGAGAAGGAAATGAAATGATATTTGCGTGGTCCTTAGTTTTGGCCGGTTCGCATAATATAATGTAATGTAATAATGTTATTGGTTTTACGACCCTCTTAACTACTGCGGCTTTTAGAGACGCCGGGGCACCGGAAATTTACCCCAAAGGGAAGCTTTACCGTAACATTAAATCTACTGACACGACTCCCTCACATTTGCGCATACTGAAATGCCAGCTGACTGCGCAAGGATTCGATCCTGCAACCTTAGGCACAGAAAGCGAGAACGTTACCGCTGAGCCACGCAGCCAGTCAACCATTTATAAATGGAGGTCATTTATATACATATAGTCCTAAATTTGGTCATGTCTTATCTACTAAAAAACAAAGTAATGGGTAAACCGTTAGTTCCATCACGAAATAAAGCGTACCCAGTATACTTGAAATTCAATTTTCTACAATAAATGTCATGAATTTCTTCATAACTCCAATGGATTTTCAAAATATTATGGTTATCCACAAAGTCGTGAATGTTTCATCTGCTAAAGGCCAACATAGTGGGTAAACTGTCAATCCTATCATAAAATGGAGCCCACCATATAAGTTACTTTCACTTTTTTTAATAAAGAACACGTACACATATTTTCTTCAACTGTAATAATTTTCCAGGAAATTATGATTTTCTGCCTTTAAACCCCGTCGTCAAGCACACAATTTGAAATCTTGTATGGCAGTTCCTTTCACAAAGTAAAAACCTTAATCGATTAAGCTGAAATTTGGCTAAATGGTCGGCTAACACATAGGCCAATTCAGATTTTGGTACAATCGACCGTTTTAAACCAATGGCGATTTCTATAAGGATTTTTACAGAATTTGCACATGTCTTGCCTGACAAGTACCAATATAATGGGCATAAAGTTTGTCCTATCATGAAATGAACCCCACCAAATGTACTTGGAATACAATTTTCTAGATCCCCTTCGAGCGCTGTAGACAACAACAAAAAGTCTTGCGTGGCGGTTCCTTTCAATCCATAGGCATGTGATAAGAAAGCGTTTATATACAATTGTATTCTTAAGGAGTGAAGTAGTAAATGAAACAAGTAGTTCCGTTAAGAACTAAATAGGCTATTTTCATATATTAAGCGGGTCTTTTCTATTTAAAAACTCCCCCACCTATTAAATACATTTTTCATATTATGGACTAAATAGCTTTGGGTACACGACCTACTATACATTGTGATAAAGTATAGCGCAACAATTTTAAACTCTAAACCCAATGCTCAAACGTTGTATTCATTTCAGACAAGAAACATTTATGAAAATTAAAACAGCTACAGTAAAAGTCTTAGATTAAACCTATCATCGTTACACAAGAAACGACACACCGACATCACTAGAAAATACGTTTTCAAAGACACGCGATGAAGCGTATCTAGCTATCTACATTACATGAAAACACCACTAAAGAATAATGTGTACCAGTTCATGGACTGGTTCATCAACTTACCGAGAGACCATTTCAATAGAACATCAATAGAATGAATATGCGTATAATCTACAGTTTATGATACTGAGCCCGTATGGCTCAAGGCTGATGATACCTTTATTTATGTCATGTTGAACGAAGGCTGAAACACACCGCAGCAGCTTTGAACCTGCTCCTATGAAAAATTTTGACGTCAGTAGTGCATATGTATACTCCCAGGACAGGAAGGAAACAGTACAGCGAGCAATGGAAATATTTCTGAGATTTATTTAATTTGCAAACATAAATTAATATTTTAAACACATTGGAAATTATTTTAACCTATTTTTTGGATTTTAACATCGCAGATAAGCGAATTAAGGATATTAGTTGCCACACGGCTCAGGCTTGGACTTGGGCCGGAACTGCCATCTACAGCACGACTACTCCGTTTGTGCCACCTCATGGAGGTGGATGATTTTTCGTTTAGCACGAGGAAAACGTGGTTTAAGCAGAACTAATCTGAAAAGTGATTTATAGTGAAGCGTGCGTATCTTTTTAAACGCCCAGGGCTGTTGTAGACAGCAATTGAGATATTTGGATATTTTGAGCGATATTTTGCATTTCTCTGCGAGTCGAACTAAGGACTTGAAGCGAACGGATGGTAGAGAATATCAGGAAGTGTCAGGAGGTGTGCTAAGAAATATTTGAGTACGGATATTCATCCTATGTTAAAATAATAAACAATAGCACTATTCACCTTAATATCTGCAGAACTGTGATTTTTTGCGTGACAGATGACGCCGATTTCGGGTGATTTTCTTCACGTACTAGAATCAGTGTGCCACGCCATAGAAATAGCGTTGTAGAATCTGTGGCGGCTCGTGCTATCGTCAATTTTGCTAATTTATCCCCACCAGTGTAGATGCTGTGTATCACTTTTACGAGTACGAAATTTACAATAGATTCGGTGTTTTATTTTTGAATCATCATCGTAACTAGCACAATGAGAATCATCACCGACCACATGGGTAACTGTACCCAATTCTGGAAGATGGTTGACATGGAGTAGAAACCTGACATAGAGGGAGATGCCAATATTAAACGCCACACAGTGAGGAAAATGAAGAAATGGCTTTGGTAAGCTCAAGGGCGAGCTTGGGTCCAACGTAATGACCGAGGTTCGACAACTAAACCAGCTACACCCAAACACGATGTTAGTTTCTACACCAACTTTGAATTTTGTTAAAGGGCTTGAATTTGTAGAGTCGTAATAAGAGATCGCACTCAAAGCTCGACCATTTAGGTAGGAATCTTGTTAATTATTAAGACATTACCACTTTTTCTTAGACTTGAACTGTGAGAGGTCAAGCAATGACGCATCTTTCGTCCAAGAATCATTGTAAATAGCACTACGTTTGTGCAACAATTTTTGTATAAGCTTTAGAAGAGCTGAATGGACTTCAACACTCATTATTGTAACAATTTATAGCTGCAGGAGCTAAGCTGTAGGGATATATTTCGTTGAGTGTGCTTTGGAGGCACTCGATATTTTGTAAGGGCTATAGGAAAGCCGAGTGTGATATTCTGAAGTAGAATGACATTTTCGTAGACTATCGTTTGGCAACATAGAAATTAAGATATTGTCGTTTATATCTTTCGTTTAGTGTGCTGAGGAGGCACGGTGATTTTTTGAAAGCTTTGGAAGTGACAGAAAGCTTGCATAGGATCAGAAGCCACATGTGAATAGAGATGACATTACCATATCAATTTATGCTGAAGGAGAATGAAAGCAGTGTTATATTTTTAGTTTAGTCTTCTTTGGATAGAAGATATCATTTTTGTGAGCTTTGGCATGGCAAAGCAGATTTGTAAATAAGTAATGTGAGGAGGGGATCTTGCTTCTTTATATGAGAGCTGGAAAATGTCACGAATAGACTACAGTCTTAACCAGGCAACTCGTTTGCTATGTTTAATATTTTGAAGGCAGTGAAGCCTAGCTAGCACTCCGAAAACCTGTATTACGCTGTGTTACGATGATAGAACACACCTGGTGAGGCTAGTAGAATCTTATATTGTATCACAATGGAACTGTATGAGACGAAAAATACGACTATGTTTTATAGGATTCCTTTCACGCAGAGACATGAGGTTCGATGATGTGTAAAATGATGGTCACAGCTGTGGAGTTTAATGTTGTTATGAAAACATTCACTTTTTATTAGAATCTTCGGTTACTTCGGATATTTGAGGAGGAATTAAATCATGTTTTTGAGACAGGAGTATAATGTATTATGTAGGGCAGTGTTATTGTTGTGTCTACAGAAGACAAATTAAGTGATAGAACTGACATGGATCGCTCACATGGAATTTATAAGAGTACTAGCTGAAGTACCCGTGCTTCGCTACGCGTCGTAAATAAATTAAAATGTGAAGGTGACAGTTAAAACAGGGGATAGGCGAGGTGCTGCGCAGAGGGAGATTAAGGATGGAACATTTTGTCCAACTACACCGCTCTGCCTTAACCGTGTTTTATAGCACACATTTAGGTTTTACTCGCTAACGGTTGGAGACACATTTCGGATAGAAAATGCAATTTTTAACCTCGTATATGCCATCAAAAGTTTGCTATTTCTTAGCGTTCTCTTTTTATTTGAAATGGAAATATGAAAGTTTAAAACCAAAGGGTAGAGTGACGTCACTAAAATGGTCGCCATCTTTAAATAGTGCAAAGTATTGAAATCAAAAGTAACCTGTATGTTAACCAGGTAAATCTGCTACTTCCATGTAAAATTCATGTAAATCGGACCAGTGGTACTTGCGTGATTGAGTAATACACAGACACACACCATCTCATTTTTAGTCTCGCTTCGCTCGCGTCATAGTCGTGTCATATTGTTATGCAATGAAATGCAGGTTTAACCCCGTTAACACCCCTTTAGAACCTGAATATCCAAAAATCCCTCCTTAGTTGATGTTTTCGACACACAACAAACATACCCTCAAAATATCATTCTTCTAACATTAATAGTTTTGGTTGGTCGATGAGAGTGAACATCCAAAAATCCTTCCTTAGTGGACGTTTTTCTTCCAGAATTTCACCCCTCCCCATAGGCCCCTTAAATTGGATTTATGAAAAAACGGTCGAACACCTATTTATTTTATTTATTTATTTATTTATTTATTTTAAGCTGATTGATTTCCTCCGAGTTTCAAACTCCTCGCCTATGTCGTTTAAGAGATACACGCTCCGTTAAGAATCTTTCAACCCCCACTTTTCATCCCTTTCACCTCATAATATACACTACATCGAAAAACCATTAGACACGTGTCAGCTTATTTTTAATGATTAGTATATATGCCAAGTATCACATCCCCAAATGAAACCACTCGTGAGATATTGTTATTCAATGAAATGCACGTTTACCCCCTTAACACCTATTTAGAACCTGAATATTCAAAACTCTTTCCTTAGTGGACGTTTTCGACATAAAACGAACATATCCCCAAAATTTCATGTTTCCAACTTCAATAATTTTGGCTGGGCGATGATGAGTGAGTGAGTCAGTCAGGACATTTTCTTTCATTTATATTTGATAATTTCACCCCTCCCCATGAACCCCTTAAATTGGATTTATGAAACAAACGGTCGAACACCTATTTACTTATTTAAAGCTGTCCCCCTGAGTTTGATGAGTGAGTGAGTCAATCAGTTAGGACACTTTCTTTCCTGTTTTTCCCCCCAGAATTTCACCCCTCTCCAAGGGCCCCTTAAATTGGATTTATGAAAAAAAAAACGGTCGAACACATATTTACTTGTATTTTAAGCTGTTTTTTCCCGCCGAATTTCAAACTTCTCGCCTATGTCGTTTAAGAGATACACGCTCCGTTAAGAATCCCTCAACCCACAATTTTCACCCCTTTCACCTCATAATATACACCACATCGATAAACCTTTAGATATATGTCTGATTATTTTTAATGATTAGTTTATATACCGAATATCACATCCCCAAAGAAACAACTAATGAGATATCGTTATTCAATTAAATGCACGTTTACCCCCTTAACATCTCTTTAAAACCCGAATAAAGAAAAATCATTCCTTAGTTGACGTTTTGACATACAGCGAACATATTCCCAAAATTTCATTTTTCCAACATTAATAGTTTTCGCTGGGCGTGATGAGTGAGTGAGTCAGACAGGACATTTTCTTTCAATTATTTTTACCATAATTTCACCCCTCCCCATGGGCCCCTTAAATTGGATTGATGAAAAAACGCTTGAACACCTATTAACTTATTTTTTTAGCTGTCTTTTTCCCCTGAGTTTGATGAGTGAGTGAGTTAGTCAGTTAGGACACTTTCTCTCCTTTTTCCCCCAGAATTTCACCCCACCCCATTGGCCCCTTAAATTAATTTATGAAAAAACGGTCGAACACTGATTTACTTAATTTTTTAGCTGTTTTTTTTTCGCTGAGTTTCAAATTTCTCGCCTATGTCGTTTAAGAGATAGGCCTACACGCTCCGTTAGGAATCCTTCAACCCCCACTTTTCACCCCTTTCACCTCATAATAATACACCACATCGAAAAACCCTTAGACACATGTCTGCTTATTTTTAATGATTAGTTTATATGCCGAGTATCACATCCACAAATGAAACCACTCGTGAGATATTGTTATTCAATGAAATGCAGGTTTAACCCCCTTAAGACCCCTTTAGAGCCTGAATATCAAAAAATCCTCCCTTAGTGTACGGTTTCAACAAACAACGAACATATCCCCAGAATGCCATGGTTCCAACTTCAATATTTTTGGCTGGGCGATCATGAGTGAATGAGTCAGGACATTTTCTTTCATTTCTTTCCTTCAGAATTTCATCCCTCCCGATGAACCCCTTCAATTTGATTGATCAAAAAAACTGTCGAACAGCTATTAACTTACTTTAAAGCAGTTTCCCCCCCCCCCCCTGAGTTTGATGAGTGAGTCAGTCAGTCAATCAGTTAGGACACTTTATTTCCTGTCCCCCCCCAGAATTTCACCCCTCACCATGGGCCCCTTAAATTTGAATTAAGAAAAAAACTGTCGAACAGCTATTTACTTACTTTAAAGCAGTTTTTCCCCCCGAGTTTGATGAGTGGGTGAGTCAGTCAATCAGTTAGGACACTTTCTTTCCTCCCCCCCCCCCCGAATTTCACCCCTCCCCATGGGCCCCTTAAATTGGACTTATGAATAAACGGTCACATATTTACGTATTTTGTATGCTGATTCTTTTCCGCTGAGTTTCAAACTCCTCACCTATGTCGTTTAAGAGATACACGCTCCGTTAGGAATCTTTCAATTCCCACTTCTCACCCCTTTCACCTCATAATATACACCACATCCAAAAACCCTCAGACTCGTGTCTTCTTATTTTTAATGATGAGTTTACGTGCCGAGTATCACATCCCCCAATGAAACCAATCGGGAGATATTGCTATTCAATGAAATGCAGGTCTACCCCCTTAACACCCCTTTAGAACCTGAATATCCAAAAATCCTCTCTTGGTGGGCATTTGCGGCCCTTTGGGAAGCTGCATACCAAATTTCATTCCAATCCGTCGGTGGTTTCTGAGATTTCGTGATGAATGAATGAGTGAGTGAGTGGTATTTGACAAATATATATAGTAGATGATAGTGCCAAGTCTTTGTTATGCTAAACTCGGTTGACAGTGCTGTGTGAGTAGTTGAGTAACTAACGGGATTTCAAGTAAAGATCCTCTTTTTCTATACCGGTAGTGCAGAGCAGAACTGGCATCCAGTCGGCCGTGTCTCGACTTTAGCAATGTTGCCATGGAAACTATCTGGCTTGCCATTCCTTCATGAGTATATTTTATGATTTGATTAGCATGTGCTTGAGTGCAAAAGGGCCGAAATCAGAAGAATGAGAAAGACTATCGAAAATGCATGTAGCCAGCGGTTCCTTCTGGATCCTAAACTATATGTATGCAAAATTTGGTTGAGATTGGTGGAACGGTGTAGATTTGTATACGGAACAGACCCACCCACATACATACATACATACATACAGACTTTCACTTTTATATATAAGATTAGGTGGCGAATGGATGTTTACCCCGTCGGCTGTAAGGTTTGCGAGCAGTAGGGCCGCATATTCTTCGCCACTAGGGCACGTGTTATTGTTGTGACTGCCGTGTATGAGGTTAAGGGAGTTTTCTCACATTCTTGAGGAGGCATGTTGGGAGTAGTGCTTTTTGCTACTTGCCATGAAGTGTCAGAAGGTCATTAGGTGAATTAACCACACTGGAAGGGATAAATAAGAAACTAAATCTGAACATAAATCATGAAACATAATTTTCTTAAAAAAAAAAAATACAATAATCAAGTAACTAATTAAGATGTGAATTGTTTAACTTTTTTTTTTATTGAATGACCGACACTCTTCGAGCAGATGATTGCTGTACTTTATGAACAATTTCTAGGACAAGCTTACACAATTTTTGAGACGACTACGTTTCATTGCTGTGATAACGTGAAGCCAATGGCAATTACCAATTATGCGACGTGAGACGCAGTTCTTACTGCGCTGTTGCCAACCTAATTTACCCACACATAGATGGCGATTAGACACAAACAGCGTCTAATCTTCGTAGACAGGCGCACAAAGAGTGTGACAAATAGCAGTGTTTAGCATGACATTTTATGATGAACTGTAATATGTGTGTACTAGTTAGATGTTTGTTTTTCTTGCTAGGCAATGGTTGTAATTAACGTCAAATAGGAATTAGCTACTGAATTAACGTAAATTAAAAGTTGGAGGTGCCACCATCGTAACCTAGGTATCTTTATTGGTGCCATTAAATGTAAATGCAACACATTTCTATTGTCGGCGTTTAAATTCAATTGCTTTGCTGTACATTCTGGGTGTGATTATTTTTATTATTCAAGGGTTATTGCATTGCGTAGGGAATTAATTACGTGTCAAATTCTTAGCTCGATTGCCATTAATTATCTTTGTGAACAGGACTTTGTGAGGGATTAACTTGAATTCAGTTTAGGATTCTTTTTTATTAAGTTTGCGGCCTAGCCAAGATTTCACCCTCCGAAGCAGGCTAGGGATTTATGATTTTTAAAATACATTGTAGTGAAATTTACATCAGTCTGGACCATTCATTGTTAGCTTTGCTATTTTGGGGATGTGTTTCTGAGCTGGTTTCATAACCACTTACCTCTTACCCGACCCGATACTACCCGAGTTAATTGTCTCGTGCCGGAGCTGGTCTGAGAACACATCATATCCTCTCAGCGTGTGGGGTCGAAGGATGGGGATGTCGAGAAGATTGACGGCAGTCGATGGTCCCCGGATATTCCTGTCTAACGGGCACATTGTAAAATTGGGGCTAATGACCTAGGTATTTCACCCATTATAACTATTACAACCACACCACTACACTGAAAGATTACATGCTATAAGAACATATAAATCTCAGTATCGGTTATTTATGATTCCTTCCGCGAGATGGCAACTTTCTGTAACGAGACACGGCTATTAATTAAAGAAAAGTCAAATGTACGGCTTATAACATTTACGAAAGGCAATTTACATAACTCAATGACATTACATTATTATTATTATTATCATGTATTATCATACAAAGCTTCGCTTCCATCGCTTGAATACGTAACGAGAAAGAAAAAATAATTTCATATATTTAAATATCGCATGGCCGCCATGTTTTTGTGTTTATCAGTGTTTTGAAAGTTACTTATGTGTACGTAATTAATAGGCATACATCACCATGCAAAAAATAAGTTTGAGGCCGTAGTAGTTTCGGATATATTGAGAACTAGTGAAATATTTCTCATCGCTGGCATGTTCGATTGATTTATATGTAAGCCACAGAAGTATATACCATCAGATGAAGATAATTACGGTAGTAATACAAACTTCCAAGTTGATCGCTTGAATAGGACTAAAATGAAAGCATAATTCTTAAATTTCGCACAGCCGCCATCTAGAATTTCCCTTAAAATCTAATTTAATTATACACCAGAATATTAAGATCTGTATAAAGATTTGCCGTGATAAGTTTCATTGCGTCTGGATGAAGCCCATTTAAATATTTAAAAATCGCATGATCGCCATATTGGTTTTGTACTCATCAGGTTTTTGAAATTTGCAAAGGTGATTTTATTTTAATAGACTCTATCGCCATACAAAACTTCAGTTTGATTGCTGTAATACTGTAGATTCGTGGGTGAAATATTACTAATGGATGGTGTTGGATTGTTTATAGAATTATGTAGGTCATAGATTTATGTACCAGTATATGATGATTATTAGGGTGGTTCATTATACGAAATTTAACTTCGATCTTCTAATTAAGACACAAGGAATTAAAACATATGTTTAAACGTTTCCACAGTCGCCATGTTGAATTTCTCAAAACAATTGATTTAAATTACATACATGTAAATTAAGCTTTGCATAAACACTTATGATGCCAGGTTTCATTGCGTTCGGGAGCATAAATTGCGTGCCTAGTCCAGTATAATATTTGAACTTCGCATTGCCACGATGTTGTTTTAGTACTTATCATGCTTTTGAAAGTAATGTACACGATATACCATGGGTCAATTAGCTACGCTAGCACGATGACAATTATACGCACGAGTCGAGTTGGAATTATGACGCAACAGAGCTGATTTGCGAACCACTGTTTACGTAAACGAGGGGGCCAGCCAAGCAATGCATTTGGATATGTAGTGGGAATGCAACTGATGACGGCATTAACAGCCATCTCGAATAGCGAATCAATAGAAACATCTGTAGTCATGCCGCACTAGAACATTTTACCAAACTACGGCTGAATTTAGCGTTCTTTTTAATATAATTAACGAACTAAATGTACCCCCTTAAACAACTTGAATATCTGATTATATTCACCGAGGGAGCAATTTCTACGACCTAACTAGACGAGAAATATACGGTCATTGGTAAGAGGACGATGTAGGGGGGTACTCCCCTTGATTTCTTCCCCTACTGCGGCGAGTTCATTACTTGTCAATTAGAGTGCCTCTTTGTCGGTTTTTTTTTGTCGTGTGGCCTCCTGAGAGGCCGAGTGCAGGTCTTTCTAGTCGACGCCCGTGGGCGACCTGCGCGTCGGGATGAGAGATGAACGGATGAAATGAAATTGGGCAAGGATGTGGAAGGAAGCGGCCGTGGCCTATCAGAAGGTACCGTCCCAGCATTTGCCTGGTGTTGAAAATGGGGAAACCACGGAAAACCATTTCAAGGACGGCCGACGGTGGGGCTCGAACCCACGCGTCTACCGAGTCAGCAGAGAGCTTGGCCCCATGACATAATGCTGCGCTTTAGCCAGCGTAGCCACTACTGTCGGTTCTTTGTCGGTAACTGATGATGTTTGACCAGGTTATCAATTAATTATCAGGAAACTGGGCACATCTAAAAATAACACAACGTGAGGGGCTCTTCAAAAAATAAGAATAGAACTAGCGTTTGGATACATCTATAAATGAAGCCACGGCGTGCAAAATCTCGACCAAAAAGAGAGATCAAGTCAACGTAAGGGGCGAATGTAATGGCACAACAAGCATTGAGTTTTCTATGAGAAAATGGAATACCATCGACATGAGGCATTTTTGCGTGGTATGCTACACAGCGTTATGGGTTGATTTTCATTGGCGGCAGCGATGCGTATTATTACAGTTTTGCGTAATGTTAAGAAGAACTAAGTCAGGAGGAGTTGTCTTACGAGTATGCACCGCATTGGAGAATAAAATAGGGTCAAGTTAAATTTGACTGTCATTTTCTGTGACAGGAGGCAGACAAACGTTTTCTTTGTGTGTTCATTATTGTTAGGAAGTTGATCAACATTTGCGAAACTTACATCGTATTTCAGGTAGTTTTTATTTAGATAGGATTTTCTTTGGATAATAATGATTTGTAAGAGTTAGATTTACTATAATAATTTAAAGAATTTAATTATTTCTATAAATAAGCGCAAGAGTATTACAGCCTTAGATGGAAGGTGTTGAATTTTGCTTTGATCGGGATGTTTTTGATTTAGTTTCATTTTTATCATCCATGATGAATAATAAGAAAGATTTTCAATTACTTTGAAACTTTATTCGGTACATATTCCTAGTGTGCAAGCCATCCATGTGGTCGGATGGACATCTCGTAGTGGAAACCTCTCAGACTAAATACAGTATATAATATGTCAGAGCAATCGGGAGCAGAGGAGTTAAGAGGCATGCTACAGCAGATAAAGTTGGGCCTATCATGCCAAAATGAAGACATGGAGAATGCTAAAGTTAGTATTCAACAGTGTGACTCAAATGATATCCAATTTGACTCAAATGGAGTCAAACATTCAATCCCACTTGACTCAACTTGAGTAAAACATGCAATCCAATTTGACTAAATTACATTTGTATATACAATCTGATGTGACCCTTCTAGGCTCTAACATGCAATCAAACATGTCGGTACTAGATGATTTATTTTCAAGCATCAAACAGGGTAGATTAACTATACAAATTAAAATGGATTCCATGTAAAAACTAGTAGATCAAGGATTAAAATAGCTTAAATCAGAGTTGGAAAATGAAACGATGGAGCAGGTTAGGGAAAGCCAAACTAAAATGGTACGTGATGACAAAGTTCTAGAAACGAAACTGGACGACAATATTAAGAGCCTTAAGTACCTTTTTGTGTTTTGCAGGATACCAGGTAATGGAAACTAGTTTAAGTTAAAGGGAGCTTATCCTTCAATACCATAGCATTGCAGAACTCTGCAGAGGAAAAATCGAACATGTTAGGTAGTAACATATAAATCATCCAGGGACAAATAGACGTCCATGACGATGTTTCACTATGAAAGAGGACGCAGAAAACGACATTAACAAACTGGCAACACACGAGAGCATAATACAGGCAGGATGGAATGGCAAGATCGACGCCATCAAAAGGGACTAGACGACGGAACAAGAGGGAGTGTAGTTAATGCTGTTGCGAGGCTAGAGCAACAGGCCAAGGCGAATAAAATGTCACAAGGGAAGAGAATTCACAGACTAGAGGTGGAAAGAACAATGAATAGAGATAGTGGGGCACACACGTCTTGAGAGCCATCTGGAATAGACACACACAATTCAGGACATCATAAAGACAACCACAAGTTTAATTATTAATAATATTAATGTTATTTGTTTTACGCCACTTTTAACTACCGCGGCTTTTAGAGACGCCAGGGTGCCAGAATTTAGACCCAAAGGGAACCTTTAACATGCCAGTATATCTACTGACACGGCTCCCTCACATTTGCGCACCCTCAAATGCCCGCTGGCTAGGCCAGGATTCGATGCTGCAACCTTGAGCACAGCAGGCGCGAACGTTAACGGTGCGCCACGTAGCCAGTCCCACAAGTTAATTTGTGGCCAGTAAATTGCATACGAAGTATTGAAGGTAGACCCAGGAAATTTCAGGGAATTGGCTAGTCACGCCAGTTAAGTTTTTCAGTGACCTGAGAGAGTATATTGCGGAGAATAAAATCTCAAAACCAAGAGATATACGGGTCATATGAATTTTCAAAGATTCCTTTGAGAAAGTTTTGAAGTCTTCAAGACCAAATAAGCATAAGAGACAAATTGTACTCACAAAGGTATTAGACGTCACGTCCAACAAAATACGCGAGTTATTTTACTTCCCAACTCATACTTTGCAGTTCCTTACACCACCATTGCCAGAGGATGAACGTTTGCAGGAAATTATACGACAGAACCTGATAGAAATCCAACGAATTCCTATTGCTTCTGGAGCAGAGATAACAGATAACATTTTGAGGAGACTCGATCATACCAGTTCGCAGCTACATAATCGCAGGCCAAAACAGCAAAATCGGGAGATTAATACGGTTCTGATGGTTCGAACGGCCCAAACTGACGGACCTACTCAGACAGAAGGAGTATAATATGGCAATAACTAACACCAAGGGTTATCAGCAAAAGCACCCAGAATAAGATCGACCGTATATCAGGGTATCTTATGATAGCCGCAGAAAAAACGGAACAATGATTAGCGTAGGAGGAACCGATACACCAGGAAAGGCCGATGTAATTATTACCCAAAGACGGCAATACTATCAAAATAGGACCCCATACAGCAGAGGAAACAATGATACGCAACAGAGACCGTTATACAGAAAGCAAGAATTATCAGCGGCAATTACAAGAAAATGTACCCACAGCTCCGGAAATGGACAATGAACCTCAACCCAGCACTAGCGGGATGAACTTAGAAGAAAGACGCCGACATCATAATCAATGTTCCAGAAGTTCATCTACATAGCATCCAGGGAGAAGAATCAAGTTAGCTAGCGATCGACTTCAACTGCAGGCCGTGAAGAGGAATTGCAGGAATGCCGGTCGAAGATATTGTGAACCCTAAGAAGAAGGACACCTAGTGCTTTTCAGAAAGCCTATTTCCTCAAATGTACTGTACATCAGAAGGTCTATGGAAAGTTTTTTAATTGTATATTGGCCCTTTTAAAGTTCAAACAAGGTGCAATTACAAAAGCTATAAGATTGTGAGAATTGACACTGAGGAAACAGTTCGTATTTATAACGCAGCTAGTTTACGACGCTACTACGAGGCGGTCAGGTAACAAAGCACAGCCGAGCTAGTTAGGTCTATCTTGTACATAAATTGGAAAATAGTATGAAACAAGATCATCTGTCCATCCGGTTATTTGACGAGTGACGACAGAAATGTACCCGATATGGCATGGATCAATTAGCTACGCTAGCGCGATGTCAATTATACTCAGGAGTTGAGTGCTACAAGAAATTGTATGCAGCACGTGACGTAGGGAAATTTTCAATTGCCACTCAACATTTCAAGCTTAACGTAGCAAATTCAATGTCATACCTAGCCGTAGAACTTAAGTATATTATTAAAGAGAAACAAGATTAGAGTTACATCATTAATATATTGGAATGTTAATACAGTACATACCATCGCTATATAAGCACACGCCGCGACCAGTATGAAAAATCTCTTCGGCAAAGCCATGAGCCAATCCATGGGGAACTGAGAGGATCCCGTAAGGATCCAAGCAAACAACCGCTTTTTATAAACCAGAAAGCAAGCCGAATGATTCGACAGATCCCATAGAGCCAATTGCCCGATGTGCAGACCTGTGGACAGAGAAATTTCCAAGTCATAACATATTATGGCACTGGTCAAAACCTGAACAAAAAAGAAGAAATAGTCAACATTTCAACTGATCGAAAACCAGCATTTATTTTCTGATTCAAACGAATGGATAAAAGATACTCTAACGTTTGTGAAAATTGCAGCGCGAAGAATACAAGTGGATCAAATGAAGTTCATACTACATTTATGGTACATGCCAATATACAAATGATTAGGATTAAAGACCGAAGTACCATGTGCTGCCAGCAGAGCCTCTTAAGGCTGTGCGATCACCACCGCCGTCAATCGCATGGCAAGAGATGGCAGCACTACTGTATTACCGATAGCAGCCGCTGCATTTGTGTTAGTGACGTGTCTACCCTTCAATTATCACCTCCTTCCGCCCCTACTCCCACCGCTTCTCCTCGTCACTCAATGTCTTCTCTCTCTCTCTCTCTCTCTCTCTCACACTGATAGCGTTGCTTTGCATCTGAAAAACAAACCAGACTTGCTTTCCGAGCCATATTGCCAATTTGTGGACTACTATTGGATTTTTTATTACAGATACTCGAGTTTAGGCCTTAATTACAACCAAACCAACAGACCTATTGAAAAACGAGTTATACCAATATTTTCCTTGTTTAATTCTGCGTTAGACTATATAAGCCAATTATTTTAAAGTTTATTAATTATTTATTTATTTGTGGTTGTATGAAAAATTGTCCGTGTTTTTGACGTCTTTTCTAGGAACCGCTCACTTAAAACTATATACATGGAAAACTACTTGGCTGAGGGTAATGCAATTAGGTAGATTTCTTTAGAAAGCTAACTATTGCAATGGGTCCCATGTTTCGACTTCCGGAAAATGTCGACATATCTTCGCGTTTCACATCCCCCAGACCCCAAAACCACAGTCAGTTCAAAAGTTTATATATAATTTATGTATGTATGTATATATATATATATGTATATATGTATATCAGTTTCTTGTGGACACGATAACTGCCGTAATTTTGCACCAATCACTTTGAATTTTTTACATAATATGTATCCCTATAAAATCTCGGTCGAGTTCGTTAATGGGCAAATTCGGTCGAAGGGGGTGAAAATGGGGGGCTTTTTTCGAAAAATTGAAATTTCGCTATAAATCTCTTAATACGCGAAATATCGAATCCATTCAAAGTTCATAATATGTGTCGGATAAGTGCCAACAATTTATGTCAAATAAGTTTTTTGATAGCACCAACCATTGACCAAAGGGGTGGAAAAAAGTGGGTTTTTCGGGAAACATTAATCATATCTCCCTTAATAGGCACAATATCAAAACCGTACAAAATGTACAATATTCCCCTAATAATTACCTAAAACTTTTGTCTGAAAGAATTTTTGATATGACCCACCATTACGCCAAGGGATGAGAAAAATGATTTCGGAATTATAAGAAAATGCCAAGAGCTATCAGAGGTTGCCATGGCAACACTACTAAATTGATGAGGGATGAGCCGTTGCCATGACAACGCACTTGCACGAGATCAGATTCAGTATTTCCATCTGACTAAGCCGGCCCCGTGGTGTTGGGGTAGCGCGCCTGCCTCTCACCCGGAGTCCCCGGGTTCGATCCCCGGCTCCGTCAGGGATTTTAAAACTGACGTGAGGGTTGGAACGGGGTGCACTCAGCCTCGTGAGGACAATTGAGTAGCTGTCTGACAGTGAGACTGCACCCCGATCACGAATACCAATATTAAAGGCCAAGGGGACCCGACGCGCTGATGTCACGTCACCCCAATATCTGCAGGCCAAATGGCTGGGCAGCGGTCACTTGGTCGGCCTTAGCCCGTCATGGGCTGGTTGGTGCCAGGGGTTGACTTTGACATCTGACTAAGTGGGAAGCGGGTTCGGTGACGTAACTGGTGGCATGCAGAATGTCTATGCCCAAGGTTGCGGTTTCAAAGCCGGTCGAAGTCGTCGGATTTTCTAAGAGCGCTAAAAATCCCTCAGTATGCTTTCCTTTGGAGGGGAAGTTCCAACGTTCGTTACGAGTTGCTGGTTGGGGTGGCATCTAGTAGCCAAGTCCACAGCTAGGTGTCATTGACGGTAGTACCTGGTAGCAACATTAGGAACTACTGCTTGAAATTGACCGTCTGCAGTCCTTACCTGAATTACAGACTAATACATCCATTACAATTCACACCGTTTATCAGACAGATTCTACACTCACCCAAAGTACACGGGGTTAGATGACCACGTTGTCGCAGCCCCTAAACTGAGGAACCAACCAGAGGTAGATTTCATTAGAAAGCTAACTATTGCAATGGGTAGGCTACCATGTTTCGACTTCCGGAAAATTTCGACATATCTTCGCGTTTCACATCCCCCAGACCCCAAAACCACCGTCAGTTCAAAAGTATATATATATCAGTTTCTTGTGGACACGATAACTGCCGTAATTTTTCACCAATCACTTTTTACCGAATATGTATACCTATAAAATCTCGGTCGAGTTCGTTACTGGGCTAAACCGGTAGAAGGGGGTGAAAATGGGGGGCTTTTTTCGAAAAAGTGAAATATTGCTATAACTCTCTTAATATATGAAATATCGAATCCGTTCAACGTTCATACTCTGTGTCGGATAAAGCCCAAAAATTTATGTTTGAAGAGTTTTTTTTATATCACCAACCATTGACCAAAGGGGTGGGAAAAGTGGGATTTTCGGGAAACATTAATCATATCTCTCTTAATAGGCACAATATCAAAACCGTACGAAAAGGACAATATTCCCCTAATAATTACCTAAAACTTTTGTCTGAAAGAATTTTGGATATGACCCACCATTATGCCAAGGGATGAGAAAAATGATTTCGGAATTATAAGAAAATGCCAAGAGCTATCAGAGGTTGCCATGGCAACACTACTAAATTGATGAGGCATGAGCCATCAGACGTTGCCATGACAACGCACTTGCACGATATCAGATTCAGTATTTTCATCTAAGTGGGAAGCGGCTTCGGTGACGTAACTAGTAGCATGCAGAATGTCTATGCCCAAGGTCGCGGTTTCAAAGCCGGCCGAAGTCGTCGGATTTTCTAAGAGAGCTAAAATCCCTCAGTATGCTTTCCTTTGGAGGGGAAGTTCCAACGTTCGTTGCGAGTTGCTGGTTAGGGTGGCATCTAGTAGCCAAGTTCACAGCTAGGTGTCGTTGACGGTAGTACCTGGTAGCAACATTAGGAACTATTGCTTGAAATTGACCGTCTGCAGTCCTTACCTGAATTAAGACTACTACAGTCATTACAATTCTGTAAACGAAACACTCACATATTTTATTATGAGCAAATATTCTCATGAAAATAAATTTTATTATTTCAGATTTTGAAAAATCATTTACATATCATATTGTTCTATATTGAAACATATTTTTTTAGTAATAATCTGATACAGGTACGAAGTACACCATTTTATACTGACTGTATAACAATATAAAGTATTGACAGTAAGAAAACAAACAACAAAATTTAACAACAAAAAAAGGGACTTAATAATAACAAATTCATTGGAAATTAAATAACAAATAAAATAAATAACAGAGGTTATAAAGATATGTATGTGAGTCGTCCAATTCCAGAACTACCTAAGTCAATTTCATGAAATTTGTGATAAAGGGCAAAAAACTGTCTTGAGTTATCCGTGCGCGTTTAAATAGAAACAGTTTGTATAATAGTTACAAAATACGATTGGTTTTCATTTTATGTATGTTTTAAAAATACAGTAAAAGCAGTTTTTACGTAATAATAGAAAATATATTGCACTTAAGCAGTTTTGATACAGGATCTAGGACTTAAGTAGTTTTGGATTAGTTTCATTAAGTCAGTAATTATGGTTTCTATGTGAAAGTGAAATTATTGCTATATTTTAAAGTTCTCTAAGAAACTACCCAGTATACAATAAAAGTAACCTTTCAACCTTAAATTTCCATTCACAATATGCTCACAGCTTTTCAAACTAGGCGAAATAGAGTCCATTGGACTGCACAGCAACGTCATGTTCCATGGGGTCTTCTTCTTCTACTTCAGATACATTTTGTCGAGCTATGTCTTCGCCACATAGTAGCAAGTCTCGGTAGAAGCCTAGATCCTCTCTGTTGTGCCACTCAGGGCCGAAATGCTTTGACAAAAGCTGTTTCACATCAATCACTTACATATATATAAATATATAAAAGTGTACCCGTTCTTACGCCACTTTAACATGTTTTCTTGGCGTTGATTAGCAGTGTTTAGCTATGGACAAGTTCATTGTCAAACGTAAACGCCTGGACAGTGAAAGTGAACAGTCGGATCCTACTCCCGAACCGTTGAATTCAACATAAAGAAGACAAACGAAAGAAAAGAACATACCAGGACAGTTACGTAGTGTATGGATTTACGTGGAATAAGAACGAGGAAAACCCTATCCCTGTGTGTTTAGTTTGTGGCGAAACACGAGGCCATGGTACCTAGCAAACTGAAGTGGCATCTCACAATTAAGCATCCTAGTGGGTCAGGGAAGAGTGTGATGTATTTTTCACGTGTAATAGAAGGGGAGAAAAAAAACAGCTGTGCGAATGGTAAAGAGAATGACCATAAGTGATACTGCTCTTGAAGCCTCGTTTAAAGTAGCAGAACTGATAGGAAAAAAGAATCACACACACACCTCATACTCTTGGAGAGGAAATCATAGGTCCTGCATGGAAAATTATAGTTTCAACAATACTTGGTGAAGGAGCAGCTAATCAAATTTCGAAATTTCCTCTTTCCAACAACACAATCAGTCGCAGGATATCTGAAATGTTTGCAATATCAACGAACAAGTCGTGGGGAAAATAAAAACTGATCGAGCATTTGCTTTGCAAGTAGATGAGAGTATCGATAGTGGTGACAAACTGCAACTCCTTGGTTTTACCAGATATATTGATGATAAAGATATTAATGAGCAGTTTCTGTTCTGTAGACCGCTGGAGACTACAACCTCAGGCCATGATATTTTCGTTTCTATTAATTCCTTTCTCAATGACCAAGATCTTTCATGGAAAGACTGGTTGGTTGGTTCTTAAGTTTAGGGGCTGCGACAACGCGGTCATGTAGCCCCGTGTACTTTGGTGTGTGTAGAATCTGTCTGATAACCGGTGTTAATTGTGATGACTGTATTAGTGCGTGTTGTCTGTTTTTAATTCAAGTAAGGACTGCAGTCTTTTGAATTTTTCAAGTAGTTCCGACTTTTGCTGCCAAACGCCACCGTTAATGACTACTAGTTCAGAACTTAGCTACCGGACGCCACCGCAGTCGGCTCTTGGCAACGAACGTAGGAACCTAAGAGCGTTGTTTACATTCTTAACCTATACAATTTAGCTTCACACAGGTGTAATGAGTGGAAGGTTCTTTAACATGCCATAAATCTATGACATGGGACCGCCGGGTTTACTTCCCCTCCGAAGGAAGGCATACTGAGGGATTTTTAACTCTCTTAAAAAATCCGACGACTTCGGCCGGCATGGAAAGACTGTTGTGGTATATGTACAGATGGTGCACAATCTATGTCTGAGAAATTTAAAGGTTTTTACTGCCAGAGCTCAAGATTTTGCTGCAGTGTTTAACGAAGTTGTGAAAATGGTGAACTACATCAAGTCTCGACCTTTAATGTGCAGGATTTTTAAACAGTTATGTCTCGCAACGGATGCACCTCATACCTCTTTGTTACTTCATACAGAGTAAGGTAGTTGTCGCGGGGTCGTGTATTGAAGCAGTTTCTTGAACTTAGAGAACAGGTGAAAACTCTTTTTAAGGATGAAAATCAAGATACATTTTATGAGCTGTTACTAACTGATTCTTGGTGCTTGGAACTGTCGTATCTGGCAGATATTTTTCATAAACTGAATTAACTGAATGTTTCAATGCAGGTTAGACAGGAAACAATAATTTCCTCAACCAATAAAATGAAAGATTTTAAAAGAAAACTTAGTTCTTGGAAATCTGCAGTTCAGAAAGGAGATCTTTCAAACTTTCTTCATCTGGCAGTAGTTAACGATCTGGGTAAGCTGAAAGACCGCATTTGTGATCACTTATCAAGATTGCAAGATGCAATAGATACATACTTTCCATCTATTTCCACTATGAATGTCAACTGGGTTGTCTCACCATTTGATTTCATAGATAGTACGAGGAAATAGATTTCACTGGTTGCGAACGAGATGAATTTATTGATCTTTGTGCCGATTCCACACTCAAAGGTAAGTTCACCAAGAGTGAGGCGTCGGTGGCTACTTTTGGGCTTCAGCGGAGAGAGTAGTATCCTAACCTAATGAAGAAAGCAATTAACACACTTTCGCCCTTTCCAAAATCCTATCTATGCGAGCAAGCCTTCTCTGCTCTGGTGACAATAAAATCCAAAGCAAGAAATAGACTGAATAACCTTGAGGATGATTTGCGTGTTTCATTGTCAACTGCAAGGCCCGATATCACGTACCTGTGCTCTAAGCATCAATCACAAGTTTCATATTAACGATTTATCGAACAAAATTATTGATGTATTTTTACTCACTGACTGTAGTAAAGTTGACTGTATTATGTTATGGTGTACGTTACTTATTATAAAATATTTTAATAAATTTACATATGAAACATAATTCTTTTTTTTTATTCCAGGAAGGGTGCCCCTACTGTCGACCAAAGTATTATGTGCACTCGAGTTTGAAGGTTGTTTGTGAAGTAACCAATAGACCTACATAAAATCCAATAACTTCATCATTTTCGTCGTTCTATTGTACGTTAGTTCATGTAGGTTTGGAATTTTTAATTTATATTTTAATATTTTTTATCGCAGTTGGAACACAAAATGTGCCCATTTTTAAGCGTGTTTCAACCATGCGTCACATTTAAGAATTATTATCTCAAAACTCCGTCATCAGATCGAATGCAAATTTTAACACAATATACATCGGAATGTTGTATAACTGGTTTATTAATTTCAAAATTTTGTGTGTCCAAGAAACAAAGTTATCATTTTTGTGAGGTAACTTTTTCTCGGCTCGGGGTGGTTGGAAAGTATAGCTCTTGGTCGCATTGTAATCCATATTCATCAAGAAGTTATGGTTTATGACTGTGAAATACGTAAATTAATTCACTTATTTTATATCAGTTTGTGTTTGTTCGTGGAAATAAGGCATGATTCACCAGCCAGCCGCTCAGGGGTAAGCTGTACTGCGTTGCTGAGATGGAGCCCATAACTGCCGAGCGAGGCGAGGTCGTATTTCCCCGTTCCAATATAAACCGATATAAAATAAGTGAATTAATTTACGTATTTTAAAGTCATACAGCATAACTTTTTGAGGTATAAGGAGTTCTACGCGACCAAGAACTACATATTCCAACCACCCCAAGCCGAGAAAACGTTACCTTACACAAATGATAACAACTTTGTTTCTTGGACACGCAAAAATTTGAAATTAATAAACCAGTTATACAATATTCCGATGTATATTGTGTTAAAATTTGGATTCGATCTGATGACGGGTTTGTGAGATAATAATTCTTAAATGTGACGCATGGTTGAAACACGCTTAAAAACGGGCACTTTTTGTGTTCCAACTGCGATAAAAAATATTAAAATATAAACTAAAAATTCCAAACCTACATGAACTAACGTACAATAGAACGACAAAAATGATGATGTTATTGGATTTTATGTATGTCTATTGGTTACTTCACAAACAACCTTCAAACTCGAGTACACATAATACTTTGGTCGACAGTAGTATTTAATGTTATTCCCAAGGGTGCCGTGAACATCAAAAGGTTGGTAAACTCTGCTCTAGACTGTGGTCGTGTGGACTGGCATGATGAGTCAGGGCGGGAGGGAGGCGGAAGCTGCGATAGCAAAGGTGTTGAAGGAGAGAGTAAGGCAGGTGCCCGAGCGCGCTCTTGCCCAAGACCTTGTCTTACCGCTGTGTGTGTGCGCGCGTGTGTGTATGTGTGTGTGACTGATTCAACCTGCGTTTTGTAGAGTCTGAAAGGTACAATCACCACGGGTATATCGCTGAACCAATTTTCTTTATCGAACTTTTCTACTGCTCAGAATAAGAGCCACATCAAATTAATAAAACTTTGAAGTTAATATAACAATTTTTTCTCACTAAAAATGGTATTCAAATCTGAAGAGGTTAATACAAAATTTGAATTTCGTAATAAGAATTGTTCCTATTGCAGGTACTACTACAGGGGTTGTTGTACATAAATTTCGGTGTCTTCCGATTATTAGTTTCGTCGTGGAGATTGTACCTTTAACGCTCAAAATAGCCACTTTGAAGCCATGTCCTCAGCAAACGAGCCGTCGTTATTTTCTTCAAAACGCATATAATATCTCACAAAGACCTACATTAGAGATTAAGAGTAAAAATAAAAATAAAAATAAAATTTCAATTTTTGACCGCACAGCCTTAACGTCGTGGCATGGAATCAAAGAGAGTCTGGGTATATTCCTGAAGAATCTTACTGCACACGGATTGTATGAGAATCCACAAAGCATCAACAATGATTGCTAGAGGACCGTGACGAGCAAAGTTGCCAACCAACGATATCCCAGACAAATTCGATCGACGCCATGTCATGCGAATGTGCAGGCATGGGTAGCAGTGGTGCCCGTCATTCTTCGAAGAAGGCCTGCACATTCCTCTTCACATGTGGGCGAGCCATTGTCCTGCAGAAATACGACAAGCGTACTTGCCTCAAGGTCTAAGGTCTAAAACCTCTGTGATGCAGCGGTTGCTGTTTAGATACGAGTCGAGATCTCATGTTGTATCCAATGGCGCCCAAACCATCACACTTGCCGTTTGTCCACTATGCCGCTCAACAATGCAGATTGCGATTATCACGGTAATGTCTAACAAGTATTCCTACTTAGGAATACTACTTAGGACAGGTTGAAGCGAGACTCGTCCAAAAACAGTATATGTTGCCACTCAGCACGTCAGAGACAGTATTCACGAGTCCATTGCAGTCTCGGGCGTTGTGGTTTCTGGACAATGGAACCCAACACACTGACATACGTACCACCAGTCCATCCCGCAGCAGACAACGTCGATGCAGGCAGCCCAACAACCATTGAAGTGTTCCAGTCTCGAGCCAGTACTGTGAACGAAGCAGTACGGTCCGTTACGGCCACGTGGACAAGGTAGCGCTCAATCCGTGCTGTGATCACATTGCATCGTACAATACACGCTCGTCACTGTGAATGACCCCCCTTCTATCCAGTGATTCTATAAACGCATCACGGCCGTGGCAGTATGGCTTGTACGAGTCGAGATGTCACGGTATGACAAACCCGTTTCCCGGAGACCGATCATTCTGCTCCGTTCTAATTCATTCACATTCTGATATTGCTCCTTCTTATGTCGACTTAAAAAATAATTTTCTGAAACAAGGACCTCGTCTTGTTGAAAGGTACACTTGCACCTACTTTCACGTTTTCACTTCGTTTGACGATTGTTCACTGGCTGAGCTTGCTGTAGGAATTACCTTTTTGGTCACACAAGAGAGAGCACTACTGGACCTACGTGTATCCATCTCTATTTAATTTCCGTCACTTATTTTTGGTACACTGTTCTATATATCCTCCGAGTTTGGGTTCATTCGGGACATTCTTTCAGGGTGTTGCAACTTTTACAAATGTTAGTGTATGAAGAGAGCAGCAGGCATGGACTCCGGAATATTACTTATTGTATCAATGGAGATCTGAAGCCAAACCACTCAAAGTAGTTCCATATATTGGTGTACGTAACACACTTGAGTGGCAACGAGGCGAAAACGAAGTAAGGTGTAATGTGGAAAGGGGAAGGATATGACCACGTCAACTGATCGTGAAACGTGCGGGTCATCAAAGTAGAGAAGACCTTTGGTATTTCTGTTCGTAATTATAATACTAATGTTATGGGTATTACGTCCCTTTCAAATACTGCGGCTTGTACAGACGTCGGGGTGCCGCTATTTTGCCCTGAATGGGAACTTTACACTGACAGTAAATCTACTGACACAGTTATCTCGCTTTTAAACCCCCTCAAATGCCAACTGAATGCGCCAGGATTTGATTCCCTCGTTTTCAACACCACGCGCATCCGCCATCTTGAATATATAAAATATTAAAACCAATAATTCGCCATCTAAGAAACTAATCATTTCAAAATTTGCCCAGAGGTAGAATGATGCAAGATCTTTAATATGCTGAAGGGACAAGTTCCTCGATTTACACATAAAGATGGCTACCATGTGTATTATCAAAACTTAAAAATAGATATAGCTGGATATAATTGAGCAATGATCACATGATTTTGTGAAAGAGGAGTACTGTATTGTATCAGGTGCTTTGCAAAGGTAACGAGACTATCGCACTGAATACCAAGCACATTAGCGAATCATTAACAGAGCATCACACCATCTCCAAGTCTCACTCCCTGCGCCTGAGCTATGCTTGCCAGCCAAATGATCATTCTCGAGACTCGTTTAAATGAACCAGGATTCATATTTCACAGTAGACAGTAATCTTCAATAATCTCTTCCAAATTAACTACTACAAATTTCCATCATAATTAAGGCACAGAACCTCGCCGTCATAAGAGGACGAGTCAGTAGGCAACAGGGTATGTAACTGAATACCAACATGTTCCATAAATAAAGAATCACCTAGTTTTATTTTGAAATTCATTGCCCCATTATTATATTTTGACACTATTATGCAGTTAAAATCAGTTAAACTTGTCTAATGATCGTCTAAAAAATTTAATTCATGAAAAGTTATATGCTTACGGCTGCCTATGCCTACACTGAATTACAAAAAATAAGTATTAGTAAGTATTAGTTTATAGGTGTGAGTTACATGGCAGATAATTCATCTCTAATTTACCAATATAGGCTTTACGTACTTACGATATTAAGCTATCAGGGCATTGCAAGTATATGATGCCAAAAAATCCTTATCCGATGTATCTGAAATGTATAACTTTCTTCCTTGCTTGTAGCAACAACGTCTTAGTTTTCGTAACAATAAGCTTGGAAGCTACCGGCTCTAATATAAACACTGAAATGTCCTCTTATTTTTAGTTGTTGGCCATGGGGCACTTAAAAATCTTGAAGTCAGAGGTCACAAAAAAGGACTTGACACATATCGGTTCTAATTTCATTGGAATTCTGTGCAGGCATTCGAAAGTTATAAGGACACGAACACACACACAAACAAAAAAAAGACCAAGATAGATCTCACAATACCACTTTTAAATAAGTTTTCCAAGTGCTAGAAAGTTGGCTAAAAATGGAATGAATTCGCGGAAATATTAAATATTAAAATATCATTCATCCATTTATTTTGATTATAGACCTTTTCTATCGGCGTCCTATCTAGTCTGAAAGACTCTGTAAGCGAACGAGGTAACTCTGTGGTCTTCTAATAAAAGTTAGCACTGTTCCCATTTAAGGTAAATCTGGTGCAGATGCCGCTGCGGTACAGACGCTGCATACAGCCCTAAGTTCCCGTCGTTGCAGCAAGATGGCAATGTGTAAGCTATTTCGGTATCTAAGCAGTAACCACTGTCTGCGGGTATGGTGCAAGTTGCACGCAAATTGTAGTCGATAACGAGAGGCGAATGCATGTTTCCTCCTGACAAATTATTTCCTTGTGATCATTTATTGTAGGTATATTAAGTTTATTTCAAACGCTTAAATCAACCATTTTTAGTACAGAATAAGTCTTAACCGTTACTGTAGTAGAAGGTAAGCCTATTTTCGGCCATGTTAGCCTTGAGGTACAACAATAGGAGGGTGCGGCATCTCTACATGATATTTGGGAGAGTTGTCGCATAGCAATCCTATGGAGATGCTGCATTGATATCATATTTTAAAAGCGATCTGGAAACATTTAAACTATTCAGAGGGTATGGGTATTCTATTCGAGGATTTTATTATCTTATGATTCCTAAAATACCTAATTTATTTCATTGGTTTCATTGTTAACATCATTGTTACTATATACAATTATATTATTTTCAGAAATAAAAAATTATGGCATGCCTACTCAGTACAAAAGTAAGGGCACAGTCAAGAGAGCACAGTGGAAGAGGAAAACTTAAGATAAGTTGTAAGAAGGCTGAAAACAAAGGAAATACAGGGTGCGGCAGAAATAACTGACGAATTTCAAACGTAAATTACACAGCAACGCAACACGATATTCACAAATTTATTGCGCAGTTTACAAGAGCAATGTTTGCCATTTGCATCATATACACATACACACTAGGTTTTGAAAATAATGTCATCAAAATGTCGACCGCCCCTTTCGATGCACTTCTGAAGCGTCTCCCTGAAGTTCCCCATGATCCTCCTAGTCATGTCTAGTGGTATTGCCTCGATTTCCTCACGGATAGCAACTTTCAGGACGTGTAGTGTTCGCGGCTTACGTTGGAAGACGCGAGCCTTCAGGTATCCCCAGAGAAAGAAATCGCAAGGGGGCGAGATCAGGGGAACGGAACGTCACCCCGTAAGGAGATTAAAACGTTCTGGAAACATCTCTCTGAGGAGATTGCGTAAAGGCATATCTCATTGCACGGATATTCTCTGCTGTTCTAATGCTACGAGACCTACCAGGCGGTTTCGTTTTAACACTCGAACCAGTTCCTCTCAAATTATTCACCCAGGCATTCTTGCTTGGACCTTTGGCATGTCTATGTAACCTAAAGTGTCTACGAAATAAACGCTGTGTTGTGGTAACAGAGTCAGCATTTTTGAAGTATACGATTAAATCACGAAACCTCGCTGCTCACCACTCCACGCCATGCTAGCGACTGACTATCCCTGACAAGGCAATGCACGTGTTCTCCCAGGCCGCGCGCACATCGACAATAACACCTGTTTAAGCGCTGTGGCCAATACAGGTGTTAGATCTGCCGCTCCAATCTATGTAACAAAAATGGCAAACGCTGCTCTTTTAAACTGCGCAATAAATTTGTGAATATCGTGTTGCGTTACTGTGTTATTTACGTTTGAAATTCGCCAGTTATTTCTGCCGCACCCTGTACTATACAGGAAGGCAGAAACGTGCAGTGGAATTCAGGCACTAACATTAAAACGAAGAATGGATTCCGGAAATTTGGATAAGGCACAATGGGTCCATATGTGTTTATTAAATGAGGCCTATCTAAACACATTTATAATGTGAATTAAAATAAAATGTAGTTTGTATTGACGAGGAGGAGAATTTTCGAAACTGTTTCATCTTGACATCCGCGTTACGGCCTAAAACCATAATAGTTTTCATCAATCTTGTTTACGGTCAATGATCGAACCTTCTTTTCTACAACACCGTTATCTGGGACACTTATCAAAGAAATACCTCTATAAGTGTTGCGATATTTCCTGTTACCTTGCTAATTAATTTGGGCGATTACTACTTTAGTTCAGATAAAAGTTACCACTACTAAATCCCATACCAATTGAATTATCCTATGCAACCATTTCACCCCTACCTTGCCACTAAACATTACCGTTCCTGGCGGAATTCCATCTACCCCTGCTGTTTTGTGACTCTGTAGTTCATTTACCATCATCAACCGTGATATTGTTCCCGTCCTCATTCTCCTGCCGCTTAACTTCAAAAACCTGCCACATTGCCAAAAATCTAATTTGCATTTAGCAAGATGTTTAAGTATCCTTGCCCTCTTCCCAGTGTTTCCTTCGAATCTACAATAAGTTTACCAGTACCAGAATTATCCAAACGATTACTCATTTCTCTTCCCTCTCAACTTCTAGGGTACTTTATAACATTCCAAAAAGATTTTCCTGTCGTCAAATCTAACGTTTCCATTTAATCTCCAAATTCCTTCCATGATTTCCTTTTTGGATTGGTTCTGTTTCTGACTATACTACATCATTCTACCAGGATGTGCGCCTTTTCTCATCCTTCCAATCCGTTGTCCCGTTGTTCGGTATGTTTCGGCTACGAGGTTACTTCATTCCCTTGCGCGTGACTCACAGCCACCCGAGGCTACCCCCGGCCGGCCGCTTAAGCAGCGGGAACAAAAGAGACCGTCCAGAATGTACGTGACCTAACTAGTGATGGAATTCTCGAGAAGCTGTGAAACCTGGTCCGCTCCAGAAACATCCATTGAGTCACCAGCCCCGCTATATAAGCGACCTGGCCAGCGAGGGTAGTGAATTTTTGAGGACTGTGTTTTCTGAGCGAATGAGTGAATTCAACTGTGCGACAGAAGATTATTGCAGTGAAGTGCAGTGAAGATTGCGAAACCCAGTGAACTGTTCCCTAGCCTGCGGACAGCGAAACAGTGTGTACTCAAGGAAGTGTGCAGGTAGAACAAGTGAGTGTCAGACCGTGGCTTATGGAGAAGAGGAAGAGTTGTGGTATTTCTGGCCGAGGACACGGACCTCATTACGGTAGGATTAACTGCATGACTGAGTGAAAGGGAAGTGTTCCAAACAGGAGGGGACCTAGAGTGAGATACTAATTGCTTGTATCTGTTTATTGTGTGGTGAACTGTAACTTGCTAGACCTGCAATAAAATTTATATTTCTCCAAAGGGCCAAACTGTGTTGTGCTTTTTAACCATTGTAGTCCAATTAACGAACGTGCTATCAGGGCTAACACGTAACAACAGGTGTCAGAAGTGGGATTACGAACCCAAGCACAACACCTGAAGGTTCTGGTTTCAAAACCCGTGCAGGTCATTTTACCACAGTTCACTCATTCTCCTGTGTGTGCATGCCCATTACTAGACAAACAACTAAAATGGAAGCGCAACTACAAACACTGCTAGAAAAGTTAAGTGGCATGAAAACCACGATGGAGGATGGCCAGAAGAAGTTAGCAGAGGACCTAACTTCCAAATTAGAGGACGGACAGAAGAACATGGAAGACGGTCAGAAGAATTTAGCCGAGGACCTAACATCTAAATTAGAAGACGGTCAAAATAAGTTAGCCGAGGACCTAACTTCCAAATAAGAGGACAGCCAGAGGAAGATGGAGCACAGTCAGAATAAGTAGGCAGAGGACCTAACCGCCAAATTTCTGGATGGCCAGAAAAATCTGGAAGAGTGTCTGCAGACGAAATTAGAGGAAAGTCAAAGGAAATTAGAACAGGGTCTACGTGGGGAAGTCACAGCAGTAGAAAAGAAGTTCGACGCCTTACAAAATGAGGTTGCCGAGCTGCGCCAACGCCCGCTGACGGGGGTGGAAGAGAAATTCAACGCTTTACAAAAGGAATTTGCTGAGCTGCGCCAACGACCGCCGACGGGGATGGAAGAGAAATTTAACGCTCTACAAAAGGAAGTTGCCGAGCTGCGCCGACGCCCGCCAACAGGTACAACGGGAATATAAGATACGGGACAGAGCAGAGTGACGCCCCCAACCTTCGACGGTAAGGTACCGTGGAGCACTTACTTGCGTCAGTTCGAGGCGGCCTGTCCCGCAAACAACTGGACCAACATGGAAAAGGCTACAGCTCTTATTGTAGCGCTGAGAGGGGACGCCCTTAATGTCCGTCAGGCCATCCCGACCGAATCTCAGGACTACGCTCCACTAGTCGCCCATATGGAGTCCCGATATGGAGATAGCCATCTTCAGCAGGCCTACCAGATGCAGCTCCGGACCCGGGTACAAAAAAAACGCGGAAAACCTGCAGGAGTTCGAGATGGACATCGCGCCCTCGTAAGGCTCGCATATCCAACAAGGGAATGGGGGAAAGCAGGTCAATTAGCAAAATATTTTAATACCATCAGGGCAATGTGGAATAAGAAAGCGTCGGATGAGATTCAGAACAAAGATGCATGTAAATTAAGCATTCAAGTACAGGAGATGGCTTCCTAAGCTATAAATCTTGTTAAAGCCTAGGAGAGCCTATCTGTACATATTGCTGTCTGTAGATTTTCCTGAAAATTTATGTTATCTATGTGTTTATTGTCTGTAGGTCACGATATGACTCTCTGAGTTAAAGTGACAATTATCAAGTAGACTTGGTTTAAATAAATAAATAAATAAATAAAATATCCAACAGCGCCGGCCGACTTTCTGGAACAGATTGCGACGCAGACCTTCACCGACGGCTACGGGACTCTGAAACTCAACAGGCGCTGCGACTCGCGCGAAATAAGACCCTGGCAGATGCGCTGTCACGCACATGGGTTCGAGACGGCAAAGCAGGTATCTAGAATGCACGCGCGAGTGCGTCAAGTGGACGTCGACGAACCAGCCAAAGCCAACGAGACCAAGCCCCTGAAATGATGGAGGCGCTAGGCCGGTTCTTCAAGAGTCGCGGTTCCACCAACAACGACGTAGCCGAAAGACATCCGGAGAGGCGGCCCGGAGAAGGACTACAGACCTGCTGGACCAGCCGTAAGAGAGGCCAACTGAGTAAGGACTGCGGTGATCGCCTCCGCCAAGGATATCCGTCGGGAAAGTCAGTCATAGGGAAACCGCGCGGCCCAGGAAAGCGAGTATCTGCCAACCTTGGGGGGCAAAGGTCGGCTTGTGACAGTCGTCAAGCCACGGCAGTCCAAGTTCGTGTGACGAAGTTACGGAGGGACAATAGCAGCCTGATGGTCGACGGAGTCGTCAACGGAGTGAGCTGGCCCATGCTAATCGACACGTGAGCATCGAGGACCATCGTCAATCCCTCCGTGATCCCGAAGTGGAGAGTGCAACCCCCACAAAGGAACCTCCAACTAATAACCGCGACTGGAGAGACTGCACCGGTACATGGCAAAGCATCACTGGAGTTCGTCATTGGTCAACGGGTGGTGAACCATCCAGTGCTCGTGGCTGATGTATCAAACGAAGTGATCATCGGACTGGACTTCCTGGACCAGAACATCATCATCTTGGACCTAAGTACCAACACTCACCACTACGGAGGAGAAGAACTTGCTCTGCAAGCAGCACACGAGGCCATCACCACACGACGAGTAAGGCTGAGAGAGGACGTCATCGTTCCCGCCAGGACGGAGGTCAGCGCTGCCGTGGTTGTCGACGGAACTGCTGAGGGAGTGGCAGCTGTCATCGAGCCATAATATGACGACATCCAGACAAAAGGGATCCTAATTGCCAAGACCCTCATCAACACGACGTCTCGGCCGTACGTCCGCCTGTCCAACCTGAACGACTACGACATTACGGTTCACCGGGACACCACCCTAGGAGTCTGCGAGCCCGTTACCTGGATTGCTCGCATCACAGACACGACGGACGGACCCCTGCAGACGGACATCCGAAGAAGACGCGCCCTGTCAAGAGAACTACAGAAGCTGTACCAATGATCCCAGGACCATCTAGACGAGGAGCAATCACGCCAACTTCGGGACCTGCTGCGCGAATTCCAGGACGTCTTCTCCGTGGGGAGCAATGACTTCGGCAGGACAAGCCTGGTCCAGCACAGAATCGACGAAGGGGACAGTGCACCGATTAGGGCCCCAATCCGACGTGTCCCGCTCGCCAAGCAAGCTGAAGTCGACCGGATGGTGGAAGAAATGAAGGAGCAGAGGGTGATCGAGCCATCACATAGTCCTTGGAGCTCTCCGGTCGAGCTAGTGAAGAAGAAGGACGGTTCCACGAGATTCTGCGGGAATTACAGGCGGGTGAATGACGTCACGAAGAAGGACAGCTACCCTCTACCCCGGATCGACGACACCCTGGACACCATATCAGGGTCAAGATGGTTCTCCACCTTAGATTTGAAGAGTGGCTACTGGCAGGTGGAGGTCCACTCTAAGGACCGCGAGAAAACGGCGTTCTCTCTGGGCAGCGGGCTCTGGCAGTTCACAGTCATGCCATTTGGCCTGTGCAACGCCCCTGCGACCTTCGAAAGACTAATGGTGTCCATTCTGAGGGGACTACACTGGAAGACTTGCCTGGTCTACCTAGACGACCTAGACCTAGAAGCTTCGAGGAGCACTACAGCAACCTGAAGGAGATCTTGATGAAGCTACGGGCCGCCCAGCTGAAGTTGAGCCCCAAGAAGTGTCAGCTCTTCCAGAAGGAGGTCCAGTACCTTGGGCATATCGTCCCCAAGGAAGGGGTGCGCACCGACCCAGAGAAGACTGCAGCTGTGAGGGAGTGGCCAGTTTCGAAGGACAAGTCCCAACTACAAAGCTTCCTGTGACTCTGTACCTATTTCCGTCGCTTCGTGAGAGGATTCGCTGACATCGCCAAACCACAGCATCGACTGACTGAGAAGGACCAACTCTTCACGTGGAGAGCAGAATGCCACAGTGCCTTCGAACAACTCAATCAGGCTCTGTGCACCGCACCTATTCTGGCCTACACCAGACCTGGAACAAGGTCCGTCGTCGATACCGATGCCAGCGACTTTGGTATAGGGGAGTCCTGTCGCAAGTAGTGGACGGCGAGGAGAGAGTGGTGGCATATTTCAGCAAGGCCTTGTCAAAGCCTAGAGGAACTACTGCGTCACCCGGAAGGAACTGCTCGCCATCATGAAGACCACTGGACACTTCCACAAGTAACTGTACGGGCAAGAATTTCTCATCAGGACCGACCATGCATCACAGCGGTGGCTCCTGAACTTCAAGCAGCCCGAAGGTCAACTCGCGCGGTGGTTAGAGAGGCTCCAACAGTAAAACTTCGAGATCCAACACAGGAAAGGCCAGCTGCATTCCAACGCCGACGCCCTGTCACGATGACCATGCCCCGAAGACTCCACCTTCTGTGCCAGGAGGGAGGAGAACACCGGGATACAGTGCCGAAGGACTGTCGTAGAACTTCAAGGGAGCTGCAGCCACGAATCTTTCACGCGGGCACAAGCGGAAGATGATGACCTGGGACTGATAGCCGAATGGAAGAGGGCCTGTGTTCCCAGACCCGGGTGGAACATTGTGAGCGACTGCAGTCCAAAGTTTAAGTCCTACTGGGCGCAGTGGGACTCGCTGGTTGTAAGGGATGGCCTCATCTCCCGTACCTGGGAGAGCGCTGACGGGAAGACAATCTCGAGAACAAGTCGTCGTTCCAAAGGCTATTATGGAGGAAGTCCTGAAGGAAGTCCATGGAGGATCATCTGGTGGACACCTAGGTATAAAGAAGACCCACGAGAAGCCGAGGGAGCGGTTCTACTGGTTCGGATGCCAAGCAGACGTGGAGAACTACTGCGCGAGGTGCTACGATTGCGCAGCCAGCAAGGGCCCAGGACGGAGACGACGGGGCCCACTGAAGACCTACAACGTGGGCGGCCCCATGGAGAGAGTGGCAATCGATGTTGCTAGGTCATTCCCGTTGAGCGAGGCAGGGAACCGTTACATATTGGTCGTCAGCGACTACTACACCAAATGGCCAGAGGCGCATGCACTCCCTAACCAAGAGGCCACGACGATCGCAGAGACCCTGGTGAAGGAATTCGTCAGCCGGTACGGAGTACCCTTGGAGTTGCACTCCGACCAAGGGAGGAATTTCGAGTCTCAGGTGTTCCAGAACCTATGCCAGCTGCTGGGAATCCGGAAGACAAGGACGACGCCCCTGCACCCTCAGTCCGACGGGATGGTAGAACGATTCAATCGCACCATCGAGAACCATCTCCGGATAGTCGTCAGCGAGCACCAGAGGGGTTGGGGCAGACACCTTCCTCTATTTCTCCTGGCCTACTGCGCCGCCGTGCATGAAGCCACCGGGTGCACACCAGCCCGGGCCATGTTTGGGAGGGAACTCCGTATACCTGTCGACATTGCCTTCGGCCGACCTGGGGACGGGCCGGTCTCGGTAAGCCAGTATTGTCAAGAACTGGTCGACCGACTGGAAGACGTCCACGCGTTTGCAAGGAGGAGACTGAGGATCGAGACCGACCGAATGAAGACCCGATACGACCAGCAGACTGATGCCGGTGGATTCCACGAGGACGACCTGGTCTAGCTCTTCAACCCATTACGGAGGAAAGGCTTGTCACCCAAACTGCAAAAGTCCTGGGAGGGCTCGTAACGAGTCGTGAAACGGATCAACGATATCGTCTACAGGATCCAGCGGAGACCGAGGGCGAAGAAGAAGATCGTGCATCGAGATCGCCTGGCAGCCTACGGAGGGACACAGACGGACCAATGATTGATCGGGACAGTGAGCCTTTTAGGAAGGGGGTGGTGTTACGGCTGCGAGGTTACTTCATTCCCTTGCGCGTGACTCACAGCCGCCCGAGGCTACCCCCGGCCGGCCGCTTGCGCAGCGGGAACAAAAGAGACCGTCCAGAATTTTCGTGACCTAACTAGTGATGGAATTCTCGAGAAGCTGTGAAACCTGGTCCGCTCCAGAAACATCCATTGAGTCACCAGCCCCGCTATATAGGCGACCTGGCCAGCGAGGGGAGTAAGTTTTTGAGGACTGTGTTTTCTGAGCGAATGAGTGTGTTCCACTGTGCGACAGAGGATTATTGCAGTGAAGTGCTGTGAGGATTGCGAAACCCAGTGAACTGTTCCCTAGCCTGCGGACAGCGAAACAGTGTGTACTCAAGGAAGTGTGCAGGTAGAACAAGTGAGTGTCAGACCGTGGCTTATTGAGAAGAGGAAGAGTTGTGGTATCTCTGGCCGAGGACACGGACCTCATTACGGTAGGATTAACTGCATAAGTGAGTGAAAGGGAAGTGTTCCAAACAAGAGGGGACCTAGAGTGAGATACTAATTGCTTGAATCTGTTTATTATGTGGTGAACTGTAACTTGCTAGACCTGCAATAAAACTTATATTTCTTCAAAGGGTCAAACTGTGGTGTGCTTTTTAACCACTGTAGTTCAATTAACGAACGTGCTACCAGGGCTAACACGTAACAGTTACCTCTAGCACTGCATCCCTGTATCCCGACCATTCCGTTTCAATGTCCAGCTATTCTTTACCGTCTACTTTTTTGTATTTCTTACCGACCATTTCCAAATATTTCAGCCAAATTTTCTCGTCCTAGAGATTTTCAACCCTAATCCGTCTGCAAATGAGACATAAATTTCTGCAATTTATGTGACTATGCTCAATTCACAGCAGATACGTTATTGATCTATTTCCATTTTCCATTATAAAAAGACACCCGAATTAATGGCGCAACTAGGGTTGCTTCTGGAGGGGGATAGGCCGAGTCAAAATAACATTGGGGGTTCGGACAGAGTGAAACATAATCAATGAAAGCAAATATACGATACCGAAGTTTCAAAACCTCCTATCTACATTTTATTCGTGTTTGATTTCACTAGCGTTTGATACGTTGTGTTTTCACTTATCAATGTGCAAACGCTCGAAAATTAACAATTTCGTAGATATTAAATTATTAACACCAGTTTTCATCGCGAAATCTTCTGGCCCATCGTATTCCCCTTCATTGTATAAATATTAATAAATTAAAGTTTCGAATTAAAATTTAACTAAACACAAAGCTATTTACTTTTCAAAATGACAGTCACACTCGGATACTAGCAGAATGGTAACTGTCAACCGTTGGATTTTTGGAAAAGGATGAAGAAAGATAGTGCCACACCCATTTCACTGCCACCCACACTGTCTAACTGAACAGCTGACTATTTTGCTCATTCAGTAAGTGTTAAGTTAGGGTAAAAATTAAAATTGTACAGTAGTAAAAAGAACTGCTTTCAAATTAGTAAGTACACACATCAAAAAAAGTTTTGCATCAGCTCGGTTCCCAGATCTCCGGCATATAGACGTTGACTGTGTATATTGTATCCAAGATACAGTCCCTTTGACTGTTCATAGATGTCACTAAAACTGCTCAAAGATGTAAACAACCATGCATGAGCAGGGCCTATTAGACGGAGGGGGTACGACAGCCGATCAGTTCCAGTCATTCCACCAGGACGAAGGTACGCTGCTCATGTTGTCTGTAGTTCTACCATGCCTAGAAGGTCAATACCGCAGTTCGATCGCGTCCGCATTGTTACTTTGTGTCAAGAAGGGCTCTCAACAAGGGAAGTTTCCAGGCGTCTCAGAGTGAACCAAAGCGATGTTGTTCGGACATGGAGGAGGTACAGAGATACAGGAACTGTCGATGACAGGCCTCGCTCAGGCCGCCCAAGGGCTACTACTGTAGTGGATGACCGCTACTTACGGATTGCCGCTCGGAGGAACCCTGACAGCAATGCCACCATGTTCAATAATGCGTTTCGTTCAGCCACAGGACGTCGTGTTTCAACTCAAACTGTGCGCAATAGGCTGCATGATGCGCAACTTCACTCCCGACGTCCATGGCGAGGTCCAGCTTTGCAACCCCGACACCATGCAGCGCGGTACAGATGGGCCCAACAACATGCTGAATGGACCCCACAGAATTGGCATCACGTTCTCTTCACCGATGAGTGTCGCATATGCCTTCAACCAGACAATCGTCGGAGACGTGTTTGGAGGCACCCTGGTCAGGCTGAACGTCTTAGACACACTGTCCAGCGAGTGCAGCAAGGTGGTGGTTCCCTGATGTTTTGGGGTGGCATTATGTGGGGCCGACGTACGCCACTGGTGGTCATGGAAGGCTCCGAAACGGCTTTACGATACCTGAATGACATCCTCCGACCCATAGTGCACCCATATCGGCAGAATATTGGAGAGGCATTTGTCTTCATGGACGACAATTCTCGACCTCATCGTGCACATCTTGTGAATGCGTTCCTTCAAGATAACGACATCGCTCGACTACAGTGGCCAGCATGTTCGCCAGACATGAACCCTATCGAACATGCCTGGGATATGTTGAAAAGGGCTGTTTATGGACGTCTTGACCCACCAACCACTCTGAGAGATTTACGCCGAATTGTCGTTGAGGAGTGGGACAATTTGGACCAACAGTGTCTTGATGAACTTGTGGATAGTATGCCACGACGAATACAGGCATGCATCAATGCAAGAGGACGTGCTACTGGGTATTAGAGGTAGTGGTGTGTACTGCAATCTGGACCACAAATGCTGAAAGTCTAGCTGTATGATGGTACAACATGCAATGTGTGGGTCTCATGAGCAATAAAACGAGCTGAAATGTTGTTTGTGTTGATCTCTATTCCCTTTGTATTTAAAGGTTCCGGAACTCTTGGAACCGAGGTGATGCAAAACTTTTTTTGATGTGTGTATAAACTTACACAATCCAATCATTTGTCATCAATCCGAAGATTGGTTTTATTAAACATTAGAAACTTCAACAAATTTCATACAGTATTTTTATTATTCGGTTCGGGGGGGGGGGGGGGGGGGATTGATCCCCCTGATCATCCCCGTAGTTACGTTACTGCCCTGAGTAACAAACAATTCCTGATCTTTTTTTATTATTATTATTATTATTATTATTATTGAATGTCAGTGATGATATAGTCTATTGTCGAACTTGTTCCTCCTCATTCCCAAGTGGATCGATAAATCGCCTTACTGTATGTTCGTGAATGAGTTTGTAACAGCTATCACATGCTAACAGAGAAATCATGTTAACATCGCCCACTGGAGTTCGCTTCCCTGCCCCATCGGCGTCTGCTATGCTCTAACGTCTAACGCCTTTCAATTCAGCGCTAGGTGTGTGCTAAGCAACGAGCATCGCCTACTTGACGATCTTCCCGATAGGAGCGCTGCTAGGTTGAACCGATTGTGAGCCGTCCAAGCGCGCAATATTCCGCTTACGTCTCTGATTTTAATATCTTACACCTTTGTTATTTGTCACATGACCTGTGTAATGCGAGATGTGCAGTGGTGTTCAATAAGTGATATTTTTTATTACTTACAGTAGTTACAGCATATTCACTACGACTCCATAATTTCGTCATGCCTATGGAATATACAGACAGGTATGTTTTTTTTTTAAATTTATAAGGTGCGTTCAAGAAGTAACGAGCCGGATGCATAATTACAGAAACCAGTAAATGTATGTTAGAAGTATTGGCCCTGGCTGTAGAGGCACTTGTCCCACTGAGACACGAGGCGGTAAATGGCCGTCTCATAAAATTCCCTGGGCTGCGATGTGAACCAGTTCCGCACGTACAGCTGGACGTCGGCGTCCGAGGTGAATCGTTGGCCCAGCAGAGCCCTTTTCAGGGGACCAAACATGGCGTAATCACAGGGACAGAGGTCTGGATTGTATGGAGGGTGGCCGAGAACCCCCCGTTTGAATTTCTGCAGGAGTGCCGCGACTGTGTTGGCCGTATGAGGTCGTGCATTGTCGTGGAGCGACCACGGCGGCTATGGCGTTCACTGTCACTCGGCGGTCCTGGGTAATGAGTGCATCACCAGCTGGACGTTGTCATCGGTAATGCAGGGGGGTGCCCCAGACCGGGCATCATCGGCTAACGACACCCGTTCTTCCCTGAAGCGCTTGTGCCACGCCTTGACCTTGCAAGGGACTTGCAGTGTTCGCCGTACACTCGTGACATTCGGCGATGAATGTCCGTTCCCCCTACTCCTTCCGCTGTCAGAAACCGAACAACACCTCTTTGCTCTTCGGTTGACGCCTCCATGTCACTGTTTGCAATGCGACTGGCAGCGTTGGACGATTGATGCATGCTGCTGCTCGCTTTGTATCGTCACGTGACGTGCACGCTTGCCCTCTGGCGACGGGCTGTGACCCTCCACGCTCTGGTCGGAACCACACCTCGTTACACACGCCACAATTAGCCGATGTAGTCATCGGTTTGCGCATTCCAGCCTCCGGCTCGTTACTTTTTGAACGCACCTTATACAATGAAGAAAATGGAAATTGCAACACTCAGAAGGAGTGGTGCTACATTGCTGCAATTGAACATGCAGGACGAGTGTTCGGTTGTGATTCGATGATTACACTTTCAGGTCCCTCTGACCGCAAGTTTGGACAACAATCAATACAGGATGTGCCCACCACGAGCTGCAATACATTGATGAATTCGGCGAGGCATGGAGTCAATAAGGCCCTGGATCGCTTCCTGAGGAATTGTGGCCCATGCTTGCTGCACTGCACGGGTCAGTTGTTCCAGAGTTGTGGGTGGCTGAGGACGGTTGGCCAGTTGTCGACCGATCATGTCCCACACATGCTCAATAGGACTGAGGTCCAGGGATCTGGTGGACCATTCTAAGGTTGTGATGCCGTGGAGAGCATCTCTGGAGATGCGTGCAGTGTAAACCCGGGCATTGTCCTGCTGAAACATCCCATTAGCAATGTTCGCCATCATAGGGACAACCACTGGATTCAGTACCCTATCAACGTACTGTCGAGCAGTCATAGTGCCCTCAACAAGCACTAACTCAGATTTCACATTAAAGCCAATAGCTCCCCAGACCATAATGCTTGGTGTTGGCACTGTGTGCCTCTCGACAATAAGGTCTGGGCGGCCCCTCTCCCCGGTACGTCGGCGTACACGATTCCGGCGATCACTGCGGGCAAGACAGAAGCGCGATTCATTTTGGTAAGGACGACCCTGTGCCATTCGTCGACCCACGTCGATCGTTCTCGACACCAGGCTAGCCTAACACGTCGCTGTTGTGGGGTCAATGGAACACCTTCTGCAGGGACACGGGATCGTAAGCTAGCTGCACGCAGGCGATTACAAACTGTTTGTTGTGTAACGTGAGGTGCCACAGCTGCTCAAATTCGCGCTGCTGTAGCATGGGGTTCCATCCGGGCCATCCGAATGATGCGGCGATCCTCTCTCACAGTTGTCTGTCGCGCTGGGCCTGTGCCAGGTCTACGAGTGTGGGTACCCTCACATGACCACTGCTGCCATACACGTTGTACCGTAGATGCCTGTCGGCCAACACGTGCAGCCATAGTCCTTAGCGATAATCCAGCCTCGCACAGCCCAATTATCCGAGCCCTCTCAAACGGCGACAGTTGTTGATAGCGTGCTCTTCTCTGTCGTCGAGGCATGTTTGACAGGGAACACTTCACTGCACAGACCGCAAGTCAACTACGCTACACCTGAGTCCGTATACTGGAGTTGATTCCTCCGCGACCAATCACGTGGGGAGACCTGTAGCAACAATCCAATGGGTCTGAAACGTTGATCGTCCACATACCTACATGGCATCGTGCCATATCTTGAAAATCAACACCAACGACCAATGCCTTCATGGTGTTGCAATTTCCATTTTCTGCAGTGTATATAAGAGACCAATCTTATGTTGTGCCGACGTAATATCTTGTTATCTATAGTCCCTAGAACATGAATCGGTATTCTGTATTGTGATAGCTGATAATCATGTCGAAGAGAAGTAATACTTTTAATTGTAGTAGGTGATTGTTAGCCACGATGGTATACTGCTGTGTTCCATACTGCAAGAGTAAGAGCGGGAAAGTAGAAGGCATTTCGTTTCATGAATTCCCGTGTGATGCAGAATTAAGACAGAAATAAATGTCTTAAAATATTTGTCGAGAAAAAGTTTACCGAATTTTGAATCAAGAACTTCTCACGTATGTGGGCGACATTTTCTAGAGTCAGATTATCGCCCAGGGCTGAAAATTAAGAAATTGAAGGACAGTGTCTTCCCCACGGTATTCGAAGATTATCCTGCACATAAAGTACCGAAACCAACATTAGAGAAAAAAAATCATGAAACATGACGGAAACCATGGCAAGAAAAGAAAGCGCGATGACGATACTGTGGGAAATTTTCACGATAGTAATAATGTCACGCCCATAGCCAACGTGGCCTATTTAACTGAGAGAGTTGAATCAGTTGATATTCCTTACGATGACCAAGTTTCTGGATTGCGAGGTCATGGTAACAAGTCTGTTGAAGTTCAGACAGATAGTCACGCACGTAATAAATTCGCTGACGCTGGAAGACATTTATCTTCACTTAGAGCAAAACTGTGGCGTGCCAAAAATAAAACTAAAAAAATGGAAATGGAACTAGAATCCCAAAAGAGACAACTACACCAGTATGATAATCAATGCCATGCATCTTTAAAATCTATACTAAATATTAACGATCGTGACCCTTCCAATTCCAAATGTTCATTCATTTTAGAGCAAATTGTAAACTATAATAAGAAATCACCCAGATGGACAGAAGATTCAGTAAAGCAATATATAATATGGAAATTCATTTCACCTAAAGGATAAAATTTCACCAGAATTAATTTATTTAAATTACAATCGAAGAGCACACTCAGCCGTTACATAGGGGACACTTCATGTGAAATAGGAGTAACAGATTTAGTGAAAAACAGACTTCTGCTAGAGTCTGAAAGGCTGAACGAAGTCGAAAATATGTGCTCTCTAATTATTGATGAGATGTCAATCAAGCAGCAATAATTGCATTACGACAAGAAACTCGACACATTTTTCGGTCGCCAGGACACCTCTACTCATTCCGACGCTCTCAGGTGTGAAAACAGTTCCAACCCGTCAGATGCAAAATAAAATCGGACGGTTCTTGCAAAGAACTTACTGTGCTTCCTGATATATCTCTTATCTACCATTTACAGAATTCCTGCGGCATATTTCTTCTCCAAAAGGCTTTCGGGATTGGAAATTTACACTCTAAATAAAAGAGGCGGAATCTTGTGGCTTTGTGATTTTAAAATTAGTTACTGACAATCATAAAACTAATGTAAATATGATGAGAAGACTGTCGAGTGGAAAAGAAATAAAGACACAGATATGTCACCCTGAAAATCAAAACAGGCCTTTATTTCTGGCTTTCGATCAGTGTCACATAAAAGAATGAAAAAAAAAACAGTCTCCTACAAAAGACCATGATAGATGGACATGAAGAAATAACTGGAGAGTATGTAGAAAATTTATATAAACTGCAGTACAAGGAAATAATCAAACCCGTCCCTTTCCTTACAAGAAAGCATGTTGCACCGACCAACGTCGAGAAAATGAACGTAAAAGGGCAAAAGGAGTATTTTCTACGGAAGTCATAACTGCTTTGGAATGCCTGAAGGACAATTCTCCTCATTTTAAAGCACAAGCCTTCCAGAACTGCAGTGCAACTAGTACTTTTTTGAAAGTAATTAAGAAATGGTTTGGCATTCACGATGTAAGTAGTACAAACCTTAGTCAGTATCGCGATAAAATGGATTTCTTCGGCATGAGCGACGAGAGACTTTTATGGTTAGAAGAGGAATGTACGTCGTATCTAGCTAAGATCAAGGAATCGAGTCATGAATAGGCCATGGGATTTTTGAGTAAAGAAACTTATGAAGCTATTATACTGACTACTTCTTCGACCGTTCTGTGTATACGTTATCTGCTGTCTTCTGGATTTCATTTCGTACTGACAAGGGCATTCAACAGTGACTCCATAGAGAACTTCTTTAGCAAACTGAGACATATCTCGGGAAGCAATTACATGCTAGATTGTAGGGCTGTAATATTCAGCTTGAACCGAATATTGAACACAGGCTTTTATTCTCTCTCATCCCATACACGAAGAGACAAAGAAGGCCTAACGAACATGGTTATATAAGTAAGGACCTGCAGAGAGAGCAGACTTCTATTCCTGATTCAGTCAAGAGTATATTAAACAACCTCAGTGAACCACCACGTAAGTCAAAATTTAACAGTATTTATTATACATATTTTATTATATTAAAACATAATTTGAACGCATTTATTAATTACATAAACTTTCAGGTCTTGGATTTGTCACAATGGAACAAGCATCGATGACGTACATCGGAGGATTTATAGTGCAACAAGTCCAAAAGGAAATTCAGTGTGAATCAGCTGGTTGGAAGAAGGAAATTTAGCTCCCCACTGACGGATTTAATTTACAAGAGGGACACTTCTGATAAGCTGCATTATCCGATTGAACAACTAGTGTAGATTATGACAACAATTTTTCAGTTCGTGTGTGCTGGTACAAAGTTTATGTCCACCCGGATATGTGAACACGTGACTGCAATTGTTGTGCCTGTTTTAAGTCCCCCTTGATGATGTGCGATTCATCGTCTGACAGCGGCCACTACGAAGTGCTAAGTAAGTTGATTTGTAAAATTGCAATACCAGCATTTCTTGATAAGATCGCGTATGAAATGACAGAGCGATTTGAACATGTTAAATACCTGAACACAAACCCAACAAGTCGGAAGGTTCTTCGAGTTTAGATGACGACAACAACAGATACAGTACGAGCGACTGGAGTATCAACCTGCTAGCGCTTCTAGGTAAGTGGCGGAGAATTTTAGTACTCCTGCATGTTCGCTGTTTGGAGTGAAGTGGGGAGGCGTAAGAACATAGCAGACGGCGATGCCTGCCCTCACCCCATTTATCCGTCACCTTCCCACACCCATCAGTCCTATTTTCTATCCAAGCATTGAAATCCCCCATCATATCTACACTAGCTTTATTGTTGGCCGTTACTACCACATCACTCAGTGCCTCATAAAACCGGTCTACATCAACCCTTCACATAGATCGTACACTGAAACAATCCTCAATCGAGTTCCTGAGATTTCCAATTATTTCTACATTAATTGCTCATTTGAATACCTTGTTAATTTTCACTTGTTAATTCTGTGTCCACGAGACAAAGAAGCATTACTTCTACCTGTCAACAGCTTATGCCATTCCACCAAATTCACAATGGAACGGGAATCCAAACGAAATGTAAATTATGTTGACATAACAGTTAAGCGTTCAGACAACCTCACATGGTCGACTGCTCGCAAACGTACACAAACATCACAAACTATCCATAATTGATCTAACCCCCCATGCTCACATAAGTTAGCGGGTTTGAACTCCTTGATGTATAAGGCCATCAGCATACCTATGACAACAAAACACTTCAACAAACGAACTAAAACAATCAAACTAACAGCCAAACGATAGATGAAATTTTATTAAAACATCGCAGAAAAAGTAGCAATTTATGCCCAATAATGAGAATTAGTCCAAACGTTTCAATTTCGTGAAGAAAAAAAAAACACATGCAAAACAACCAATATTTTCAAGAAACAAGGTATCAAAACAACATTCAGAACATCTAATACACTTAAACAGACACCTTCTTAACTAAACAGGACTAAACTGGAATTCGGAGGCATAGTTAATCTCGAACCAAGAAACAAGCTGTCAGGTGAATTTCGGAGGGAAAAGGGAAAGGGGGATAGACACACGTCATAAAGAACACTGAAATTCCATTAAACACAGAGAACATTCGGCAGTATGCGAAAACATGTATGGAAACGATCAAAGTTTCACTAACAAAGAAACATTTGAAAATTTTTCACCATGAGACAAAAAGAAGGGCACCTGATATAAAAGAGTCATATAAATCAACATAACCAAGAAAATCAACCCATACAAATTAAACGAATACACATGTTTAGAAAAGCTCACCCCCATTCACACATTTAGACAAAAAGGCATGCATAAACATTTCCAATAATACGGCCAAGATTAGAACAACCAATGATAAGATAAAAATATCAGCTAGGAAGAATGTAAAATACACGAAAGTCTCAATAAACCAAGCCCTAAACAAGGTAGTATTATAGGGTCCAAAATCACGCTCATAAACTCGGTGCAACAATGCATAGTTGTTTACCAAAGCGGTGGCGAACAACAGAGATTGGTCTATAGTAGTTGAGAATGCCCAAAAACCATTAGCATACAATTATTTAAAATTAGACATTTCATAGTCCACTACTAGATACTTAACCACACTAGACATGTATTTTAGCAAAACAAATCACACATGGCGCCATAGGACCAGTTGTCATGAAACTCTTACGCACTGTGGATCTCGAGTCAGATCGCAACGGACGATGATGAAGGGCGAACACTAACGAAAAGTTTTTTTTAACCAAATAAGTGTTCTACATCAGTATTTTGGTAACTGTGCCAAGGTGTTTGTATATCTTAGCAACATAATATTATTAAATTACCCTAATTAGTTAAATGAGTGCTATCAGCGACCAGTGGTGTGGCACGAGAGTGTCCAATAAACGGATCAGAGGCTTACTACAGTATTTATGTAACAGAACAGAGGTGTTTGCGTGTCTTAACAACACAAGTGCAATATTTACAGGAATTTAACATCACTAACGGAACATGAGTTAAAAAATGACAGGTTATAATAAAAAAAAACAAGGTTTATAACTAAATAACTGTATGTGAACTGTGCGTAAGTGGTATATCCGCCAACCCTATCAACAGGATCTAATAATGTTATCCAACTTCGAGAGGTGTAGCCTACAATTAATATATTTTTTCCAGGTTAACAGGTGTGAATAAATAAGTTTTACAAACCCACCCAATTTAAATGGGCACACTGACCTGTTCACCGACTGTAAAACGATTATTTCATTAGAATGCGAAGGCAACGCTGAAAATATCTACAAAACGAACTGTAAATACAATGTGTTCAACGTTTATTAAAAATATCAGAATCGAGCAATACAATATTTGAATTTGATACTGAATAGCAATTAGATTTTAAATTTTATAAATAGAAATCATACTTATTAGTTTTGAATTTCTTTCTCCACTATCGCTGCAAGGCCGAATTTGCTACTTGCAAGATTTTGTTACTTGTTCAGCAGGAAGTATTTGCTCCTGAAAAGCAAGCTCTTATAAGTGGTAAAGATTTACCCAAGTCTAGCAGGCTTTCACCACTCACTCCTTTTCTAGACCAGGACGGCATAATACGTGTGGGTGGAAGATTAGCTATGTCTAGTTGTGAGGATGGGAAAAAGCATCCCATCATCCTTCCTTCAAAGCATCCTATCACTACCCTTATAATAAAAAAGTTTCATTATAAACACCTTCATGCTGGCACTCGCACCTTGCTCTGTCTAATTCGTGAACTCTACTGGATCATCAATGGCGTTCATGAGGTTTCTTCTGTTGTCAAAAAGTGTATAACCACGGCCCGCCACGCAGATTATGGGTAATTTACCTCCATTTCGTTCGGAACCTAGTAAGCCCTTTGCTCTTACTGGGATCGATTACGCAGGTCCTTACATATATCAGACCAATCCCTCTTCATCTAAGCGCAAAATCTTAGGTAAACTCTACATCTCGTTATTTGTATGTATGGTGACGGGAGCTATCCACCTTGAGTTGGTTACGAACGCTTCTGTATCCTACTTTCTGGCCGCCTTTTCTAGATTTGCTGCTAGAAGGGGTGTTCCATCTGAAGTTTTTTCAGATAATGCAAAAATTTTTGTAAGCGCTTCTGATCTCTGGAAAAAAGTGTTAAGCTCCCCTTCTGCTAAAGAAAAATTTTCCAACTTTTCCTATTCTAAAGGTTTCAAATGGCATTTCACCCCGCCTTATGCTCCCCATCATGGGGGCCGATGGGAGTCCTGCATCAAACTTACTAAAAGACAGCTTAAGAAAACTCTTGGTCCTACCATACTTTCTTATGAGGAATTCAACTCTTTGATTATTCAAATTGAAGGTATTGTAAATTCCAGACCTCTGACCCCTCTTTCAAACGATCCTAAGGATCTTTTACCTTTAACACCCAGTCACTTCCTGATTGGCTGTTCGCTTGCTGCTACTCCGCCTTTGCTGGTTCGACGCTGTGATCCTAACTTACCTACCTTTTGGAGAAAAGTAGAATCTTTGCGCTGTTCTTTTTGGCGCCGATGGAAGTTAGAATATCTCAGCTTGCTAAATAGGCGTGAGAATTGGCGGCTTCCTCAACCAGATGTACGAGTGGGGGACATGGTTCTTCTTCGAGACCCATCTCCGCCTCTCGTGTGGAACCTAGGTAGAGTTATTCACTGCCACTTTGGCCGTGATAAACGTGTCAGAGTTGTTGATGTTTTAACTAGTAAAGGTCGTTATACTAGACCCATCTCTGCTATTTCTGTTTTGCCTTTCGAGTCTTAGTTTCTCCTCGTCTGTTATCCATGTTTTGCTTTGACTGATTCTTTTGTTTGTTTTCATTCGGAGTTCTCGGAGCATGATCACTTTTGTGATATTTTCAATGTTTAGCTTGGCCCATTTGTCGGTCAAATTTTATTTATTGTTACTGAGATCCCCGAATGGTAATTATTTATTTACAATTGTTAATTGCTTAAACCATATGCATAATCTTGTTATCAATCACTTATTCATAGATATTATAGTTCTCACCTCGAGTGTTTCAGTCTCGCTATCTCAGGCGTCCTCACTCATGACATACCAGATATCTACTGGTTGATCCACTGTCTGCTGAGTAGTGTCGACTGACGTCACCCTGACTTTCGTTCGACCAATGGCAGGTCTTTGTCTGGTCGGGCGATCTCCAAACTTCGAGAGAGTTCTATGGTCCCTATTTAAGACGCCGCTTGCTGGCGTTCTTCATCACTTCGGATCAATCAGCACTTCGGATCAATCAGCACTTCGGATCAACCATCACTTCAACCCGCTGGTCACCGCTACCTCTCATAACACCATCGCTGATATCTACGCTAGCGAGCAGTTACGTCACAAGATCTGCACCATGACGTATTGCTCAAGATGGCAAGAATAATTGCCAGCCGCTGTACTCTTCAACATCACCTTAGAGGGGATACTTGGAATCGTCCTTCAAAATATCTCTGGATCAGCTCTTGGAAACTATAAATGTCATTCCTGCTCAAGAAAAGAAAGTTGACATTTTATCGATGGTGCACATAACTCTAGGCCATGTACGCCTCCTTCCAAGTAAACCGTGAAGACTTTTAAATCAACGTGTGCTAGCTGGAACTTTTTAAGGAGCTGGCTCTTCAACTCTCTTCAAAGATAAGTTCAATTTTATAAAGAGCTTATATCATACCAGTTATTACACTCTTAATTATTTTTTATGGTTCTCTCTTTTTATAAACTGCATTTTTATATATTAAGCTCAACTTTTCTCCAATCAAGCAAGCTTTTCATGGACCTTTCTATAATCTGGGTTCTGTAATCAGGCCCTCACACTTTGCTACATTTATAATTGTTAATTTCTGTAATAAGCACTTAAGTGCAATTTGTTTGTTCATTATAAATTTATTATTAGGAATAAAAATTGTTAATGCATTGCTCCCTATATTGGTTTTCTAGTCACGTATTTCATGCTCAATATCCCCGCACCGTTTCAGTCTAATTTTCTTGACCACAGTAGTTATTTTGGCCAGGCTTTCGCCTGATGCGTTTCGTTCTCCCGTATGGGGAAGTTTTAGGACAGAATTTATACTTCTCCAGCTTACTACAGTATTTATGTAACAGAACAGAGGTGTTTGCGTGTCTTAACAACACAAGTGCAATATTTACAGGAATTTAACATCACTAACGGAACATGAGTTAAAAAATGACAGGTTATAATAAAAAAAAACAAGGTTTATAACTAAATAACTGTATGTGAACTGTGCGTAAGTGGTATATCCGCCAACCCTATCAACAGGATCTAATAATGTTATCCAACTTCGAGAGGTGTAGCCTACAATTAATATATTTTTTCCAGGTTAACAGGTGTGAATAAATAAGTTTTACAAACCCACCCAATTTAAATGGGCACACTGACCTGTTCACCGACTGTAAAACGATTATTTCATTAGAATGCGAAGGCAACGCTGAAAATGTCTACAAAACGAACTGTAAATACAATGTGTTCAACGTTTATTAAAAATATCAGAATCGAGCAATACAATATTTGAATTGGATACTGAATAGCAATTAGATTTTAAATTTTATAAATAGAAATCATACTTATTAGTTTTGAATTTCTTTCTCCACTATCGCTGCAAGGCCGAATTTCTTTCTCCGCTATCGTTGCAAGGCCGTACGCGCCAGAATCACGCTGGCTTCGGGAAGCTGTTTGGCCAGCTCGGAATTTATAGCCCATGTCGCCCCCCGATGTCCAGGTTCGATCCCCGATTCTGCCAAGAAATCTAATTCTGGTCTGAAGGCTAAAACGGGGTACACTCACTCTTGGTAGGGAAAAATGAGAAGAGGCGGGTTCAGATTCCCACCTCAGCCATCCTGGAAGTGCTTTTCCGTAATTTCCCAATTCTGTTGTTTGAGTCTTTAGTCATTTGCCTGGTTTGATGAAGCACTCCATGCCTCCCTGTCCTGAGCTAATCGTTTCATCTCTATAGAGCTACCACACCCTACATCTGGGGCAATCTGTTCAACATATTCTAACCTTGGTCTACCCGTACAGTTATTTTCCTCGACCCTTCCTTCCATAACTAAGCTTACTATTCCTAGGTGTCTTAGTATGTGCCCTTCCAACCTATCTCTTCTCTTCATTAGCAGTCACCAGAAACATCTCTCCTCTCCCACTCGTCTTAGGCTAATACCGCTTCGTTTGCAACCCTATCTACCCATCTGATCTTCATCATTCTCCTGTAACACCACATTTCAAACGCTTCAATTCTCCTCTTTTCTGCTGCACCAATAGTCCATGTTTCACTTCCATAGAGTGCCACGCTCCAGACAAAGACTTTCAAAAATGACTTCATAATACCTAAATCTATATTCGAAGTAAACAGATTCCTTTTTTGTAGAAATGCTTTCCTTGCCTGAGCCAACCTACTTTTTATATCCTCTTTGCTTCGTCCATCACTGGTTAGTTTGCTTCCTAAGTAACATAAGTCTCCTACTTCTTTTAGCTTTTCACCTGCCAATTTGATGTCCATAGAGGTTTCTGATTTATTTCGGCTGCATTCCAATATTTTTGTTTTACTTTTATTAATTTTCATCATAAATTCCTTTCTCAAGACGGAGTCCATACCATTCAAAAACTCATTCAAATCCTCAGGCGTGTCGGCCAAGATGACGATGTCATCAGCAAATCTCCGAGTTGAAATTATTTTTCGTTGAATCTTCACTCCCACTTTAAATTGTTCTCCAATTTCCTTCATTGCGTGTTCAATGTAAAGATTGAAAAGTACGGGTGATAAGTTGCAGCCTTGCCTTACACCTTTCTAAATACGAGCTTCTTTCTCATGTCCTTCAGCTCGAATGACTGCCGCCTGGTTTCAGTATAGATTGTAGATCACCCTCCTATCCCTGTACTTTATTCCAATCGTTTTAAAAGTGTCAAACAATTTAATCCAACCAACATTATCAAAATCCTTTTCCAGGTCTACAAATGCCAAGAACGTTCTCTTATCTTCCCTTATTCTACCTTTCAAAATCAGCCTAAGACTTAGTACAGCTTCCCCTGTTCCTACATTTCTCCTGAAATCAAACTGGTCTTCACCCAACTCCGTTTCTATCTGGGTTTCCATCCTCTTCTAAATTATTCTAGACAGGATCTTTGAAGCATGAGTAATCGAGCTGATTGTAACCAGGCGAATGCCGGGATGGTTCCTAAATTAAGGCCACGGTCGCCTCCTTCCCAATCCTCATCAACTACTCACACGAACACAGTCATCACAATAACACAGGTTATCAGACAAATTTTGCGCGCGTCACACATACCAAAGTACACGGGGCTACATGGCCGCGATGTCGCGGAGCCCCTAAATGAATCAACTACTAGTTGTGAGCCCCTCGGGGGCTGTTAAAATATAATAAACATGCAATACAGAGACCGCTAGAAATTGGCCCCACCTGGGTGAATAATCCACCAACCCAACACCCAACTTCCTAAGTGTAAAATTGTTCCTGGGGAGAGGAAAAGGCTGGCAGACAGGAAATTTCGCAGCAGGAATTGGGAAGCTGAAGGTAAAGGTCACTGGCACAAGCCTATGCCCAATACAAGAAGCTGGGTATTTCCCAGAGGTTTGGAGGGGGAAGAAAGAATAGAGGGGCAACAGAAGAGAGGGGAAGGCTGTAAGACGACTTGAAGGTTGAAGAGGTTCGCGACTCGTGGAACAAGACGCAGTTTGCACAAGACCGTGTAAGAAGTAGCACAGAAGCGAGGTGCGCTGAAAATGACGCGATTTGGGCTCCTAATTGGTACGTAAAGGCATTGCATTTCATTCTGTTATGATCTTCAAAATATTTCAGCGTTAATGAAAAATTCTCGTGTAAACTACCATGAACTAATATGTACGGCATCATGTATATAATTGGTATTTACATCGTGATCATTTCATAAATTGTAGACTTTATACAGAACTGTATATCTTTGAACACGCCCACATTCGCCGAAATGCATCATAAGGAGGAATTCCAAAATTTGAATCTCGGCGTTCCCAACGGCCATTCTGTATGTGGTTTCCATCCGTGCAAAATTAGCTGAAATAGTAGTCTAGCGGATCTCAAACCTAGAGATGAGACTAGCAATATGCCGCGGTCAGAAGTTTCTCGGCCCTTATGCATCGAATCTTGGCACAGCTGGTTGACGTGAGTGATCCTTATCAATCAGTAATTACTGGGACGATAACAACAAAAACATTGTCGGTATGCAACTATAGGATTATGGTAGGTGGCCCAAGACTTGAAACAGGGTACTATCCCAGTGTAGGAAAACCCGGTGATGATTGTTGTGAGCGCGTTAGGGGTGCTTTAAATGGCGTTCTATTAAGTACTGGTGTTGCTAAATTAGGGGCTTGAGACATCTTGGACATCAGCTCGGTCTACTTGGGTGTTTGTTCAATTTATTTGGTAACTAGGGTCAGGGAGTTTAAAACATAAAAAGTACAAAATATGCTCTAAAAACCAGCTGAATATGACCTAACAATGGGAAAATATAACCTATGCATTTTGGGTAGCAAGCATGATACAGCGGCACATTTATTAATCACACACACTGATAAGCTACAATACCTACAGTACATTCAACCTCTCCAGATTTATTCACTAAGGTAGTAGCATAGCCTTGGGACGCAGTTCTAATTCCACAGAGTGCTTTTAAATGTAAAGAACAGTGCTACCAATTTTAGTGTCAATAAAAACTTCCAAAAACGTTACTAGAATAAAATTGCTTTAAACTGAGTCAGGGACCCTTCATTTGCAATTATTTTCCAGATTTCAGGCAAAATAAGCTCAAGAAAAAATAGCACTTTTCCTTACTGATAATCTGTATTTCTGTCGCGAGTGTAATAGTGTGTGTAACTGTATTTATTAGAGTTGGGAATAGGGTAGGTGCCGCAGGACTTAAAAATATGATACGATCCCGACGTTTTACTGGAGGGAGTGTGAAAAAAACGAGGAAAAGCACAATCAGTATAGCTGCTGCCAGCACCGGCATTCGAAACTCCAATCGCCGAACATTCTGCAGCTCCCTATCCCGGTCGTGGTGATTCATTTAACTGGCATGGCTACGCTGCGGGATCTACAAAGCTGATGACCAGGGCAGCCGAGTGGGAGGGGAAAGGGGCGCAAATGCATAAGGGCCCATAAGCAATGAGGGCCCGTTAGTGGTTCACGTTAGTTTCAGTTAATTGTAGCCACTTTAGTATTGTGTAAAATGTTGTCCATAACTTAATCCTGTCCGAGGCTTTGCAGAATAAGGAAGTCGATTTATCTACAGCTCTGCGGAAGATATCTCATGTTACCATATGTTAACTGTCAAGAGAAATGAGGCAGAAAAACACTTCAGAGGCATAGATGACAGCGCGAAAGTAGGCCTATTGGCAGAAACCATTCATTTGGTAAAATAAGTTCCTCGATTCTGAAAATTACAAAAATAGTTTTAATGTAGGTACCGTACCTTATTCTACCGCAGAAGAGTATTAAATTCTATATATGACTGTGAGTTAGGAGTTACAACTGTTAAGGAATAATCTACTAGTTGAATCTATCAAACTATGCGGAGTTTTAAAATGCTCCTTTTTTTCATTGCGTATTGACTTACAGAATTCTAAATATTTCCCTATGCATGTTAACTGTATTACACATCCCGAATTATTTTGTGAACACTGCAAAATATATTTCATAAAATAAATACTAAAATGTTTTCTATTGAATACAATTTGTATGTCTTTTTCTAATTATGACTTGAGCATAAAATGCTTTTCTCAAAATGACCTTCTCTTTCCAGAATAGCTAGTAGTGGGTAGTGATAATTAAAAGTAGCCTACCTACTTCAAGAGGGGTCCGAGAAGAAAATTGCATAGGGGCCCTTAAATCCTCTCGCTGGCCCTGCTGGTAACTGGCAGGGTATCATCGTGACAAAAAATACAACACATCTCATAATTTAAACAGAAATGCAGGGAATATGGAATTAAGATTGAGGTGTTTTAAGTCTTCGGTGTTTTGACTAGCTTGGTGCAACGCTCCGTGCCTCCCTGTCCTGAGCAAATCGTTCATTCCCCCTCTTACATCCGAGGTAACCTGTTTAACATATTCTAACCCTGGTCTACCCCTACAGTTCTTGTCCTCCACCCTTCCTTCCATAACTAAGTTTGCTATTCCTGGGTGTCTTAGTATGATTCCTACTAACCTATCTCTTCTCTTCATCAGCAGTCGCCAGAAAAATCTCTCTCTCACCCGTCTTAATACCTCTTCATTTGTTACTCTATCTACCCATCTGAACTTCATCCTTCTCCTGCAACACCACATTTCAAATGCTTCTATCCTCCTCTATTCTGCTGCGCCAACAGTCAAAGGTTTCACTCTCCAAACAAAGGCTTTCAAAAATGACTTCCCAGTACCTAAGTTTATATTCGATGTCAACAGATTCCTTTTCTGCAGAAATGCTTTCCTTGATAATTGTGTCATTTGGTTTTACGCCCCCTTTTAACTAATGCGTGTTTTAGAGACGTTGGAGTGTCGGAATTTTGTCCGAAGGGCAATCTACTGACACGGCTCCTCACATTTAAGCACCCTCAAGTGACAACTGACTACGCCAAGATTCGATCCTGCAATTTTGGGAACAGCAGACCAGAACGTTATCGCTGCGCCCGCAGCCAGTTTGGAATTGAGAGTAGCGTTTCGAAAACATAAGTGATTTATGACTCAACGAGACTAAAAGTAAGAGTTACCAAATTGAAACGGTAGACCGAATCAAGTACAGTTGCGTCAGTCGACGAAGTCTCAGCGAAATGCAGTTTATCTTCCGTCCCATCTGATCTTCATCATTCTCCTGAAACACCACATTTCAAATGCTTCTATCCTCCTCTCAATCAGCAGAGGGTGATTTTATGAGGGTAAAGAGCTTCAAATGGAGGTTGTGTCGAAAGTTCCCAGGCCCCACCATATTGCTTTTACACCTTTTATTATTAAAATATATTGTACGTCAATCTTTCAGCGGCTATTTGAAAGTTCTTTGTCGAATTAATTTTCCAGTACGGTAATGGTTGTGGTCCACGAGCAGACCTATATTTTGTCTTAAGAAAAAATAGTAGAGTTTTAAATTAGCCAATGCAGAATGACATCCATGCTATTGGCAATGTCCACAATCCCTTTGTCATGAGAGAACTGTCAATACATCTGGTATCCAGAGAAAGGAAGCCAACCCGAAACCCTCGTAATTACTTGGGCGTGACAAAGCGGCGGGATTTCGGTATTATTTAACGAATAACGATTGAGGGATCAAGGATTGGAAATTGCAATGCATGCTACGAATGGAGTCATTGATAATCCTAGTTCACTGTAACGATATGAAGGAAGTGGTTCATAACCTCGCGATCGTAAGTCACGGGACTTACCACCAGACGTGGCATTTCACTTCCCAAATTTCACATGCATTAACCAGGAATCGAACCGGCTCTGACTGACCGCTGCGTCAACAGGGCCCTGTAGCTCATTCTCTCAGAATATATTACAGACCGAGCACTGGAAAGCACAACAGGGAAAGACATAATAAAAGTGATACAAGGCATTCGACTGTAAATGTCATCTTCCTTTCTTGTTTACACTAGAATATTCGTACGGAAATAGTGTCGTCCAATTATTATCGTACCCTGCTAGCGCGTTTCCAATACTTCCTTAATATGGTATTATGTTCGCATGCCACGGGTCCTTCGAATGTGCAATACGAATATACGGTATGGTTCACATATTATAGAAGTTATTGTTATTAATTTTTAGGGGCTTTGCAACTACGTGGTCATGTAGCCCCGGTGTGTATAGAATTTGTCTGATAACCTGTGTCACCGTGATGTATGTACTAGTGTGTGTATTTGTAATTGAAGTAGGGTTTGGATAGGAAGCCCCCGTAGCTTTAAGGCATTTGCCTGGAGTAGAGGTGGGGAAATCACGGAAGGCCTCTTCCAGGATAGCTGAGGTAATGATCGAACCCAGCTCTTCTCAGACTTGCCTCACGAGGCTGTGTGTTCCCCGTTCCAGCCCTCGAACCAGAATTAAATATCTTGTCAAGAGTCGGGAATCGAACCCGGGCCTCCACGGTGACAGCCAAGAATTCTAGCCACTACGCAATGAGGCGGGTCGATTATAGAAAGAGTAAGAGTAACGACCACAAAATGAATAAAAGTATGGTAGATCTTTTCCTTCTCTGTGTTTTGTAATGTAATCCAACACATGAAGGATATTGTGCCAGAGAGTGCTGATAAAGAAGAGGAAGTGAAGTGTGTTTGTATTCAGCGAATACACACTCAGGAGTGGGGAATACTAGTCACGGTAAATCCCGATGAGGTAAGATTCACGTTCCATTCATCCTTGATCCCACAATGAGCTTTACGAGCTGCATTCCATCTGTATTCAGTCTATTAGCTGTGGGGCTTACATCGTGTGGCCCCTGCACTCCAGTGAACATGCTCAACCATTCACTACAGAAAAATCCCTGCGTTGCTTGAAGTTTGCGCTATAGAGGCCCAAGGTTAGCATGATGAGGTAACACAAATAAAACAATAAAATGACATTCAGTTGAAGCCCTGCTTCTGAGTGTTATTGGGGCTGAACGGCTATTGAATCTTCTTTGCCGGCTTGACTCCAAACGGGGTTACAGTTTCTATTTTTTCCTTTCTTGAGGAATATTTGACTTGTGTCGATTGTTGTCTTTACTTGCACCATAAAACAGTATTTGTAAAGTTATTTTATTCCAGTGGACAGGTAAGAAAGAATGAGAATTGCTTTTGAACAGTATTCGAAGGCACGGCTAAATCTGGTTTTTGTATTGCTATTAACATACTTCAGATATGCGAGGAGATATTTCTCTCAGGTGATTATAAATGCTGCTTCATATCACTGTACAAGCACTCGCCATTAGCACTGTCGGCATCCTTCACCCGGATCCCAGGTGGGATCGAAATGGGTCCTTACGGTTATAAAGCAGCCATATTATTACTCACCGAGTTTCTTCAACTGAAGGCCACAACTTGCCAAATGGAGGACCCCCTGACGGTAAGCTTGTTCGCGGATCCTTCTTCGCCTTTTATTTTTTTCCGATACTGTCAGGTTATTAGCGGATTTTTTTTCGAATATTTTATTAGAATATAGAGTAGGATATATCTGTAATAAAATATCCTTCATTAAATCCTAGAAGAGATTTTCCGTGGTTTCCCATCTTCAACTCCAGATAAATGCCGGGACAATGTCTTCCAATAGGCCACGGCCGCTTCCTCGTAACTCAGAGCTCAGTTTCATTAATCTCTCATGAGGTTGGCGTCTGGAAAGGCATCTGATCGTAAAATAATCTTCCACTTAGAAATTCATCGCTTGCCATCCCCGACCCCATATAAAGGGGAGCAATAAGGGTCAGGCTTGAATTCGAAACACCCATGCCAGTAGATTTAAATAACAATACACGTAATATAGGGTGACCAGACAATAATTGTCCTTTCCTTCATCCCGACAAATGAAAAGGAGGGTGCAAAATGTCCCGTACTAAGCTATTAGGCAATAGGCTTCTCCTTCCACATGCGGGAGGCTCGATAGTGATCTGTTCGCCGCCCATTGTGGTCTTGGGGTACGTATTGACACTCCGGATCCAAAGGTCCTGGGTTCGATTCCCAACTCTGTCAAAGAAATGTAATTCTGGTCTGAGGATTGGAGTACACTGAGTCTCGCGAGGCAAAACTGAGAAGAGATGGGTTCGATTCTCACCTCAGCTGTCCTAGGAGTGGTTTCCCCACTTCCGCGTGAGGCGATGGCTAACCAAATCCTAGTCTCGGTTACAAATGGCCATTGTAATGACAAAGATTCCACAATCACAACGGGGCTACATGACAACGATGTCGCATAACCCCTATATGAATGAACAGAAACTTCAATCAGTTTGTAGGAGTAAGGAGAATCTAAAGTTGGAACGTTACTCGTTCTGTTGTTGTTTTGAGTCTTCGGTCATTTGACTGGTTTGATGCAGCCCTCCCTGGCCTGAGCTAATAGTTTCATCTCTACATATCTACCACAGCCTACATCAGAGACCATCCGTTTAACATATTCTAACCTTTGTCTACCCCTACAGTTTTTGTCCTCGACCCTTCCTTCCATAACTAAGCTTGCTATTCCTGGGTGTCTTAGTATGTGTCCTACCAACCTATCTCTTCTCTTCATTAGCAGTCGCCAGAAACATCTCTCCTCTCCCACTAGTCTTAATACCTCTTCGTTTGTGACCCTATCTACCCATCTGATCTTCATCATTCTCCTGTAACACCACATTTCATACGCTTCAATTCTCCTCTTTTCTGCTGCACCAATAGTCCAAGGTTTCACTTCCATAGTGCCACGCTCCGGACAAAAGCCTTCAGAAATGACTTCCTAATACCTAAATCTATATTCTATGTCGACAGATTCCTTTTCTGTAGAAATGCTTTCCTTGCCTGAGCTAACCTACTTTTTATATCTTCTTTGCTTCGTCCATCACTGTTTTTTTACTTCCTAAGTAACAGAAGTCTCCTACTTCCTTTAGTTTTTCACCTGCCAATTTGATGTCCATAGAGGTTTCTGATTTATTTCAGCTGCATTCCAAAATTTTTGTTTTACATTTATTAATTTTCATCACGAATTCTTTCCTCAAGACGGAGTCCATACCATTCAAAAACTCATTCAAATCCTCAGACGTGTCGGCCAAGATGACTATGTCATCGGCAAATCTCAGAGTTTGAAATTATTTCCCCTTGAATCTTCACTCCAACTTAAAAATTTTCTCCAATTTCCTTCATTGCTTGTTCAATGTAAAGATTGAAAAGTATGGGCGATAATGTTCTGGGTCCTTGTTAACTGAAGGAAAGCAGTCGTTGCTTAAACCAGGTATTGCCCACATGGCATACACTCCTACACTGTGTAGGCGAGTTTCGTTCTATCAGTAACCCCGCGCGTTGAATCGCTCAGAACGATCGCCATGACGAGCTGCCGGAAGTCCGGCGATCGGAGGTTCAAGTACTGGTGTTGACAGCGTTTGGTTTCCTCACTCCCTCCAGGAAGACTATTGGCATACAAGTTTTCAGACAACTTGAGCACACACCCAAAGACTCTGGGCTGTTGACCAAGATGTCCCAAAACGATTCATCAAAAACGTTCTTTCAGTGTTAATATACTCCCGCGTGACTAATTTTGTCAATGTGTGCTTGATTTTTCTTTGGAAAATATCGGGTTGTTGTGCTATATTGCAACGATATCGCCTGCCAAACTCTTTGGTTAGAACATTAAATGAGGCGGGACCTTGGGTTAATATTATTTATTTTTGAATGGCGTAGGTTTAAGGGGACATATGAGTGAATTTCTAAACTCCAAAACTTCTTGACCAATAATATTGAAATACACTGAAGAAAATGGAAATTGCAACACCCAGAAGGAGTGGTGCTACATTGCTGCAATTGAACACGCAGGACGAGTGTTCGGTTGTGATTCGATGATTACACTTTCAGATCTCTCTGACCGCAAGTTTGGACAATAATCAATACAGGATGTGCCCACCACGAGCTGCAATACATTGATGAATTCGGCGAAGCATGGAGTCAATAAGGCCCTGGATCGCTTCCTGAGGAATTGTGGCCCATGCTTGCTGCACTGCATGGGTCAGTTGTTCCAGAGTTGTGGGTGGCTGAGGACGGTTGGCCAGTTGTCTACCCATCATGTCCCACACATGCTCAATAGGACTGAGGTCCGGGGATCTGGTAGGCCATTCTAAGGTTGTGATGTCGTGGAGAGCTTCTCTGGAGATGCGTGCAGTGTGAACCCGGGCATTGTCCTGCTGAAACATCCCATTAGCAATGTGCGCCATCATAGGGACAACCACTTGATTGAGTACCCTATCAACGTACTGTCGAGCAGTCACAGTGCCCTCAACAAGCACTAATTGTGATTTCACATTAAAAGCCAATAGCTCCCCAGACCATAATGCTTGGTGTTGGCCCTGTGTGCCTCTCGACAATAAGGTATGGGCGGCCCCTCACCCCGGTACGTCGGCGCACACGTTTCCGGCGATCACGGCGGACAAGACAGAAGCGCGATTCATCACTAAAGACGACGCTATGCCATTCGTCGACCCACGTCGATCGTTCTCGACACCAAGCCAGCCTTACACGTCGCTGTTGTGGGGTCAATGGAACACCTTCTGCAGGGACACGGGATCGTAAGCCAGCTGCACGCAGGCGATTACCAACTGTTTGTTGTGTAACGTGGGGTGCCACAGGTGCTCGAATTTGCGCTGCTTTTGCATGGGGTTCCATCCGGGCCATCAGAATGATGCGGCGATCCTCTCTCGCAGTTGTCTGTCGCGCTGGGACTGTGCCAGGTCTACGAGTGTGGGTATCTTCATTTGACCACTGCTGCCATACACGTTGTACCGTAGATGCCTGTCGGCCAACGCGTGCAGCGACAGTCCTTAGCGATAATCCAGCCTCACACAGCCCAATTATCCGAGCCCTCTCAAACGGCGACAGTTGTTGATAGCGTGCTCTTCTCTGTCGTCGAGGCATGTTTGACAGGGAACACTTCACTGCACAGACTGCAAGTCAACTACGCTACACCAGAGTCTGTATACTGGAGTTGATTCCTCCGCGACCAATCACGTGGGGAGACCTGTAGCAACAATCCAATGGGTCTGAAACTTTGATCGTTTACATACCTACATGGCATCGTTCCATATCTTGAAAATCAACACAAACGACCAATGCCTTCATGGTGTTGCAATTTCCATTTTCTTCAGTGTATTATCACACGTGGGCGTTAGCATGGTTAAGAGTGCATACAAGTTATTACCACATTGAGATAATAATTTCCACATTTTAAAATAGTATGGTCATTGATCCTTGCGATTCAGTTTTCATTGAATTTCATCCATACTTATTGTTTAGCAGCTAAATACATGTATAAGTAGAAATTGCTCAGGAATATTTGTACTCTTGACGTGGCAGCCTTAAAATATAGTACAGTGTAATTGAAATGAAAATCCACAGCCTGCTTCCAGTCTCCGACCGGGTCAGGAATGGAATGAATGAAGCCCCCATCTAGCGGCGAGGATATGAACTGTGCCGGCTGCCGAGGCCTGACGCACTCCTCTGGGGCAATGATTAAATGAATGACAGATGAAATGAAATGATAGTGGAGAGTGTTGCTGGAATGAAATTTTGACAGGGAAAACCGGAGTACCCGGAGAAAAACCTGTCTGCCTCCGTTTTGTCCAGCACAGATCTCACATGGAGTGACCGGGATTTGAATCACGGACCCAGCGGTGAGAGGCCGGCGTGCTACCGCCTAAGCCACGGAGGCTTAGTACAGTATGATTAAACTTGCAAAATCTCTTTTCTTGCCAAAAAAATAAAATTTTCACTTTGAATATTATTATATGCAAGTATGTTTTCTTACGGAGCAAATAAATGAGGTGATACCCTCATCTCGTTTTATTAATTAATTTTAAAGGCTAGGGTCATCTTGGTAATCAGTCCCGTATGATGGATTTGTCTGTTAACCTGTGTTTCTTTAATGACTAGATGTGCGTGAAACTTCATTATAAGGGTGAGGGATTGGTGCAGGTTCCCAGGAACTTGAAACAAGGTACCACCCCAGCATCTGTCAGGAGGGACTGAGGAAAACCCCGAAATAAAACACACTCCGGATGGACGTTCTCAGTGCTCGGATTCTAGCAACCTATCTCCAAACATGTTGCAGTTCCCCATCGCACCCCCCCCCCCCCGGCCCACGGCTGGTGGGACGTGGGTTGGCGACCACGGGGCCGCAGCTGAGTCCGGCATTGCTTCCACTTACTTGTGGTGGGCTCCTCTCGTCTTCTTTCCTGTCGACCTCACTTGGTCAACTCTTGTTCTCTTCCGACCCCGACGGTATTAGGGTATCCGAGGCCTAGGGAGTCTCTTCCTTTCCCGCCTTAATTGGCCCTTGTCTCATTTTTTCTGATACTCTCCTTCTGCGAGGGGACAGCCTTCTTTTTCTTTTCATGTTATCTCCTGCCTTCTGCTTAAGGCCCTCCAGGAGGCAGGGTGTATACAGCCCCACCACTTCTGGTGCACCCTGGATATTGATACACCCTCAGGGGCTCATGGCTGGTGAGTTCGGGAGTTGGCGACTCCGAGGGATTCCTGAGCTGGGTCCGATTTTCCCCCTTTTATCCTTTACCTCTGGGGGCGAACTCTCTCCTCTTTCACTTTCCTATCTGCCTTTCATGGCTCTTCTTCCTTCCAAGTCCCTCAATCCGCCGAGGGTTGAGGGAATTTCTTTTCCTCCT